>JANHMN010000030.1:631426-688295 GCA_030674055.1 Rhabdomys pumilio | reverse complement strand
TAAGAACACCCACACACTGCCCTACACCCATAGCTGGGTGCAGGGAGCACTCAGATTTTAGAAGACACTCAAACCCCAACCCTGGGGAATACCACCCCCCTTCCACCCCTCTCTTGGATCTGAGGCCTGGTGCAGCCTCCCGCCTGGTCTGCTCCTATATGGACACCGGATCCTGAGACATCCTAGAGGGCCCACTGAACCCACAGTGGCAGAATACCTCTCCCCTTCTGCCCGTCTCCTGGATCTGAGGCCTGGAGCAAACCCCCACCTGGTATGTTCCTGTGTGGACACTGGATCTCAAGACATCCCAGAGGGTCCACTGAACCCAGAACAGCAGAGGCACCACTGAACTTAGAGGAGCAGAGTAACAACTGAACTCAGAGCGACAGACAACATATCCTGAGACATCCTAGAGGAGCCACTGCACTCAGAGCAGTGGACACCTTATCTAAGACATCCTAGAGGAGACACTGCATCCAGAACAGTGGACACCTAGCTGGTCTGCTACCTTGGAGACACCATATCCTGAGACTTCTTAGAGGTATCATTGTACTCAGAGCAGCTGGAGCTCAGGATAAAAAGATTACAGAGACATTTGAACCCTGAGGAGATCAGACACAAGCAAAATAACTGGAAAGGCAGGCTTCAGTTAGAGACAGTGAGTACAGGTAGCACTCGTTAAGGTTATATCTTACCTTAACCAGATGGTGAAAGGTAAGCACAAGAACATAAGCAACAGAATACAAAGTTACATGGCATCATCAGAACCCAGTTCCCCCATCATAGCAAGCCCTGAACAGCCCATCACACCAGAAAAGCAGGATTCACAATTAAAATCACTTCTCATGATGATGATAGAGGACTTTAAGAAGGACATAAATAACACTCTCAAAGAATTTAAGGAGAACACAGGTAGGCAAGTAGAAGCCCTTAAAGAGGAAACACAAAAATCCTTTAAAGAATTACAAGAAAACACAAACAAACAGGTGAAGGAATTACACAAAACCATCCAAGATCTAAAAATGAAAGTAAAAGCAATAAAGAAATCACAAAGAGAGACTACCCTGGAGATAGACAACCTATGAAAAAGATCAGGAGTCATAGACACAAGTATCACCAACAGAATACAAGAGAAGAATATAACAGAATACATGGTGCAGAAGATACCATGGAAAACATTGACACAACTGTCAAAGAAAATGCAAAATACAAAAAGCTACTAACCCAAAATATCCAGGAAATCCAAGACAAAATGGGGAGGTTAAACCTAATTATGATAGGTATAGATGAGGGTGAAGACTCCCAACTTAAAAGATCAGTAAATATCTTCAATAAAATTATAGAGGAAAACTTTCCTAACCTATAGAAAGAGATGTCCATAAATATACAAAAAGCCTACAGAACTACAAATAGTTTAGACCAGAAAAGAAATACCTCCTGCCACATGATAATGACAACATTAAATGTACAAAACAACAACAACAACAAAAAAATACTAAAAGCAGTTAGGAAAAAAAAGTAAAGTAACATATAAAAGCAGACCTATAAGAATTACAATAGACGCTTCCGCCTCTCTCCAGGATCTGAGGCCTGTAGCAGACACCCGCCCGGTCTGCTTCTGAGGGCACCGGATCCCTCCTGACCCATCCTTGAGGGTGCAAGGAACCCAGAGCAGTAGGTAAGAAGACCCGCTCACTGCCTGAGGCCCAGAGCTGAGGGCAGGAAGCGCTCAGATTCCAGAAGAACCCCAAACCCCACCTCTGCAGAATAGTACACCCCTTCCACCTCTCTCCCGGACTACTGAACCCAGAGTGGCAGAGGACCAAAGCAACTCAGAGCGGCATACAACATATCACGAGACATAATAGAGGAGCCACAGCACTCAGAGCAGTGGACACATTAGCCTGAGACATCCTAGAAGAGACATTACACCCAGAACAGTGGACACCTAGCTGGACTGCTACCTAGGAGACACCATATTCTGAGTTATCCTAGAGCTATCATTGTACTCAAAGCAGCTAGAGAATATCACAGAGATATTGGGACCCCAAGGAGACCAGAAACAAGCAAGATAACTGGAAAGGGAGGCTTCAATCAGAGACAGAAAGTACAGGGAGCACTAGCATTAACCAAATGGCAAAAGGCAAGCGCAAGAACGTAAGCAACAGAATCCAAAGTTACATGGAAACATCAGAACCCAGTTCCCCCATTATAGCAAGCCCTGAACACCCCATCACACCAGAAAAGCAGGACTCAGAATTGAAATCTCTTCTCACGATGATGCTAGAGGACTTTAAGAAGGACATAAATAACACTCTCAAAGAAATTAAGGAGAACACAGACAGACAGATGGAAGCCCTTAAAGAGGAAACACAAAAGTCCCTTAGAGAATTGGAAGAAAAAATAACCAAACAGCAGAAGGAATCAAACAAAACATCCCAAGATTTAAAAACGGAAGTAGAAACAATAAAGAAATTACAAAGGGAGACTACCCTGGAGATAGAAAACCTAAAAAAAGGATCAGGAGTCATAGACACAAGTATCACCAACAGAATACAAGAGAAGAATATAACAGAATACATGGTGCAGAAGATACCATGGAAAACATTGACACAACTGTCAAAGAAAATGCAAAATGCAAAAAGCTACTAACCCAAAACATACAGAAAGTCCAGGACACAATGAGAAGACCAAACCTAAGGATAATAGGTATAGATGAGGGGGAAGACTCCCAACTTAAAAGGCCAGTAAATATCTTCAACAAAATTATAGAGGAAAACTTTCCTAACCTACAGAAAGAGATGTCCATAAATATACAAGAAGCCTATAGAACTCCAAATACTTTAGACCAGAAGAGAAATACCTCCCATCACATAATAATCAAAACATCAAATGTACAAAACAAAACAAAAAAAAATACTAAAAGCGGTAAGGGAAAAAGGTAAAGTAACATATAAAGGACGACCTATAAGAATTACACCAGACTTCTCACCAGAGACTATAAAAGCCAGAAGATCCTGGACGGATATCATACAGACCCTAAGAGAACACAAATGCCAGCCCAGACTACTATACCCAGCAAAATTTTCAATCAATATTGATGGAGAAACCAAAATATTCCATGATAAAATCAAATTTGCACAATATTTTAACACAAATCCAGCACTCCAAAGGATAATTGGTGGAAAACTCCAACACAAGGAGGGAAACTACAACCTAGAAAAAGCAAGAAGCAATCTTCCAACAACCCTAAAAGAAGACCCCTACACAAACATAACTCCACTGCCAATAATAACAAAAACAACAGGAAACAACATTCATTATTCCTTAATATCTCTTCATATCAATGGACTCAACTCTCCAATAAAAAGACATAGACTATCAGACTGGATACATAAACACGAGCCAGCATTTTGCTGCATACAGGAAACGAACCTCTGTGAAAAAGACAGACACTACCTCAGAGTAAAAGGATGAAAAACAATCTTCCAAGCAAATAGTCCCAAGAAACAAGCAGGAGTAGCAATTCTAATATCAAATAAAATCAATTTTCAACCAAAAGTAATAAAAAAAGATAAAGAAGGACACTTCATATTCATCAAAGGAAAAATGTACCAAGAGGAACTCGCAGTTCTGAACATCTATGCCCCAAATGTAAGGGCACCAACATACATAAAAGAAACTTTACTAAACCTTAAAGCATACATTGCACCTCACACAATAATAGTGGGAGATTTCAACACCCCACCTTCAGCAATGGACAGATCATAGAAACAAAAACTAAACTGAGACACAATGAAGCTAACAGAAGCTATGAACCAATTGTACTTAACTGATACCTATAGAACATTTCATACTAAAACAAAAGAATATATCTTTTTCTCAGAACCTCATGGTACCTTCTCAGAAATAGACCATATGATTGTTCACAAAACAGGCCTCAACACATACAAAAAGATTGAAATAATCCCTTCTACCCTATCAGACCACCATGGACTAAGACTCGTCTTTAATATGAGCAAAAACAATGGAAAGCCCACATACACATGGAAAGTGAACAATGAGCTACTCAATGATGACTTGGTCAAGGAAGAAATAAAGAAAGAAATTAAAGACTTTTTAGGATTTAATAAAAAGGAAGACACATCGTATCAAAACTTGTAGGACCCCATGAAAGCAGTACTAAGAGGAAAACTTATACCTCTAAGTATCCTCAAAAAGAAACTGGGAAAAGAATTCACTAACAACTTGACAGCATACATGAAAGCGTTAGATCAAAAAGAAGCTAATATACCCAAGAGGAGTAAACGGCAGGAAATATTCAAACTCAGGACTGAAATCAACCAAGTTGAAACAGAAAGAACTATACAAAATATCAACAAAATCAGGAGCTGGTTCTTTGAGAAAATCAACAAAATAGACAAACCCTTAGCCAGACTAACCAAAGGGCACAAAGACAGTATCCAGATTAATCAGAACTGAAAAGAGAGACATAACAACAGAAACTGAGGAAATTAACAAAGTCATCAGACCCAACTTCAAAGAACTATACTCAACAAAATTGGATAATCTGGATGAAATGGACAATTTTCTAGACAGATACCAGGTACCAAAGTTAAGTCAGGAGCAAATTAACCATCTAAACAGTCCCATAACCCCTAAAGAAATAGAAGCAGTCATTAAAAGTCTCCCTACCAAAAAAAGTCTGGGACCAGATGGTTTTAGTGCAGAATTCTATCAGACCTTCGAGAAAGACCTAATACCAATTCTCTTCAAACTATTCCACAGAGTAGAAACAGAAGGAACACTACCCAATTCATTTTATGAAGCTACAATTATGCTCATACCTAAACCTCACAAAGATCCAACAAAGAAAGACAACTACAGACCAATCTCACTTATGAATATTGATGCAAAAAATACTCAATAAATTTCTTGCAGATTGAATCCAAGAACACATCAAAGCAATCATTCATCATGATCAAGTAGGCTTTATCCCAGGAATGCAGGGATGGTTCAATATTTGGAAATCTATCAATGTAATCAACTATATAAATAAACTCAAAGGAAAAAAAAAACATATGATCATCTCACTAGATGCTGAGAAAGCATTTGACAAAATTCAACATCCCTTCCTGTTAAAAAGTCTTGGAAAGATAAGAAATTCAAGGTCCATACCTAAACATAGTAAAAGCAATATACAGCAAGCCAGTAGCCAACATCAAACTAAATGGAGAGAAACTTGAAGCAATCCCACTAAGATCAGGGACTAGACAAGGCTGCCCACTCTCACCCTACCTATTCAATATGGTACTGGCAGTCCTAGCTAGAGCAATTAGACAACAAAAGGAAGTCAAAGAGATACAAATAGGAAAGGAAGAAGTCAAAATTTCACTATTTGCAGATGATATGATAGTATACTTAAGTGACCCCAAAATTTCCACCAGAGAACTCCTAAACCTGATAAACAACTTCAGCAAAGTGGCTGGGTATAAAATCAACTCATATGAATCAGTAGCCTTCCTCTATTCAAAGGATGAACAGGCTGAGAAGGAAATTAGGGAACTGACACCCTTCACAATAGTTACAAATAATATAAAATACCTTGGAGTGAATCTAACCAAGCAAATAAAAGATCTGTATGACAAGAACTTCAAGTCTCTGAAGAAAGAAATAGAAGAAGATCTCAGAAGATGGAAAGTTCTCCCATGCTCCTGGATTGGCAGGATTAATTTAGTAAAAATGGCCATCTTGCCAAAAGCAATCTATAGATTCAATGCAATCCCCATCAAAATTCCAAATCAATTCTTCATAGAGATAGAAAGAACAATTTGCAAATTCATTTGGAATAATAAAAAAGCCAGGATAGCGAGAACTATTCTCAACAATAAAAGAACTTCTGGGGGAATCACCATCCCTGACCTCAAACTGTACTACAGGGCAATAGTAATAAAAACTGCATGGTATTGGTACAGAGACAGGCAGGAAGATCAATGGAATAGAATTGAAGATCCAGAAATGAACCCACACACCTATGATCACTTGATCTTTGACAAAGGAGCTAAAACCATCCAGTGGGAAAACAACAACATTTTCAGCAAATGGTGCTGGTTCAACTGGAGGTCAACATGTAAAAGGATGCAAATCAATCCATTCTTATCTCCTTGTACAAAGCTCAAGTCCAAGTGGATAAAAGACCTTCCCATAAAACCATATACACTGAAACTAATAGAAGAGAAGTTGGGGAAGACACTGGAATACCTAGGCACAGGCAGAAAGTTTCTGAACAGAACACCAATGGCTTATGCTCTAAGATCAAGAATCAACAAATGGGACCTCATAAAATTTCAAAGCTTCTGTAAGGCAAAGGACATTGTCAGTAAGACAAAATGGCAACCAACACATTGGGAAAAGATTTTTACCAATCCTACATCCGATAGAGGGCTGATATCCAATATATACAAAGAACTCAAGAAATTAGACTCCAGATAACCAAACTCTGTAACCATATTAAAAATGGGTACAGAGCTAAACAAAGAATTCTCAATGGAGGAAACTTGAATGGCCGAGAAGCACCTTAAGAAATGCTCAACATCCTTAGTCATCAGGGAAATGCAAATCAAAAAAACCCTGAGATACCACCTCACACCAGTCAGAATGGCTAAGATCAAAAACTCAGGTGATAGTAGATGCTGGCAAGGATGCAGAGAAAGAGGAGCACTCCTCTATTGTTGGTGGGATTGCAAGCTGATACAACTACTCTGGAAATCAGTCTGGCGGTTCCTCAGAAAACTGGACATAGCATTACCCGAAGATCCAGCTATACCACTCCTAGGCATGTACCCGGAAGATGCTCCAACATATAACAAGGACATATGCTCCACTATGTTCATAGCAGCCTTACTTATAATAGTCAGAAGCTGGAAAGAACCCAGATGTCCCTCGACAGAGGAATGGATACAAAAAATGTGGTACATTTACACAATGGATTATTACTCAGCTATTAAAAATAATGAATTCGAGAAATTTTTAGGTAAATGGATGGAACTAGAAATTATCATCCTGAGTGAGTTAACCCAATCACAAAAGAACACACATGGTATTTACTCACTGATAAGCGGATGTTAGCCTAAAAGCTTGGAATAGCGAAGACTCAACTCATAGAGCACCTGAAGCTCATGAAGAAGGAAGACCAAGTGGGGATGCCTCTGTTCTACTTAGAAGGAGTAACAAAAATACTCAAGGGACCAAATATGGAAACAAAACATGGGACAGAAACTGAAGGAGCAGCCATCTGTAGACCATTCCACCTGGGTATCCATCCCATGTACAGTCACCTAAGCCGGACACTGATGTGGATGGCTGGAAGTGCATGCTGACAAGAACATGATATAGCTGTCTCCTTAGTGGTCTGCCAGAGACTGACATATTCAGAGGACAATGCTCACAGCTAACCACTGATCTGATCAAGGAGAAGTTAGAGAGAAGACTGAAGGAGCAGAAAGAGTTTGTGACCCCATGAGGAGAGCAACAATACCAATCAACCAGAGCTCTCCAGGGTCTAAATCACCAGCCTGGGAGCACATAGGGAGGGACCCATGACTCCAGCTGTATATGTAGGGGAGGATGGCCTTGTCGGCATAGGTGGGAGAGGAGATTCTTGGTCCCATGAAGGACGAACACAGAGTGGGGGGGCGGGGAATTTAAGGTGGGCCAGTGGGATTGGGGGCGAGGGTTAGGTGAGGGCACAGCCTCATAGAAGAATGAGGGGGATAGGACAGGAGATTTCTGGGTGGTGGGGGGGAATGGTGAGGGGATAAAATCTGAAATGTAAATATAATACTTAATAAAATAAAAAAAAGGAATTACAGATACTTCAAGGGAGAGATTGAGATTGTGGCTTATATAATAAAAAATATGCATCTTAAAGTGGAAGACAGAATTGCTCAGTGTCTATGGCTTCCATATGTCAAAGGCAAAGAAGCTCCCATGAAAAGAACAGGAGGATTTGGAAGTAGTAGAAGGCGGGTTTGGGGTTGTTTTGTTTTGTTTTGTTTTGTTTTGTTTTGTTTTGTTTTGTTTTGTTTTTTGTTCTCTTTTTTTGGAAAACTAAGAAAAAATTGAGATAGAAGGTTTGATGTACACAGGAGATGATATAACTACAGTCTCATGAAACATTGGAATCCACAACTTTTCCCCTCAGAAGGTATCTACACAGTTTATTGAAATTGGAAAATTATCCCAAGTAAGACAAAATGTAAGACAAATTAAATATGTGGGACCAGAGCCTTATGTGGCAGATACAGCCATGAAACTAAGGGGAAGAGATCTACTACACAATGGGGAGCTCAGATCAAGAGTCATTCTATTTCAGACAATGGATACCTATTTTAACTGATACTATATATTGACATCTTATATAACATGTGTTAATTGCTTCTCTGTTTAAATAAGTGAGAAGCCTAGCTCTCTGGCATGAAATTGGGCATAGAATTCAAGTGCCTAACTATCTAATTTAAATGGTAAAAAAAAAATCTGTTGATATGCATGGATTTATAAAGGTTGAATTGTATCTTGATAAACAGAAAGGAGAAATAAGCACTCCTGTAAATAAACTGAATAATGCTTTATTAACTTTAATTTTTTTAATGCCAATGAGACAGGAATAACAGCTACTGAAAGATACTGGGTTATAAAAAAAAATACGGAATTAGATCAACCTGTATACTTTAGAGATGTTTTAACATCAGGATGGAAGTCAGGGTATGTGTTACCTAGGACCTCAGTTGCTTTCCTTAGTCATGGAAGGAAATTCTACAATCTCCTAGAACTTGCTCTGTAGACCAGGCTGACCTTGAGCTCAGACATCTGTATGCCTCTCCTGAGTGCCAGGATTAAAGGTATGCATCACCACACCTGGACCTAAGCTTTTCTTTTAATTTCTTTAAATAAGACAGAAACTTAGCTGGGTGGGATCTTGCCCTAAGGACACCACTCCCTTAATTCTATTTACTCTCTTTATTATTCTCCTTAAACACAGGATTTAGCTCCATTCCACTTCTTAGTGTCCCAAAATATCACAAGAACAATCTCTAGAAACATAGTAAAATTCTTCTTTGAAACATCTTGAGCCAGGTCACCATAGTTCAAATCACCCTCGGCATCACTGCCAGGCTCTGTTTCTTGTGCTTTCTCTTGGGCTTTTTCTCCCCTGTTTGTTTGTATTGTTTTAGTTTTTGTTTTATCTTATTATAGTTTATTTTACACTATTCTATTATTATCCATTAGTAAACCTGTTTGTTTTTAATGACAGAGCAATAGCTAGGGGAATTGGATGAAAGAGGATGTGAGAAAGAACTGGAAAGAGAGGTAAGGGAAAACATAATCAGAAGATATGTGATTAAAAAATTAAATTTCAATAAAAAACAAGATTAAAATAAAAAGATTAAACCCAACTATGACCATACATTTTGTCATTAAAAAGTATATTCTCTTGTTAAGAAAGAAAGAAAGAAAGAAAGAAAGAAAGAAAGAAAGAAAGAAAGAAAGGAAGGAAGAAAGAAAGAAGTAAATGAATATTGGAGTGGTTTGTATATGCTTGGGTCAGGAAGTGGCACTATTAGGAGGTGTGGCCTTGTTGGAGTAGGTGTGTCACTATGGGTATGGGTTTATGACCCTCCTCCCAGCTGTCTGGAAGTTGGTCTTCCACTAGCAGTCTTCAGACAAACTCTCAGCTCTGTCTGCCCCATGCCTGCCTAGATGCTGTCATGCTCCCACCTTGATGATAATGTGCTGAACCTCTGAACCTCTAAGCCAGCCCCAATTAAATGTTGGCCTTTATAAGACTTGCCTTGGTTTTGCTCTCTCTTCACAGCAGGGAAACCTTAACTAAGACAGATGTGTTCCAGTTTGCTCTCTCTGTTGATGTGATAAAACATTGACCAAAAGCAGCTTGGGGAGGGAAAGGGTTCACTTGGCTTACAGCTTACAGGTCCATCATTTAGGGAAGCCAGGACATAGCCCAGCATGGAAACTTAGGGGCAAGAACTGAAGCAGAGAAAATAAGGGATGCTGCTTACCAGCTTCCTCAGCTACTTTCCTTTTACAGCCTAGGCTAACCTGCCCTCTGTGGCATTTCCCCAGTGGGCTAGCTCTTCCTATATCAATCACTAATCAAAACACCTCAGACATGCCCACAAGCCTATCTAGCAGAGTCTCAGATGAGATTCCTTACATCTTTGCAGATTTGTCAACTTTGCAACACAAACTGGTCGTTACCACATGTATTCTTGAATGTAGGACAAGTATAAGAAGTTAAATTAAGCTTATTTTGGAATATTAATCAAAGCAATAACTGTATAAGATGTTTGGAGCATAAGGTAGGATAGAAAGTAACACTGGCTTAAGAACAGATGGAGCCATAAGTTCCAGGCCAGCCTGGGCTATATAGAGTAAGACCCTATCTCAGCAAACAAGTGGACAAAGAATACATAGAAAGTACATACTGAAATTCTAAACTTTGTTAATCTAAAGGCAGAATGTAGGAAGCTGGGAGACTGGAAGCAGAGTTGAGTTGCTTACAGATGTACTGCTCACAGTTAATAAGAACTAAATAAGGAGAATTCCTATATCAGGGCCAACCCTGAAAGAACCAGGAGCTCACCACTCACATCCTGACAAGGAAGAGGTGTAACAAACTAACATTTCACCACCTTTCTTAACCCCACAGAGAGAACGTGTTAAGTCAAGTTTTACAAATTTCAGGCAAGTAAGTATGAATTGGTCTGAGCTGAGAAACTGTCAGAAACCGGTGATAAAGGAATCCTACACTTCCATGTACTATACATCCAGGAACCTCACAATGTTCACATTTCAACACAGGGGATGGGAAAATAACTATTTTATAAGATGCCAAGAGTATTCTGTTTTTTAAACATTTTATTTATTTTATGTATGTGAGTACTTTGTCACACTTTTCAGACACACCAGAAAAGGGCATCAGATGCCATTACAGATGGTTATGAGGCATCATGTGGTTGCTGGGAATTGAACTTGGGAACTCTGGAAGAGCAGTCAGCTGAATCATCTCTCCAGCCCCCTAGGGTATTCTTTAAAATACCCACCCAGAAGAATTGGGCAGCTGCAGCCTCCTTTAGCCTCCCATTCTTAACAACAGGAACAGTAAAAGAGCAGAAACACTTCTGATTGCCATAGTCCAGAGACTCAGGCTCAATAAAAGACAAAGATGAGTTCAAGGTCTTTATCCTGCTTCCTGTGCCCCAGACCTCATCATGACAGGAACAGGGCTCAAGACCATAACTGGGGATTAAAACTGAAATAAATAATACAAGGTAGAGATTCTATTTTTAAAATAGTTCTTGGAGCTGGGAAAATGGCTCCATGGACAAAAACCTGAATTCAGGTCTCAACACTGGTGTAATAAGTCAGATATGAGTCCAAGCCAACTGGAGTCCCAATGTCGAGAAAAGTGGACACAACTCTCAGTCCATAACCCAGAAGCTATCTCCAGTGGGCAAGTTCTCACAAAGGACAAAATAGTCTTCTTCAATGGAGTCTCACTGAGCATAAAAACTACACTTAAGAGTGGGTTCCATGCCCAGCAGTAGATGGCCAACATAAAATGAACTCAATGATATTTTGAGAGATGTTTTTTCTTATAACGCCTTGTTTGGACATTTTTACCTTACTCGTGTTTTGCTTATCTATTATGGCTTTTAAATTTGTGGTTTTATAGATGTTTGTTTGAAGTGTGTGTGTGTGTGTGTGTGTGTGTGTGTGTCTTTGTTATTTTTTTCTCCGTCTGTTTGCCTTGTTTTATTCTGGTTTGTTTGTTTGTTTGTTTGTTTTTTGATTGACCTCTTTGGTACCTAAAAGGAGAAACAGAAAAGATGTGGCATTGGATAGGTGAGGAGATGGGGTGTATCTGGGAGATCGGGAAGGGAAAACTGGGATCATAACATACTGTGTGAAATCAAAAGTATTAGAAAGAAAAGTCAGGTGTGGGTGCACACATCTGTAATCACAGAGTTGTGAGGGTGGAGATGGGAAAATTCCCAGGCTTGATGGCCTCTGGTCTAGCTCTAGGGTCAGGGAAAGACTCTGTCTTGAGTGAATAAGAAGAGGGTAATACAGCAGGACATGCAATGTCTTCCCCTGGCCTCTGTTTGTACCTAGTCACATGCACCCACAAAATACGTGCACATACACATCCACCATGTACATTTCACACAGACACACACACACACACACATACACACACACTACTGCCCCCTTTAAGAAAAGCCAGCTTTTGTGCTTTGCTGCAAATACTCTACCACAGTCACCAAGCACTATTTGTGCTAATATTTGCCTACTACTTCATGTATCTGGGCTTGGAATTGAGGGGTATAACACTTTAGATTGAGACCCTTTTATATTTAAAGCCCTACCTGTGATCCTTAATTATTAAGAAATCATTTTATAAATTACCATCTACGTGAGGGAAAGTACTATGTAATACATGGTATTAAAATTATGGAAAATTGTTCCAACTTTATAGGCAGAAGAACCCAGGCATACGAGTATGAGTGTAGTTAATGTATTAAGTGCCAACCATACAGCAGACTCTGCCAAGTGCAGAGGCAGTGCCATATGGTATAGATGCAGTTCGCGTGCCCATTTTGAAAGTGAGGAAATTGATTTTTAACCATAGCCACCCAGCTACTAAAATGGCACACAGACGCATCTTCTAGTTTCTTCCTATTTTTTCTCAGCTTCTAAATTTTCTCCACTGAGAGTTTGTGCCTCTTATATGGAAACATTACATTTTCAGTAAGTCCCTGAGAAGTAGAAAGTGCTTTCCCAGTGCTGTCTGTGCTCCAGAGTGTGGTACTGGCAGCGGGGGAGCTCTGAGAAGATCTAAGAGTGTGCAATATAGAAGATATACATCTGAGAGTCAAGTTTCACAACCGTCCTGGAGTTACAGGTCTCACTCTTGGGAGACCTGATGGGAGCCAATGGCCTCTTCCCAGAAAAGAACACTCAGATCAGGGTTTTTCCAGAGCCATTTGTCCACAGAAACTTAAGCATAGAACTGAGCAGCAGCTTCCCAGACAAAACAATCCTGTGCTGAAGTGAGAAACAGGTCTGTGTGGGGGGGGGGTGTGCAAATGTGTGTATGTGTGCATATGTATGTGTGTGTGTATGTGTGTGTGCAGACATAAGCGCAGGTGCATGAAGAAGCCAGAGATCAATATTAGGAGGCCTGCCTCTATTGTTCTCCACTGCCTTGAAATCTGATGGGGCAGCTAGGGAATGAAGGAGAAACAGAGGCACAGACACAAGTACAGAAAAGCGGAGACCAGGGGGTGGGACTGTGCTTGCTTTGATGGAGATCACTAACAACCTGAAATGTTGGGGTATTTATTATCTACAGCATGGGAGGAGGGTGTAGAGGACCATTGGATGGTGAGGAGTTAGATAGTCTTGGTAAGAAGCCTCTGTAAGTTTTTCACTGAACCTGGAGCTCACTCATTGATTAGGCTGACTGGCTAGTTATGTCCAAGAGACCACTTTTCTTCCCAGAGCTGGGGTTACAGATGATTTCCTCATCACTGCCCCAAGATTTCCCTCCTGCCTAAGAGGCCATTTTAAAAGTAAAACTAGAGATGTACTTTCTCCTTTCTGCTTGCATTATAATTTGATTGCTTCTGGTGTTAATCAAACAGATTTGAGGGAAAACACCATGGATTAAATCATAGTAAATTACTTAAAACAAGCAATTAAAGCAATATTTTTTAAAGATGTGTATATGATGTTTTTCCCTAAAGGTGGGGTTTGAGAGATCAGAATTGAACCTGGGTAAGGCAGGGTCTTTATAGTTCATGAATTGGGGGCTTCCAAATGGGAGAGTTGTCAGGCAAGCAGGCATAGTCACAGAAGCAGAACATAAGCATAACAAGTTGGTCATAACTGAAGGGCTGTCTAACAGGTCCAAGCATGGCATGGCAAATATGACCTTTTGCCTCTTTCTCTCCCTCATGCTATACCATTAGATCACATTGCTAAAGCTAGTTGCTGTTGTAGTAATTATTTAAAATCAGTTGCCGGTCAAGCCAACTATCTAGGCTGCATCGACTCTGTCTAGCTCAGCAGCCATATTGCATGGTCAGAGGCCATGTGCGTACTGCAGCTAGAAACGGCCAGCCAGAAACACCAGCCCTGACACCCATGAGACACCAGTGTGGGAAATGGCTCTGTCAATCTTCCACGCTATCTCTGCAAGGTTGGGCATTGCCCAGACCATCCCGCCAATGACTCGGGCTCAGTACAAATGAGACTCTAATGCTTAGATTACCCAAAGGCTTATATATTTAGTAATGATCAATAACAAGATGCCCTTACAATCAGAGGTGTAACCCAATACCCAACCTAGATATACCAACTACCTTTGACTGCTACAGACAAACGAACATCAGCCTCCATGTCCCCCTCTCTCATTCTCTGTCTCCACTCTTCCTTCTCTCTAGCTCCTCCTCTTCCTTCTCCTCCTCCTCCCTTACTCTTTCTCTTCTTCTCCTTACTCCTCCCACCTTAGGTCCTCCTACAAGTCCCCAAAGTTTATTCCCTTATTTGGTCAGTGACTCATTCCTGAGATAAAGCACCAAGTGCCAACAACCAAAACTCATTATATGGCTATACTAGACAAACTGTCCAGTTGGGACTTACCATCTCACCGACGTACCCCTTTTTCTCCTTGAACTCCCACTTCTGAAAAAAAAAATGCCTGCTGGTGTTGTTGCTTACTGTCTACCTTTGCCTGAGCCACAGACAGCCTCTTTACCCTGCTTGCCCTTCCAGGGTATGTGTTCAATAAACCATCCTTGTCTGACTTAGACCTGTGTTTGTATGGTTTGTGGGCAACTTCAGAACCCCAACATTCTCTGTGTGGCTGTGGCTGTCCTAGAACTTGCCCTCTAGGCCACATTGGTCTCAATGTTATAAAATAAAACACAACATTTGTAGGAGTAAGGATGTACCTGGTGGGCTTATGCCAAGGTGTCCCCCTGAGAAACCATGCCATGATACAGACTTAGTATAAGGGAAGTTTATTGTGAGGAAAGGGAGGGGAGTGAGGACCTGGAAAAGGGGTAGAGGCAGACAGAGCCATGAATACAGATAAAGTGGGGATATAGAAGGAGAGAGGTTGAGAGAGAGAGAGAGAGAGAGAGAGAGAGAGAGAGAGAGAGAGTCTGGGGTAGTGAACAGTTCTCTTTATACAATGCCTCTGCTGCACCTGGCTTGTACCTGGAAGGTGTTGGCTGCAGGCAAGGGTGCAAGCTTTTGCTAGGTCCCTGTTGCTAGGTAACTGGAAAGAGCCTAGAGGAATTGTCTGTAAGCCAATATTCATACTCAGAGATCCACCTGTCTCTGCCTCTTGAGTGCTAGGATTACAGGCTTGCCCCTACCCTGCCTAATACCCTGTTTACTGATGCATCTTAACACTCAAGACTGGTTGGTGCCAAGCCCACTTGTTATCAGAGAGGCTTCATCCAGCAACTGATGGAAATAGATGCTGAGACCCACACCTAAACATGATGTAGAGCTTGAGAAATTCTACAGAAGAGAGGAGGGAAGAATTATATGAGCCAGAGTGAACAAGGATACCATAAGAAATCCCACAGAATCAACCAACTTGAGTCTACAGGGTCTCACAAAGACTGAAGTACCAACCAGGAAGCCTGCATGTATCTGATCTAAGCCCTATGCGTATATATTAATGTTGTATAGCTTGGTCTTCTTGTGGGACTCCCTAACAATGGGAGCAGGGGATGTTTTCTCTGACTGGGTTACCTTGTCTAACCTCAATAGAAGAGGACACACCTAGTCTTACTACATTTTGATATGCTGGGATTGGTTGATTTCCATGGGAAGTCTGCCCTTTTCTGAAGATAAATGGAGGAGAAATGGATGATTAGAGGGTTGGAGAGGAGATAGGAAAGGATCTTGGAGAAGAGGAGAAATATAAAAGAAGAAGGAAAGAAAGAAAGAAAGAAAGAAAGAAAGAAAGAAAGAAAGAAGAGGAGAAGGAGAAGGAAAAGGAAGAAAAGAAGGAAGAAAGAGGTAGTGATGTGTAGATGTATAGATGTATAGATGTATAGATATATAGATATAATCTTACCTACACTCATCTTCAGCAGAATTTCATTTTTCCACACCCTCTCTCCTTCTTGAACTATAAACACATTACTAAAAAGAGATATTCTTTCCAAAGCTAACATAAATTTTGCATTCTATTCCCCAAAACAGCTCCCAAAAGACCAAAAGACCTCTACATTCCTTTCTCCTTACCTCAGCCTACATTTGTTCTTTTGTTCTCTCTCTCTCTCTCTCTCTCTCTCTCTCTCTCTCTCTCTCTCTCTCTCTCCAAAATTCCAAACCCTTTACAATAGCAACCTCCTGAAAGAGAAATATAGTTGCAAGGTGTGTGAAGGACTTTCTAACATGCCCAAGCATTGCAATCATGGTGCTAGCTGATCTTGATATCTTGATCTCACCCCTTCCCTCTCCCTTACTAAAAGATTAGATATATTTCTATTGTTAGCCAATCTCTATTTCCTTATTTAGCCTCTTTCTTATGTCTGACTCATTCCGGAGGCTGATAACCAACATCCAACTATCAAAGCACAAAAGTTCAGCAATTAAAACGTATTATTTGGCTACACTGACTGACACGTCCAGTCAGAATTTACCAACTCATCCTAACACAGACTTCCCCTTTTTCTCAAAACAAACAAAAAACAAAAATAAATGCAAAAAACCCCACTCCTGCAGAAAGAAACACTAGCTGCTGTTGTTGCCTAACTTAGAGGCAACTCACCTCCCCTGTCTCCTCCCAGGTAATAAAATCTTCTTTGTGCTGAGAATTGGCTGTCTGGGTATGTTCTGTACCAACTCTGAGTAGCAAGAACCAGCCTTGGCTTGGAGAGAGCATCCTAAGGAAGGGGTGGTTGGGAGTGGCAGAAGAAACAACTCAAAGTCAATAATGGTTTGCAAGCTGACAGCTCTGTAGTCTGCTCCTGGTGGATCTCAAGACAGCTCTCTGCTCAAGATAGATCTTTAAAGTAGCTTTTTTGTTTTCTGACCAAAGTCAGAAAACATGCAAGAAAAATTCTAAAAGAGCTGTGTCAGCTGTCTAAGTACCTTTTTTTGTTATCCAACCAAAGTCAGAAAACCTGCCAGACAAATTCCAAAAAAGAACTACAATTGTTCTCCAGACAGTTCATCTATTACAGACCAAAGCCCAGTCTTTTATTTACATTAATTAAATACATTTACCCTAGATACTCTTTTGACTATCCCATGAATCAGCATTTTATGGACTTAGCCCCTTGATTCTTAGAAAAAGTAAGTACTTTTTTTTTTTAACATATCAAGTGAACTCAGAGATCTGCCTGTCTTTATAAGCACAAACAATAAACTTAGCTGGATGGGATCATGTCCTGAGATCACTATTCCCTAAATCTCTTTAACTCCTTCCTTATATCTTTCTGACAAGCTAGTTAATTAGTGTAGCTGTCTCTGTTCTTTCAAGTTAATGATGGCCCTCATACAATTCACATTGCATCCTTTACATGGTTGAGAAATCCTGCAATGGAACGCTCCTGCAGTGATTTGGGTATTCTTGAACTCATGTTTTCAGAGTTCTTTCCCACAGTCTTAAGAGTTGTCCTGAAGGTCTCTGCAGCAAAGAGATACATTCTAGCTTCCTGGGATCATGTTCTTTCTATTTATCATGAAATCATTAACATTGGCAGGGAGAGCATTTCCCAAAAAAAGGAACATGACATAAAATATATATGTTATTATACAAACAAGCCTTAACACTTAGCAGATAGGTCTATGAAAAAAATCCATTTTATTTTGTTTGTTGTTTTTGGAGACAGGCTTCTCTGTGTAGCCTTAGCTGTCCTGGAACTCAATTAGTTAAACAACTGGTCAATTCATGGATCCTCCCAAAGGCATATTCCACCAAGCCCAGCGACTCTAGAGGCAGAGGCAGATAGATTTCTTAGTTCTAGACAAGCCTGGTCTACAAAGCAAGTTTTAGGACAGTCAAAACTATGTCTTTAAAAAAAGAATAAGAAACTAAAAAAAAAGAGAGAAAAAAGAAGAAAAGAAAACAAAAATAAGAAAAAAAGAAAAGACAATGTAGGTCAAAGCAAATGTCTGAAACACAGTTTGTGTTCTGCATGAAGGCTACCTCTGCTTCTCTTGACCCTGTAGCTCTTCTTGGTTCTGGGGCAGGCTAGAGTTCTTTGCAGTATACCAGAATGACCCAGTGAGCCACTTGTATCATTTTCTGCTTTTAGATAATCTTTCTGAAAATACGAGGGTATTCTCTAAACAAACATGTGCCTGGGTGTAATTTAATTAACCATGAAACATTTTGAAATTCAAGTTTATATATGTTTCAAACAACATATTTTAAATAAAATTATCTGCAACCAGAAACGAAAGCTCATTCAGTCAGCATTCACTTCACTACTGCTGTATGTCTAACAACACCTCTGTGCCAAGGCCTGCAGTAGAATAGAAGCTGCAGCCTTCCTTCAAGGAGGGCAGTTCCTTAAAACTTCTTCAAGAAAGTTTGAGGAATTTTTATGACAGTATCCTCCTGAAGCAAAATAAGAATCAATGTGTTGAGGCAAAGAGGCATGGGAACACCCTTTCCATCACATAAAATATACATAAAGTCTAGATTTTGCTGCTCATCTGGCAAACTTAAAAATGTTTCTTGGATGAATGCCTGTCATTCAATTGGAAATCATACATCTTCTCTGTAATGGGTTGCAGTGCAGAAAACCCATATACCCTGAGTAGCCTCTGTTCTATTGGAAAACCAGACAGGCTGAAACAAACAAGAAAGCTCTAGGTCCTGTGTCAGCAAACATTTTCTGTACAGAGCTTGACTTTACAACTTTAATATCATGCCTTTTGGCCCATACGGTGTCTCTTGCATTGCACCTACTTAGCCTTGCTATTATCATATGAAAATAGTCATGAGTAATATGTGAACAAATAAACTGTCCATGTTCAAAGAGCCAACCTTTTAATTAACGACAACACAGTGGAATATGTAGGCATCTGTTTTTCCTTACTACAGGATGCACGTCTTTCCAGAAAGTATGAAGCCATATTCCCAAGTAAACACATCAAACATGACTGTCCTAGCTAGTTTTATGTCAACATGACACAAGCTAGAGTCATCAGAGTTGGGGAGGGGAGGACACGGTGGGGGGGGTGTGCTCAGTTGAAAAGATGCCTCGATAAGATCAGGCCTGAAAGTCATTTTCTTAATGAATTATTGATGGGGAAGGGCCCAGGCTATTGTGAAAGTACCATCTCTGGGCTAGTAGTCCTGAGTTCTACAAATGTAGGCTTGAGCAAGCCAGTAGGCATTTCTGAAGTTTCTGCATCAGGTCTTGTCTACAAGTTCCTACCCTGTATGAGTTTCGGTCCTGACTTCCTTCAATGGTGAACTGCAATGTGGATGTATAAGTCTTTCCTCTTCTTGCTTTTGGTCATGGTGTTTCATCACAACCATAGTAACCTTGACTAGGACAATGAGTCACTGCATTCCTATGCTAGGATTTCCATAAACCACACACTGATTTTCAAAATACAAATAACTGTTAAAACTGAAGAGTTCCTTGCAAATGAGGAAAAAAGCAAGGCCAGATTCCGGAAAAAATGCAGTCTGATGGCCTGAGAACATCCTTATGGAGGAAGCCACACACAGCCATGAATGACAGGACAGGATGAATCACTGCAGTAGGAATTTTGGTTTGACTTAAAACTCAAGTGAGGACCCTATAACAAGGGACAAATTATGTTTAGGAAGAGATGAGGCAGGAAGAAGTTGGAGTCTGAAAGGTCAGAGAGAGCTAGATTAGTAGTGTAAGCATGGCTTGAGAAAAGCAATACTCCAATCAAGGCTGAGGTTTAATCCACAAGGTAATCAAAAGACCCTGATGAATTACAGATGAGAAGCTAAATGTAAGAGAAAGTTTAGAAGCTAATAAGCATGTCCAGTCTACTTAGTCTGCCCACATCAGGCCATACTGTGTTGGGTGACATAATCCCGACCAGTCAATTCATTTATAGTGTAGAAAAGGACCAAATGCTACCATCTCTTGATGAGCATCTCATGACAGCAGCCAGATAGCTGATGTCATAATTCTCAGTCTGGTGCACACATGTAGCAGATGGCTTCTCTAATATTCCCAGGTATTGTCTGCTAAAGAGTAATACTCAGAGTCTGTGCTTTTGTTTGTTTGTTGATTTTTTTGAATCATACCCTCATACCCTCCCTCCATCCTTTCCACCTCCCTACCAACAGAAAAAAAAAACTCCTTGTGGAAGCTATAGTATGTTACAGTGTGTCTCACAGTACACCTTTTGTCTATACTTCTTTGCTCGCAATTGTTCATTGCCCATGAGTTATTGGTCTGGTACAAGGCCTCAGGCTTTTACTACTCTATCAATACTGGAACCTCACTGGAACTCCCCTTGAATATCTTGCTGTTGACCTGTGTCATGAAGATCTAGGTTTGGATCTGTAGGACCGGCCTCTTCATGTACTCCAGCAGATCATCAATGGGGTAGATGTTGGGGTAGGTCAGCTTAAGGCCCTGAATCTGGGCCTGAGAGGTATCTAAACTGGCTCTTTGCTCTCTCATCCCAAGGGAGCCAGCTCACCAGCAAACCCTAAAACCAGGGCCAGTTCCATTTTGCTGCCCAGGCAAAGTACAGGGCTTGTACTTTCCTAAGTGTTGCAGCCAATGAGGGACATGGCCAGTTCTCCTACTCTCATGACCCAGGAGCCAGCTTTTGCACCTGCCAGAGATGGAAAGGAATGAGGAGGAGAGGATGGCATCTCTCCTATGCTACCCTCTCAACAGATGAGGCAGGATCAGCTCTCCCACACTCACTCCCTTGGGACTAGCTCACCAGTAAACCCCACATTCAGTGCCGTATCTACTGTGCTGCCCAGGTGAGGTGCAGGGCCTGTTCTCCTGAGTGCTGCAACAGGTGAGAATAGGAACAGACATCCTGTTCTCATAACTCCACTGGGGCCAACTCTCTGTGCCCCCCACCACCATGTCCCTGATGTTGTAGGCACAAGAAAGAGAAGGCAATATCCCTCTCTCACTGATGCCATCTCCCAGTGGAAGCAGAGCCTGCATCCCACACTCATGCCCTCAGGGCTGGCTAACCTGCAAACTCCACTTCTAGGGCCAGCTCTACTGTGCTGTCCAGGTGAGGTGTAGGGCCCACTCTTCTAAGTGCTGCAGCATATGAAGAGGCTTTCTTTCTTAATATGGGCCCTCTGTGATTTGTTGTTTGCAGCTTTAAGAGATTTATTCCATTTTCTCTTCCTAGAGACTCATCCACTGGAGGCTTGGCTGCTCTGGGGATTGATGCTATGTTCAGATGGTGTTGATTTTTTGCTGCTTTAAATGTCTCTGTTTTTTCTTATTGAGATTAATTAGAAGTTCTACAGGCCTACTTATTTTTAAGTATATTTAAGAGATTAATTACAAGTTCTACTTGGTCACTTATTTTGTTTTACTTTTATTATTCTCTTCAGCTCTGTATCTGCTTCTTCTCTATCTTAATGACCTACTTTCTTTCCCATCTGCCTAAACTAGGCCCAGAAAATACTTATAGAGCATGAACTGTGTCCCAGACACTTTCTTGGCCTTCTGAGATAAAACAATGAATACAATTCTACATCAATTCTTTGTGAGCTTACCAACAAATAGCAAGCATTTGAAGTCAATATACAGAGAATTATGAATACTTGATTAGACATTTGTAATGTTGCATATATCATTGTAATAGTAAGAGTTTCTTTAAAAACATTAACAACAACAATAATAGTCAAGAAAACAACTTACAAAAATTAATGAAGTCTAATAGGTATTAGATCCATAAAGGACTATCATTCATTTCAGAAAAAATTTCAAAACACAGTTTTGTCAAAAAATACGTAACTGTGGTTATGTGACCAAGGCCATTAGTTTTATGATTTTGTTTTTATAATAAAATGAACTCACGTGCTTTCAGTTGAACAGCTCAAGAAACTGCATTCTTATACTCATTTTATCAACTAGTCAAGAAGTTCTAGCAGCCTCCTATTCAACTGGGAGGAAAAATATTATTCCAGTAAAGTAAACTAAAATGTGCATCAGTAAAGTGACTACTCTCCAGAAAAGACACCTGTAATATTTTAGCATATAGAATATATATAAAATATAATATTTATACATAAATACATAATATGTTAATATAATATTTATACTTATGTCATGTGTTATATTTTATATATAGTATACACACAATGCAATATGGAACATGACCTTGCTTATCTAAAGTCAGAACTCTGATTTTCCTTCATCACATCATGATGAGATATGGGCCAGTGAAATAGCCTCAGAGTGCTGCTGCTCATTCTCAAAAAATTACTTAACACATAGAACTGTCTTTGTGACTAGTGCTTGTTGTCCGTGAATTCTGGTTGACAAAAATCATTCTCATATGCCAGTCTGTGAGAATGAACCAAGGGATAATAAGCATTATTCTGCATTTAGATTCAAGAATGAAGCATTTTTAGAAAGCTGTGATGGGAATCTGCTTTTATGGATGAGAAGATCAGGGACATATGAGCTGAGACACATTCAGTCATCCTTTCTGAATATTGCTTCTGACAGCATAACCTGGCCTCCCAGAGGAAGGGAACCAGCTATATGTGCAGACCTGAAAAGCTTCCAGGGGAAGGGAGCAGGCTATATGTGCATGTTATACATGCAGACCTGAAAGGGTGTTATAGACTCATAGAGGAAACTGCTGTCTCTACACATCTTTGTAAATTCTTTAAGGGAAAGACTTAATTTATCTCTGTAAACTCTTAAATGATAGCTTCGTGTATCTGTAGAAGTAGGTGTGAGATAAGTATGTGTTGAAATTGATTCATCTTCTGTGTGAGTTGAGAAAAATGAAGCCTCTGCAGAGAGAAACAGTATATTCTGGCACTCCACGACCCAAGGGAAGTAATACCAGAGAAAATGTAGATGATTGAGACTAAGAGACAATGCCAGACCTGATGGAACTCTACCTAGGAGATGATCCAAAGGACATTGTGAGCTGAAACCAACAGCTCGGGGGTCCCTGAAGAGGACATAGATCCAAGCCCCGAGGGTATGAGGAACAGCAGTGTGGAGAGAGCCTCATGCAGGACTGTATATCCCAGAAATGTTGTGAGTTAAGATCCAAGAGCAGAAGCTGAGTTTTTTGCATGGTTTATTAAGAAGAATCCTTGATATTAGAAACTGTGGAAAAGAAAGGCAGGAACCAGGTCTGGAATGATGAAAATTGAGGCTGTGGTAAAGGCCTCATGTCAGCTTTGGCTAACCACACAGGAAATACTGAAGCTAGAACAGAACTTCCACATGACCTGGGTTGGGTGAAGATGCCCAGACCTTTATATTTCTAAATCAATTAATGATTAACTGGATTGGAAAGAGTCTGATCTTGAGTGACGCTCCTGAGGACAGCTGAGCCAATCTTTGAAGGGACCTACAGGTCAACACCCTCTGCAAATAGCATTCCTGGCAAGTAGCTCAGCAAACCTCTAAAGAGCAACCTGAGCAGTGCCTCCAGGAACTTAATCCAGGGACAGATGCTACCCCCTGGATCTCTTTTTTCGTATGATTCTAAGTCAGTCCTCCCAGCTCTGATGAAGAATGCCACATGGGGAAACCTAGCCAAACAACCAGCCTGATGAATCAATCTTGTTGCTTCTCTGGTCTCAAAGTGGCCACCAATGCCATCACAGCCTTCCCTTGATATCTGTCCTCCTCCCTCATCTTTGGTTTGCAGTTCTGCCACTCTTGGTGTTGTGTCATTCTCAGGAGGTTGCTACAGCTTTTCATTCACCACTAAAACTGGGCATGGAAGTACCACATGATATCAGAGTGCTTCTTCTACTCTTCCAGTACATCTCTCCATGCACCAATTCTGCAGTATTGCCTTTTTCTAAAATCAGAGTCAACCTCCACTGCCAACATCATGGGAGCTCTCAGAGATGCCCAAACAGCAGTCACAGTTTGCAGCAAAACAGACATTTTGTTTGTTTGTTTGTTTTGTAGTGAACATATTTTCCCTCTTCAGAATCAGTACCTCTACAAAGATTGCCATTGTACTGGTGTTACACATCAAATTCCTCACATGGAAAGTGGTGACAGTCACTCAAGACTGGTGCCAAACATAGTCACTCCACTCTGCTCACACCTATTCATTGTCGGGCCCATCTGTCCTTCCTACTGGGAACACAGAAGCCTATTAAATTATCCTGTGCATTCAATCATTGTAAAACATGGACTCTAAGTTCACTTGAGGAAGCTGTGGTTTGTTTTAGCTTGTGGTTTGGGAAGGTATACAGTCTGTCATGACCAGTAAGACATAGTAGTGGGGTGATATGAGGTGGATAGTCACATTGCACCAGAGCAGACATTATAGACAGGAAGAGATGATGTACTGTACGACCTCAAGGCCTACCCTCAATGACTCTCCTTTTCCAATGAGGTTCCACCTCTTAGAAGCACCTCGACTTTTTCAAATCAATGCCACCAACTTGTAAACTTTATGTTCGAGTACATAAGCCTATGTTTATATTCAAACTGTAACACTCTGAGGTTTGGGGATAGCCAGTGGGGAAAGGCCCTTTCATCTAAATTGTTCCTATTCCTATTCCCGGGTTTTATCTTGCCTTCCCCTTTATTCTTTTTCTTGAGAACCTAAACTACTTCGTTTTTGTGTTCTTAATTCATCAGTATTATCGACACTCTACTGCCTTTCTTCTCCATATATTTTTCGTAAGTGAACTAATCCGTTGCTGATATTGTATTCATCAGTTTGCCACCAATGACTCTCAACTCAAAAATGACTATAATCTCACATGTATCCAGTCTCCATGTTAGAAAAATAGGTTAATGTATATATTACATTATAATATGCATATATTACATATATACAGTATATACATATTCTATTTATGTATAAAACAAATATATGTATATGATATACATAGTATTAGAATAATAACTCTTGGAAAATATGCAAGCATAATTCATTTATTCAATGAATACTCACTGAGTTCTTACTACCTAGATGGAGTGGGAAAATTCTAGTAGGAAAGAGACCAGCACACAAGCAGTGAAGGTTGAAGCTACCAGACTGGTTGATCTTGCACAAAGTCTAGAAGATGAGATAGGGCAAGCTACCTGACCACAGAACTCATCATTTAACAGACAAGCAGCACATGGCTCCTGACCCTGATAAGCTGGAGAGCCTTTCCTTTGATTTTTGCTAAGTATCTCAGTCTCTCAACAAGTAGTCACCAAGCCTTGGCATTACCACCTTCATTCTCGCCATCTGATTGGTGAGTCTTGTTCTGCCAGTTATGTGGGCAGAAACCACAGCACTGCTGTCTGTTTACTCTTGTGTCAGCTTTTACCCACAGTAAACTCACCTCTTTCCTGTCTGGAACTGGATCAAAGGACTAGAAAAATCTGAAATGAGACAAACAGACTGATATGAAAAGTCTTGAGGCTCTGCCAAAATGAAGCTTGCAACTGATTACTACTCTGCAGTTTCCTAACAAATGGGAAATCTTAATTGGAATGGCAGTGACTCAAAAGGTCAGGGGTCAGGAGGATCTTCAATTAGTATGATGGGCTGAAGAAACTATGCTAGAAACCAAAGATACACACATGCCACCTATAATCTAAATGTTCTGATTGCCTGTGGAAGTGAGAGCCAGATTTTAAAATGCTGAACTGAATGTGGTATTGCTGCACACCTGCAGTCTCTAGTCAGTCTCTCTTCAACCATGATACATAAGAGGTTATCAAGTAACAGTCTCCACACTGTCATAGGAACATAGGTTTGTTCTAAATTATACCTCAAAGTTTTGCAGTAGTTTCTACTACCTTTAGCAGCTCAGTAGTTGATAACCTGAAGACTTTGGCAGAAGACATGTGAAGAAAGTCTATGAATAGTATTGGTCTTGTGTTAGTGGTCTGATCTATGTGTACTTACTGAGGCTCAGCTTCATGGCCAAGGTACCTGTTTTCCATTCATCTTTCCCTTCTGTTTGGTTCCTCTCTAATCTTTCAACCCATTCTAACCAAACTTAACTTCTTGCTACTCTCAAATACTCATGTCTTTACACAAACTCTACATATTTCTGGAAAACATCTATCTGTTTGTGAGATTCCCTGCCCACCAACCAAGAATTAGACTTCTTTAGCGTCCAATTACATTTCCATGTATGACCACACACACACACATTTGTAAATGTCTTTCTTGACTAAATTTGGGGCTTCTTAACAAGAGAGACCATTGTATTTTCCTCCTTCTATCCCAGTATCTCAGTGTATGTGTGAGGAATGAAACAGCAGCTCCCACAGGTTTGCAAATGGAAAAACCTTGAAATTATATTTAGCTATCTATAGATGTAATTTCCCAGCTTCTGAGTGAAGAAGGTCAATCAGCAGAAATAGAACATATCCAAAGGTACTTTATGCCAAAGGCTTGCAAATACAAGGTTGTAATTATGAAGTACACCATTTTCACTTTTTTTGCAAGTAATTAACATTTCTGTTTGAACCAGAGATGCTAAACTTAATCAACTTACTAGGCTGCAACAATATAAATGCTAGCTACTTCTGTTTTTGAAAATCAAAGCCACAGTTACACACTGATCTTTAGTAATATTCAACTAGCTCTGCAGGGACCTCCTGGCAGGTAACACAATCACTTGATAAAGCCAAGTGTTGTCATGTTGTAATCACAGACTTAACTACAGAATAAAAGTAGACGCTGTTACAGTGAATATTAACGAGAATGGAAAATTTTACATGTGGGCAGACACCTTCCATCAACAGAAATTTTGACAATTGGGTTTCCTTTTTAAACTCAACTTCTAAAATTATTCCTCCGTGCAAACTATGATATGATTGTTGGTATTTAAATATCACATCTATTTGTAGCTGATGAATAAAGCTGTCTTGAGCAAAACTTTATTTTTATCTAATTTTCACACAGTTCTCACATCTTCTTTATACAGACTTCATATCCTAAATAAAGGACATAAAGGAAAGGAAAGGTGTGAAAGGGTAGAAGAAACCATCACATCAGGCTTGGTAGCAGACTTCAGCTACTAATGAACTTTTCAAATATTATGTGGTTTTAAGTGTACGATGTAATTAAAAGCTAAAGATGTGTTCTCTTAAGTCCCTGTGATTTGTGTGATAAAAATAAGAGGTTTTTCTAGATTTTGAAATAAAACAAAACTAGGCACACAATGCAACAGATAACTGACCATGTTTGTTTCTTAGCATGCAGGATGTGTATTTGAGCATCAATAATTTGAACCCGATGCAGCTGTATTCAACCACTTCTATTTGTGAAGGAAATAATTACACAACTCCTAACAGCACCTGAGTTCACAGGTATTTACTTTTTTGGATGAAGATCTCTGGTGTATTATCCAAAGTGGGGAGCAATTTTTTTTTTTACCTCCAGCTTATTAAAATGGTTTAGACAATGTAATGGCTAATATTAATTACCACCTAGATATGAGAATTATCTAGGTGAAAGGCTGCTGGGTACACCAATAAAGGGCCTCTGGCCATCACTGTACTAAATCATCTTCATTAAGTTAGTTAAAATGGGAAGATCCATCCAAATAATGGCAGATTCTGTTCCCTGAGCTTAATTTCTCAGTTGCATAAAAAGAAATAACAGCATTCACTATTCTTCACTTCCTAACTGTAGATGCAGTACACCCAGATTCCCCAGCCTCCTTGAAGGAGTTTGACAGGCTAATACTTCCTGTCATGATAGACTTTACTGGGAATTGTGAGCCAAAATAAACCATCTCTGTCTGCAGCTGTTTTTGTTACAGTATTTTATCACAGCATCAGGAAAAGCAGCTAAGATAGTAAGGTGCCCTGTTTAGGCCATTTCATGACATTTACACAAGTAAAGATGGGTTTAAACTGCATTATAAACCTAAAGGAAAACTTTTAACATGTAAAAGGGTCCCAGAACATAGCACAACTGACTCTATGATAGAAGTACTATTCAGGCTCTAAAACTCAGCACAAGGCAACACCACCTGCCAAAACTGAAACAAAGGCCTAATCCATCAAAGTCGGTAGTTCTGGGAAAGTCTCAAAATATACTAACCTTTCTTTTTAGCTTCTGTGGTTCTGCTTCTGGCTAACTGTTCTTGTTAACTGAAGTATGTAACACAGAACATGATTTGTGTGCTTAAAAGCTGAGAAAGACTAATATGACTTTCTATTGGCTTAAACAAATCTCTGGTGGATACCAACAATACCATCAACTTTACTGCAGAATTCAGTACCCATTTCTCCTGGGTTTGCTGAAGAATAACACCTACAGTCTTCAACTTCACTATCTGGCTGTTCTGACTTTATTAACCTTTCCTAATTGACAGCTACCCAAGCAGCTCTATTTGCAGTGACTCTGAGTGAGACATGGCTTGTATTTCTCTAATTATGGTGTTATCCTGACAATGACAGTCACTGCCTGGAATTAGTCATCCTAGTTTCTTGAGAATCTGAAAAAAAATAGTCAAGGCTGACAAGTACACTAATGTTTCAAAAATAGTTATTTTCCTAGGTATAAAATATCTCTTGCTTCCCTACCCTAGTCTACCTACTTGACTGTCCCCATGCACCTGCCTCTCTTCTCCTGAAAGGTCTTTTCTAACTCTTCACAAATGGAGACTACACACTCTTTTGCTTCTATGGCCACTACCTCAGAGTCCCCAGGACACAGAAGAGATGAGTCTCCATTCTTGGTGGCAATGTGTTTGTCTCTCCATATATCCCGTAACTTTTTACAGTTCCCACTAAGGGGAGCAGAGAGCGAAGCATAATGAAAATGTATTGAGACACCCATTTCCCAGACAAAGGGTGTCAAATATGCCTGTCATGCTAGTGTTCTTGTAAAAAAAAATGAAGAGACTAATAAATTATCCTGAAGCATATTAGAGAAGTAAATAGACACACATTCATTGGGGAAATGAGGTTTATCTCTTTGGGTTTCTTAAATTAATAACAGAAATATGTGATTTTTCATATGGAATGAAAACTTTGGACAGGAGAAAATTACTTAAGAAAAATAACCAAGGCCTTGTATTATCATTTGGCTCATATCTCTAATTTACATTTATGGTCTGACACAGGAAATGTGATACTTCTAAATACTACAAATCTTAGTAATGACACAAAACAAATGTAGTCACCCAATTTCTCTGTACTTTCCATCTTTACTTCTACATTGTTATCTTTAAACACCCTTGCTACTTGAATAAAAGTTTGTATGTAATTCTGCAGACCATCCTACAGGTTAGGTACACTGAGAAATTTTAATTCATTTATTGATATTACTTTTCTAGAAGCCTAATTTGAAATAATAATAGCACATATCCTCAGCACATACCCTCAGCAATACCCTCAGCACATATCCTCATTCATTATCATCACTTTCTATGTTGCATCATTTATCTTAAGCCAGTCAACAAAAACAGAGTTCTTATTCTATCTGTGTCACTGTATCAATTGCTAAGAATTCAGTCAAACTCATGATCTCCAGGAATACAGAGCACTGAGTGTTATTAGATGTGGAAACTCTATAGAAATGATATAATTCAGACTTACCTAGCTTGGTGATTGGTCAGAACCATCTGTTCCTGGGTCTAGAAAAATGGCTCAGTGGTTAAGAGCACCTACTTCTCTTCCAGAGCAACCAGGTTAATTTCCTGGCACCTACTTGACAATTAACAGCCACCTGCAACTCCAGGTCCAGTAGATCCAAGACCCTTCCCTGGTCTCCAAGAGCAAATGGCACATTGCAAATGTGTATTTCGAAGACACATGTGTAAGCAAAACATTCATGTGTATAAAATAAAATATAATTACAAGTGCCTGCTTTATCTTACACTGACATCGTGTTTGATTCAGAAAGGCTAGCATGGAGGCTGGGCATCTCTGCTTTCCATCTTCATTTTGGAATATTTGGGAACTATGAGACTAAGCAAGGTCAGGGAACTGTCAGGGGCATCTCTGCTTATACACTGAAGGTCTGGAATCAGTCAGCTTGCTAGCACAAAGTCTTGGGTCTCTGTGAAAAAACCTTGAAACAAATGGCTAGAAGCTATTGTAAACAAGCAGCTTTGGTGGAAAGCTGCCAGGTATCAGTCATAAACCTTGTAGATAAGTAACCTTGATGGACAATACTAACTTAGATAGGGACAAGTGAACCATAGGTGGAGTCAGAGTGGCCTGTCCCCTGAAGCTTCACCCAGCTGATACTCTGTTCTTTAAGATATCTGTATCCCCCCCTAAACACTTATGCTCCTGTGTCATCCCCTTCCCCCACATCCTGCCTTTTGTTGTATATAACCCCTGTGTGAAAAACTAAAAATTACAGTTTGATCAGCCTATAGACAAGCTGTGCTTTTTTGCGTTCATCTGTCCCCCATCTTCTCTTTCAGGTGACCTCCCCAGACTCCTGTTTAATACCCTGCTGTCCAGAACAGGGAATTACCAACCTGAGCCTATTCTCTTACTGTAGATAAGAAGTTAACTGAGTGCGGTAGTGATTTTGGAGATTTTCCATGAGTCATATATCCAGTGTGAGGCACTGTGAGGCCCAAATCCAGATTTTCCAACTCCTCCTTCCATGTTTTTTCATATTGGCTAGGACTCTGAGTTGCAAAGGGGGAATGATCCAAAGTAAACCATTTAAAGATTAAAAAGGAAGAAAGAAAGAAAGAAAGAAAGAAAGAAAGAAAGAAAGAAAAAAGGAAGAAAGAATTAGACTTTCCTAATGTAGTAGAAAAGTTCCAAATAATGGTTAGACCTGGAATTTCCTGCCAAGTCTCTCCAATACGTCTATGATATACCCATGGGTAGCCTTAAACTTACCCTAAGTTCTTGTGTTATCTATCATCTTAGTCACTATGTTGGAAAAAAACGAGCTAATCCTAAACCTCTGGAACACAATGCACACAAAATCCCAAGGAAGACTTTGGCTGGAATGACTGGTATCTCATGCTGCTTCCTTGGGTGATGATAAGGGTCAGAGGAATTTGCTCATAAAGGGGCTCTATTGCCAGAAACAAAGTAGGACAAGAAATTAGATATATATAATGAACAGATGTCTACTTAATATCTAATCCACTCTGCAATATAATCCATGGCTTTTATGTTAGTACGGGTTGTCCAAAGAAACAAAACTGATAATATATGCATACACATCTGTATAAGGGGCAAAGGGAGTATTAGACTGGTTGGTGTGGTAGAGGCTAGATAGCCTAATAATATCCATCTACGTGCTAGAGGGTCTGAAAACTTGGGAGATGCTTAGTTCTAAAAACTGGGTGTCTCTGCAATGCCAACCTAAGGCTAAAGATTCTGGAGAGGCCAGTGAAATTGCTGGTCTTCGATTCCCAGGAGAAAGCTGAAGAGGCTGGAGTCTGATGTCAGTAAGAAAAGTAGCAACAGCAACAGCAATACAGATAGATGGACTCACCAACAAAAATTAAACAAGTAGCACTGCTCTCTTCTCAGACCTCTCTATATCTTTTCTACATCACTCACTTAGACATGCTTATTCCTCATGGATCTTATCCGTTCCATTAATCCTTTATGCATATACTCTTATATAACCACCCAGAGACATGCCCCTCAGCTGACTGCTGACCCCACCAAGTTGACAGTCAATATTAAACACCACAGCCTTCAAAAGTTCATTTATGGCCTACATCATTTAAAAAAGTTTTATTCTATGGCACTCAACTTTTGTGAAGCATGAGTTTTACAAAATTGCATTCTGTTTTATGATACATGGTGACATCCTTCACTCTATCATCTCCTATTTCATTTTGTAAAAAATATAAAAAATGCAGCCCTCCTGTGAGGCTAAGCACTGCAAGGGAATATAAATAAAAGTTAAAAATATGTTCCTGGGTTCCCTGAGGGACAAGCCTGACTGCATAGGGGTAGATGTCAAAAGTATCCCCTCTCCAGGAAAAAGACATCGGGAAGGGTATGTCCCTTATGCCTCACTGGACAACGACAGGAGGACTGGAGCCATTACAATGTCCCCTTTAATTACTGGAGGTCAGCCCTCTATCCCCGCCTTGGCAAGATTAGAATCGCCACAGCCCTTCTATACTTGGAGAAGGGAGGAGATGTCAGGGGCAGCCCTGCTTATACACTGAAGGTCTAAAATCAGTCATAAGCCTAAAATCAGCAATAGGCTGGACATATATGCCTGCTAACACAAAGACTTGGGTCTCTATGGAAAAACACTGAAACAGAGGGCTATAAACTATTGTAAACAGGCAGCTTTTGTTGAAAACTACTAGCCTGAGTAGTCATAAACCTTGTAAATAGGCAGCCTTTGGCATATAGTACTAAATTAGATTATGACAAGGGAATCATAGGAAGAGTCATAGTGACCTGACCCCTGAACCTTCACCCAGATGATACTCTGTTCTGAAAGATATTTGTACTCCCCCTGAACATCTATGTTCCTGTGTCATCCCCTTCCCCACATTCTGCATTTTTGTGTTTATAACCCCTGTGTTAAAAAGTAAAAATTATGATTTGATAAAAAAACAAACAAACAAAAAAATTAACACACAGTGTACACCTGGTTCTGCTGACTTAGTTCCTGACAATCTATTTTCTTGTTCTCAGAAATACTTTGAATTATAAAATGTTATTGTGGTTTGTGTTAGTATGCTGGGTGAAATAATTTTTTATTGATCGTATTTTGAACTTCAAAGTTTGTAGTGAGTTGAGGTGTCCTTCTACATGGTTGTGGGTCATATTTGCTTTCATATTGTGAAGTGTTGGTTGGTCTGTTGAGCATTTTGAAAAACTGGATTCCTTTTTGAGAATTTCATATATGAACACTAACTTTCCCCTTCCTCTCCTTCCTCCACTCTTCCCAACCCCCCCATAATTTTTGAATGCATTTTATTGTTTGATTATCATTTATATGTGTATGTATATATGTATGCATGTATGTGTTTATACAAATATTGATAAATAAAGTGTTTTAAATTTAAAAAAATGCAGCCCTCACTCATTAAAGCATTTTCAATACTTTAATATTGCAACTTGTTGGGAACAAGGTAGAAACTAATTTAGCAGGTTTGAGTTTCAATTTGTCAAAAATTCAATGAGTCATGTACAGTCATTATACAGACTTTAAGGAAATTATATGGCAGTCTCTGGATATATAAATAAGTAAAGAGGCATTGGGTAGGATAGCACAACACAGAATGCTAATCAGAGAGCAAAACACAAAGCAAGAGCCAAGACAGTGAGAAAACAACCAGAAGCAGAAAGGAGCAACATTAGCAAGATGCTGGAAGTGACCTCAGCCAAGAGCCTGGCAGCATGTGAAAGTAGGTCAAGGGCCCATTCTACAGCTTGTTCTGTAAACCTGCCAGGGGACCTCTTGGGGAAAAGGAGTTCTTGGCAATGGGGGGATATATATCCAAGAAACATGGAAACATCACCTAAATCTTATTCCCATATGTTTAGCAAGTACACCTGTGATGATTCCACTTCTTCCTCTGCCTGCTTCATGTGAATGGGCATCATGTGGCAAACACTAGTGTAGAACTCAGAGTTCTCAAGAATCTCTGCAAGCAGGCAGATTTCCAGGTACTAAATGGTGATGAGACTTGAAGCTGGCTAACTCTGTGGTGAAATTTTACAGAATGGAGTAACGCTGTCGTATAAGAAAATACTGTTTGCTTATGTTATATGTTATGGTAGATATCTTTAAATCATACTTGTAGTCTATTTATATTTACCCTGTTTACCAGAGCATTGGAAGGAAGAAAATTAAAATTTTCTCATAAAATGGTCTTTGCATTGAATGCACATTCTCAAGCTTGAGGTTAACCCCTAGGTTTCCATGCTGTGAAACAGCTTTGAGGACCACTCCAGCAGCATCCCCTCCTTGGGTCTCTTGTGTTCTTGTGTACAACCTCGTGGACCATCACTTGGAATGCTAGCTCTAGTCTTCTCCATGAGAATTAAAACATTTCTGACAGAAATGCAGTCCTACTCAATTTTCTTCATCTATTTCTTTTTTTCCCAGCTACTACTTTTTTTTCTTATATAATAACAGTGTTGTCTGTCTCACTAAGCAGCTGCAAGACCTAGATTTTTGTTCTAAATCCTGAAATATTGCTTTCTACTAATAAGCTGCAGGCTGGGTCACAGTGAGTGAATACTCACTCTCACCTCTTGCCTCTCTCTTTAAAGTCACTGTTTCCACCTCAGTTCCCAGTGCTTGATAGTCTAGCCAACAGACATGTATTGTTTCCTTGGCTAGTAGGTTCATTTGCTCCATAGAGGGCCCAGGATGCCTAGCTACACATTACCTGCCACACAGAAAGTTTTTCCCTAAGCTTCCTAATTAACTAACCTCCAGAATGATTATCCGTCACCTCTGGCTTGGATGTTTTATTAGAAATAGTGACTGACTTAAGTTTATCTGGAACAACTGTCCTGTGTGAACCAGAAAGGCAAAAGTATGGCTCCTCAGTCATCTTTCTAAAATCTTCATAGTTACATTTTTTGAAATTCATAATTTTGAGGGCTGTATAAGGAAATATAGTACACAGGCCATATATGACTTAATATTTCCAGCAAGTCTGGGGCATCACATAATAACAAAACACACTGCTCTTTCTTTCCCCAGCAAGATAGAAAACTAGTCACATGGCATAAATCAAACAAAGAACACAAATGGCTTCGAGGCAGATTAACTATTTCTTACAAATTACATAAGGTTTCAGTTTTCAGAGCTTACTCTGTATTTTTGAAGCTGCAGGCCTATATTAAAGACAGAAGGTACTAATGAGCTGCTGACCAGTGACAGTTGCAGTGGATGATGATTTAACTAGATTTGGCCAAATGTCTGTAGAAGGGAGGACTTTTCAGGGCTAGCATTATAACTAGGCATCTTCACTTACCTGCAGTGCTTAGAAGTCTGAGAAACCTAATTACTTATTCTGGTGTCATCGGTTGGTGTTGAATCTGGCTGAATTATGCAACATTTTTTTTGAATTTAATGCAAACAATATTTTTTGAGATGTTACCTTAGAACATTATTCAGAGATTTGTCTAATCCAGTTCCAAGAAGGTTACCTGTATAGACAACCCACAGTGCTTATATTTTTTTCTAAAAGCTTGACTTGGAAATAAATGAAAAGGGATAATTTGGTGACTGAGCAATGGGTGTAGATTCCCCCCTCCCCCAGCAAAGCCAGGAGAAAAACTGGAAATCAACAGACTCTGCAGTAGAGACTTGAGGTTGGATTATAAGTGGTAACAGAAGCTGAGAGGGAGTCTTTCGACTTTGTTGCCTTGATTTGGTAGGGATTCACATGTCCAAAAATTAGAAAAAGAGGATGCAGAGATGGCTCAGCAGTTAAAGGTACTTGTTGCTCTTGCAGCGAACCCAGACTCAGTTCCTAGCACCAGTCTGGTACTCACAGCCATTGTCCACTCCAGTTCCAAGGGACTCTTATAGGCCCTTCACACAAGTGGTGCACAGATACACAAGCAAGCAAGCACTCCCACACATAAACATACATAAATAAATATTTTAAAAGCTGAAACAAACAGACAAAAAAGAATGAGAAGAGCCTTGCTAAAGTCCAACAGGACAGTGGGCTATCAGTTGTAACCCAGGTGGAATAAAGAAAGGGAGGTACTTATATTTCAAGTTCCATCATGCACTTTGAGAGATGACCGGGATGAAATGATCTATTAATTGGAGCTAAAATTGTATGAAATGAGATTAAAAATCAACTGAGGCGATGAATTTGTACATTTTGTGTGTGGTTCATAGTTGTTATTAATTTATCAAACTCTGTTTCTTGCCTTTAAAAATATTCTTTCTGCTTATTTACAAACATATTGTCTCCCTGCTTTGAAAATTTACAAGTGACATACATTTTTACTTTTTTTTACATTTTCCACTTCCTTTTATTTTTTTTCTAGTATGCTATTCTTTCTTCTTTGTGAAGAGCAATCTTTCTTACAGTGCACTGACATGACCCAATAGGACAAAACTAGATGAACGTTTGAAAGCCATAATTGACTTAATATAAAACAGTAAACCAAACAGGCCAGAAAAGCACATTGTGTTTTATTCAACGCACATAAAGAAACATAAAGCACATTTGTGTTTCTGTTCGAGGCCACTGACTACTGTTTCCTCTCCCACATGGGGCTCTGGCTTGGTCTGGAGTGTGGTTTCAGAAACCCAGTATGGGACTGGGCAGCTGGTAGGTCTGTACTTGATTCTGGGCTGACAGCAAATGACAGTGGGAGATGTGAAAATAAGGGTGATGTTTCTTAGTCCACAGTTGAAAAAATGTTCCATGCCAAACATTACTAAGTAGCGTTGTAGCTTTTCAGGGCAAAGACAGATGAAGTGCTGAGCCTTAGCAGTTATATGTTAAAGTTGTCTGAAGGCAGAACATTCCCAAGACATCACAGATACTTGTAGCCTATGAAGATGCCATCTGCAGATTCTCCAACTATCATTCCACATCCCTAATGGGCCACAGATGTTTACCCAGGAACTGCTGTTAACAAAGAGCAATGCATAATCTGCAGTCTTCCCCCAGGGAAGAAATGTCCTGATTTATACTAGGACTTCTCAGCCTATTTTCTCCTCCTGTAGAGCAAGCTTTTTGCAAATGATCCTCAGGGTTATGTAGGTGTTGCTTCCAAATGACGTCAACTGGAGCAAATCACTCTCAATGTTTCAAATGTGTATTTATGGGTATATATTCATTTTCAGAAGAACTTACGGTTTCTTAACATTCTTCCTAAGTTTCTATTAAATACATTTCTGGAAACCTATTATCATTGTCACTTTGGCAGTAATATATTTTCAAATTATATTTTTGTACTGCTACTATTGTGTGAAAATATGTGAATATTATATATTAGTGAAAGATATAAAGCAAATATGAAGAAATGGCAACAGCAAGGTCCAATGCTCTACAGGAATTAACTCTCCCACAAACAACAAAGGCCATGTAACTCCAATATAAACAAACTAAAAAATCCTAAGCTTTTTATTTTTAAATTTTGTAATGAAGTAATCACTTTAATTATTAATCTAATCCCACAATTCAAGTCATAAAACAAAATACCAATAGAAGTTACTATTTAAAAATTTATCTCTTACAATGAAAAACAGATCTATTTCCCCAAACCACCAAAAGATACAGACTGAATCTTAAACATCTTTGTTTTATAAGTAACAGAAAAGACTAAAATTTGTTAATAATATAGAAGAAGCATTCTCTTTCATCAATTATAACATGAATGAATTTTAAAATAATTATGCTAAATGCAAAAGAGCAGATCAAAAGCTACTGTGCATTGGGTGGTCTAGTCCAAGCAGTGCTGGAGAGCTCACCTGAGTGGTGCAGATACAGGAGAGCCTGCAGGTTGACCCACTCAGCTACCATTCAGGCTCAGATCTAAGGCTTTGAGTTGACCCACCCCCAAAATCTACACCATCTGTGAACTGTCGGGGCATGTGAAAGGGAAAATCCTGCTGATCTAAAGCTGCAGGATCTCTATGATACAGGGTAACAACAGGATAACTGGGAGGAAGCCAGGATCCAATATTGATAATGTCAGAGAAACCAGAGACCTTGAACCAGATCAATATTCCCAAGTGAAGATGACAGAGGGGTACACTATGGAACACACTTCGACACACTACAGCTTCTATGACAAGATGCTGTGTTTTGTTTATTTTTTGTTTGTATTTTTTATTTTCTTTTGAAGGGAGGAGGTTGCAAGGGCAGAGGGTGGATACAGCAGAATGGGGAGATGAGTGGGGTAGGGGTGCATGATAGGAAACTCACAAAGAATCAATAATATATACATACATGTGTATATAAAATAAAGATACTATTTTTATAAATAACCCAGAACATTTATATTAAACAAGTACAAGTCTATTTATATATAACTGTAGAAAATGCAACCTCATTTTTAGTCACAGTGACAGATCAGTGTCTTGATCTGGAACTTGAGCTGGAACAGACAAAGCAGAGTGCAGCAAAGAAGAGTCGTGATAAATTGTCATGAGGTGACAGAGTCATTATATAGATTGTGGTAGCAACTTCACAAATACTACTCAAAATTTATTCAATTATATACTTCAAATAAGTCTGTTCTATTCTTAAAAACTTATTAAAGTAACTCAAATGGGACCAAACACAAATAAATATAAATAAGATACATGCATAGCCAATTCAATAGCCAATAAATTATAGGAAGGTACGTATTTTTTTTTTTTTTTGGTTTTTTTCAAGACAGGGTTTCTCTGTGTAGCCCTGGTTGTCCTCGAACTTACTCTGTAGACCAGGATGTAGAACTCAGAAATCTGCCTGCCTCTGCTTCCCAAGTGCTGGGATTAAAGGTGTGCACCATCACTGCCCATCAGGTACGTCCTTAATAATCCAAAATAATACATTTTAAAATTTGTTTTGTTTATCACATGAAAAAGGCTACAAGATATTTACTATTTATTGTTAAGCAGTGTGAAGCAAATAAATGTTTTCTATGTAATTATGAATTGAAGAAAAATTCCTCTGCATTTATGAAAGTTAAAACTGAATGTGCTTTGATACATTTCTAAGAATTTATATTGTAGGAATAACCACACAAAGAGCACAAATATAGATATTATAATGTTTATTGTAACAAATTAATGTTACATAATAATTGTTGCAGGTCATATGTAACAAATAGTGCTACAATAAACATTTTAAAAACATAACAGTGGTAATAATAAAATCATCAAAAATATATGAATACTTTATCATTAGGTAATAAAATACTATGCAGCAGTTAAAACAGAACGAGTAAGAGACACATGTACTGAATTGGAACAATATCCATGATTTTTCCTGAGTGAAAAAGCAAACTAGAGTTAGAAATCCATGTTGAATGCATTGGTGCCTATAAAAATGGCACAGCAACAAACAAGCTAGATGCAAAGGATCGAGATTCTCAGTTTACACTTTATTTCTACAGCTTTCTTATTCACATTTTTCTTTCTTTCTTTCTTTTTTTTTTTTTTTTGTTATTAAAGAAGTTTATCAAAAAAAAAGACTTGATCTACCCCAGGAAATATTTTTTAACTAAGTTGATATCTTAACTTTATTCCCCTGTGGAATTAGTTTTCCAAACACTCCCTTAGACCCTTCCATTTTGTGTATTGTTCATGTCCCATTTTAATTCTGCTCTTTTAAAAGCCCCACCAAATAGGCGTTAGGTCCTTGTTATTAGCATGTTTTAGTTGCCTTCATTACCATTACATTGCCTTTTCTTTCTTCACATGGTCTCTTGCATTTCACACATTTTTGATAGTTTTTTTAAGTACAGCTTTTACATGCTCTGTGTATAAAGATCTGTTGGTAATAAACTAATCAAGATCTTTTTTTTTTTTTTTTTTTTTAGAAAATCAAAGGTAATTATTTTTCTGTCATTTTTGGAAGAAGTGCTTCTGGTTACAGTCTGAGAGCATTTTCTTGCTCCACTTTACCAGATCCTTTCTTCTGATAGTCATTGCTTAGGGAACGGTCTACTAATAGTCTGTTTATTGTTTATGGCTTCAGTTAGATGTCTGACTTTTTTTTTCCTTACCGCTTTAATGATCTTTCTGTTCACATCCACAGTGTGGTGATGTGAAAAATAGTGAATTCTGCTACAACATATGGCCTGGGTAAGGAATAAGCAATAAGTGACACAGAGTCAAGAGACCTAGTGTCCTGAGACCATGTGGAGCAAAATGTGTTGAGATTTCTCTCTCTTTTTAGGGCAAGCTTCAAAATTTTCTCAGTCAACAACGATGATTGAACGTTCAGGAAATGCTAATTCACACACTGGCTGTTTACAGAAGTTTCTGAGAAGCTTTGGATGCTCCTTGATTGGAAATTACAGTAGCTCCAGGCCAAACTGGAACCTGTGAGAAAGACAGACTGCCAGGGTCACAGCTAATTCAGTTACTGAGCTGCTTCTCCACACCCTAATCTTTCTTGTCACATATTTGATTTACAAAGCAAGAAAGCAGCTATTTGGGTCTAGGCTTTTCTCTTCTTTCCCAGGGGCGAGCTTCTGCTGCCTTTTCTTGGAAAAAGGAACTCTTTAGGGATCCAGGAATCATTATTTTGATACCAAGAGCGACATCTAGAGACGGAGACCAAGAGCGACATCTAGAAACAGAGAACTTCAGCTGCAAGGCTACCTCCCCTGGCCCGTCCCTATGTAAATTTAACAACCACCTAAATGGTAATGACTCAAGTCCCAGTGTTTAACTTAAACAGCTTTCCCTAAGCTCTAGAACCATTTAGCCAAGGCAGCATTAACACTTGGGTACCTTCCAGGTCCCTACAATTCTGCCTGCTAGAAATTGAACTCTTCTATCTCTGTCCTCCTGAAGTGTTTTCTTGGCATCCCCTCATTCAACGATGGTCACTGCTCCTCTCAGAATCCTGGACATCATTCTTGTCTCCTCTTTAAATGAACCTGTCAATTCTGCCTTCTAAATAGCTTTTGACCATGCATTTTTTTTGTCTTCATTTCAAATCCCTTCTTGGTATTGGATTGATTGGCAGAGTGTGTAGCCCTCAGAAACAGCCACCTCTTTGGCTGTTGTCAAGTAAGAATTTTACCTTCTTGTGAGGCCAGCAGGAGGGCCCAGCAGGTAAAGTCACTTACTGCCAAGCCTGAAGACCCTCACTCCAGAAACCATTTGGTGGAAGAGAGCAATTCCAATAACCTATCCTTTAATTTTCAAAAGCTTGTACACACACACACACGTGCGCGCACACACACATACACACACACAGAGAGAGAGAGAGAGAGAGAGAGAGAGAGACTATATAAGCAAACAATTTAATTTTTTTTTTAAAAATAATTTTACTTATATCTGACAGAAAGAAGACTTAATAAACAAGATCAAATACTAAAGATCAAAATACCTAAGATACCTAAGATCAAAATACTAAGCTGGCTGCCCTCTCCTGTTCTCAAGAAATAATTGATAAGTGAACTTAAACAGAAGAACTTAAAGAGACTCTTTAAAGTCTCTTTTGTAAGCTTCTGTATTGTGTTTCTGATTTTAAAGGGGTGGGAGAAAGCATCAGTTAGTGTCCCAGATAAGAAGTGAACAATTTTCAGTCATTCTGTCAGTCTCACATGTAAAAAGTGTGAAGAGAGAGGCATGAGTTACACAATCACCATCCTGTTCCCTAAAGAAGCAAGAGCTAGGCTGTGTCCACACAGGTAGATTATACATAGAGATGTTTTCACCAACTGCTCATTGCAAGGGAGGCATTCCTTATTAGTGGAAATGTTACAGCTTTGAGGGGAAAGGTATCTCAGCAGTTCAGAACCAAGGAATAACACAAAGTCATATGGTACAAAACAAACAAACAAACAAACAAACTAACTAACTAACAAACAAAAAAAACCCAAAAGAAAAACCTCACAAAAGAGACACAAGAGGGTGGCTGCCTTTGCTGGGTAAGAGCTTCAGGGAACTGAGTGGGAGACAGGCTTATATAGGATTTCTTTGAATAGAGATTGGTGAGATTTCTAACTAAGCCCAGGAATTGCTTGGATTTTGAGCTCTGGAATTGGTGGGATTTCTTGCTAAAGGACTGATCGGTTTTTGTAGGTTTTCAAACTTGGAAGTGGGCTTGCCCCTTGTACTCTACATTCCCTCCTTTTTTGCTTCTTATTAATAAAAAACCAAGGGTTGGGAAAGGGGTCAACATTATCATTAGAGTATTTCCTGCTGATGAACTTGACCTTCGCCATCTGGGTAGAACTGACAGTGACAAGCCTCCGGCTGTGTAGCTAGGAGTTAGTAATCCTACAATAATGACTGATCAAAATCTTTTAAGAAATAGTTTGAGCCCTTTTGGCTGGGGCAAACACCTATCTGGTCTGGTCCTGTGAAGATACCACATCCTGAGACATCCTAGAGGAGCCACTGCACTCAGAGTGACAGGTAAGAACCCTCTCCCACTACCCTACACCACAGAGCTATAACTGGGAGCCAGGGGCACTCAGGACTTATCAGCCATCCTAACCCTGTCTCTCCCCGGAATACCACTCCCCTTCCATGCCTCACTTGGTCCTTTTGGCTGGGACAGACAGCTAGCTGGTCTGCTTCTGTAAAGACACCATACCCTGAGACATCCTAGAGGAGCCACTGCACTCAGAGCAGTGGACAACTAGATGGTCTGTTCCTGTGAAGACACTTTATCCTGAGTCATTCTAGAAAAGCCACTACACTCAGAGCAGCAGACTTTCAGGATCCCAGAGACAACCTGAGACCCAGGAGTTCTTCCACACAGGAGTGCAGGGTCACAGAGACATTTGAACTCTGAGGAGTTCTGACACAAGCAAGATAACTGGAAAGACAGGTTCCAGTCAGAGACAGTGAGCACAAGTAGCACTAGAGTTAACCAGATTGCAAAAGGCAAGTGTAAGAACATAGGCGACAGATACCAAAGTTACTTGGCATCATCAGAACCCAGTTGTCCCACCATAAGAAGCCCTGGACACCCCATTATACTGAAAAAAACAGGATCCAGAATTAAAATCACTTCTCATGATGATGATAGAGGACTTTAGAAGGACATAAATAACTCCCTTAAAGAAGTACAGGAGAAAACAGGTAAACAGGTAGAAGCCCTTAAAGAGGACACTCAAAAATCCCTTAAAGAATCACAAGAAAACACAACCAAACAGGTGAAGAAATTAAAGAAAACCATACAGGATCTAATAATGGAAGTAGAAACAATAAAGAAATCTCAAAGGGAGACTACCCTGGAGACAGAAAACCTAGGAAAGAGATCAGGAGTCATAAATGCAAGCATCATTAACAGAATACAAGAAATAGAAGAGAGAATCTCATGGGCAGAAGATACCATGGAAAACATTGACACAACTGTCAAAGAAAATGCAAAATGCAAAAAGCTCCTAACCCAAAACATCCAGGAAATCCAGTATACAATGAGAAGACCAAACCTAAGGATAGATGAGAGTGAAGATTCCCAACTTAAAAAGCCAGTATATATCTTCAACAAAGTTATAGAGGCAAACTTCCCTAACCTAAAGAGATGTCCATGAACATACAAGAAGCCTATAGAATGCCAAATAGACTAGACCAGAAAAGAAACACCTCCTGTCACATAATAATCAAAACATCAAATGCACAAAACAAAGGAAAAATACTGAAAGCAGTAAGGGAAAAAGGTCAAGTAACATATAAAGGCAAACCTATAAGAATTACACGAGATTTCTCACCAGAGACTATAAAATCCAGAAGATCCTGGACAGATATCATACAGAACCTAAGAAAACACAAACGCCAGCCCAGACTACTATACCCAGCAAAACTCTCAATCACTATAGATGGAGAAACCAAGATATTCCATGACAAAACCAAATTTACACAATATCTTCCCACAAATCCAGCACTTCAAAGGATAATGGATGGAAAACTCCAACACAAGGAGGGAAACTACAACCAAGAAAAAGCAAGAAAGTAATCTTCCAACAACCCCAAAAGAAGATAGCTACACAAACATAATTCCACTTCTAATAGCAAAAATAACAGGGAAGCAACAATCACTTTTCCTTAATATCTCTTAACATCAATGGATTCAATTCTCCAATAAAAAGATGTAGACTAACAGACTGGATACATAAACAGGACCCAGAATTTTGCTGCATTCAGGAAATGCACCTCTGTGACAAGGACAGACAGTACCTCAGAGTAAAAGGATGGAAAACAATCTTCCAAGAAAATGGTCCCAAGAAACAAGCAGGAGTAGCCATTTTAATATTAAATAAAATCGACTTTCAACCAAAAGTAATCAAAAAAAAAAAATACAGAAGACACTTCATAGTCATCAAAGGAAAAATCTACCAAGATGAACTCTCAATTCTGAATATCTGTGCTCCAAATGCAAGGGCACCCACATACATAAAAGAAACTTTACTAAAGCTCAAAACACACATTGCACCTCACACAATAATAGTGGGAGATTTCAACACCCTACTCTCAGCAATGGATAGATCATGAAAACATAAACTAAACAGAGACACAATGAAATTAACATAAGTAATGGACCAAAGGGGTTTAACATATATCTATAGAACATTTCATCCTAAAAGAAAAGAATATACCTTTTTCTCAGCACCTCATGGTATCTTTTCTAAAATAGACCATATAATTGGTCACAAAACAGTCCTCAACAGATACAAAAAGACTGAAATAATCACTTTTATCCTATCAGATCACCACGGACTAAGGCTGGTCTTTAATAATGACAAAAACAATGGAAAGCCCACACACACATGGGAACTGAACAATGCTCTACTCAATGATGACTTGGTCAAGGAAGAAGTAAACAAAGAAATTAAAGACTTTTTAGAATTTAATGAAAATGAGGACACATCATACCAAAACTTGTGGGACTCAATGAAAGCAGTACTAAGAGGAAAACTCATAGCTCTAAGTGCCTACAAAAAGAAACTGGAGAGAGCATACACTAACAACTTGACAGCAAACCTAGAAGCTCTAGAACAAAAAGAAGCAAATACACCCAAGAGGAGTAGACAGCAGGAAATAATGAAACTCTGAGCTGAAATGAACCAAGTAGAAACAGAAAGAACTATACAAAATATCAACAAAACCAGGAGCTGGTTCTTTGAGAAAATCAACAAGATAGATAAACCCTTAGCCAGACTAATCAAAGGGCACAGAGACAGTATCCAAATTAATAAAATCAGAACTGAAAAGGGAGACATAACAACAGAAACTGAGGAAATTTAAAAAATCATCAGATCCTACTACAAAGGCCTATACTCAACAAAATTGGATAATCTGGATGAAATGGACAATTTTCTAGACAGATACCAGGTACCAAAGTTAAACAAAAAACAGATAAACCATCTAAACAGTTCCATAACCCCTAAAGAAATAGAAGCAGTCATTAAAAGTCTCCCCACCAAAAAAAGTCCAAGACCAGATGGTTTTAGTGCAGAATTCTATCAGACCCTCAAGGAAGACCTAATACCAATTCTCTTCAAACTATTCCACAGAATAGAAACAGAAGGAACACTACTCAATTCATTCTATGAGGCTACAATTACGCTCACACCTAAACCTCACAAAGATCCAACAAAGAAAGAGAACTTCAGATAAATCTCACTTATGAATATCGATGCAAAAATACTCAATAAAATTCTCACAAACCGAATCCAAGAACACATCCAAAAAATATTCCATCATGATTAAGTAGACTTTATCCCAGGAATGCAGAGATGATTCAATATTCAGAAATCCATCAACGTAATCCACTATATATACAAACCCAAAGAAAAAAACCACATGATCATCTCACTAGATGCTGAGAAAGCATTTGAAAAAAATTCAACATCTGTTCATGGTAAAAGTCTTCAAAAGATCAGGAATCCAAAGCTCATACCTAAACATAGTAAAAGCAATATACAGCAAACCAATAGCCAATATCAAACTAAATGTAGAGTAACTTGAAGCAATCCCACTAAGATCAGGGACTAGACAAGGCTGCCCACTCTCACCCTACCTATTCAATATAGTACTGGCAGTCCTAGCCAGAGCAATTAGACAACAAAAGGAAGTCAAAGAGTTACAAATAGGAAAGGAAGAAGTCAAAATTTCACTATTTGCAGATGATGTGATAGAATACTTAAGTGACTCTAAAACTTCAATGAGCAAACTTTTAAACCTGATAAACAACTTCAGCAAAGTGGCTGAATATAAAATCAACTCAAACAAATCAGTAGCTTTCCTCTATTCAAAAGATAAACAGGCTGAAAAAAATTAGGGAAATGACACCCTTCACAATAGTCACAAATAATATAAAATACCTTGGTGTGAATCTAACCAAACAACTGAAAGATTTGTATGACAAGAACTTCAAGTCTCTGAAGAAAGAAATCAAAAAAGATCTCAGAAGATGGAAAGATCTCCTATGCTAGTGGATTGGCAGAATAAATATAGTAAAAATGGCTATCTTGCCAAAAGCAATCTACAGATTCAATGCAATCCCCATCAAAATTCCAAATCAATTCTTCATAGAGAAAGAGCAATCTGCAAATTCATTTGGAATAACAAAAAAAAAAAAAAAAAAAAAAAAAAAACAGGATAGCAAGAACTATTCTCAACAATAAAAGAGCTTCTGGGGGACTCACCATCCCTGACCTCAAACTGTACTACAGAGCAATAGTGATAAACAACGGCATGGTATTGGTACAGAGACAGGCAGTAAGATCAATGGAATAGAATTGAAGATCCAGAAATGAACCCACACACCTATGCTCACTTGATCGTTCACAAAGGAGCTAAAACTGTCCAGTGTAGAAAGGATAGTATTTTCAACAAATGGTTCTAGTTCAACTGGAGGTCAGCATGTAGAAGAATGCAAATCAATCTATTCTTATCTCCTTGTATAAAGCTCAAGTCCAAGTGGATAAAGGACCTTCACATAAAACCAGATACATTGAAAGTAATAGAAGAGAAGGTGGGAAAGACCCTCGAATACCTAGGCACAGGGGAAAAGTTCCTGAATGGAACACCAATGGCTTATGCTCTAAGATCAAGAATTTACAAATTGAACCTCATAAAATTGCAAAGCTTCTATAAGGCAAAGGACAATAGGACAAAATGGCAACCAACAGATTGTGAAAAGATCTTTACCAATCCTACATCTGATAGAGGGTTTTTATCCAATATGTACCAACAATTCAAGAAATTAGACTCCAGACAACCAAATAACCCTATTAAAAGTGGGGTACAGAGCTAAACAAAGAATTCTTAACTGAGGAAATTCTAATGGCCGAGAAGCACCTTAAGAAATGCTCAACATCCTTAGTCATCAGTGTTGTCTGGAGTCTAATTTCTTGAGTTCTTTGTTTATATTGGATATTAGCCCTCTATCGGATGTAGGATTGTTAAAGATCTTTTCCAAATCTGTTGTTTGCCATTTTCTTCTATTGACAGTGTCCTTTGCCTTATAGAAGCTTTGCAATTTTGTGAAGGATGCAATAACCTAATTGAACCTAAGGAAACTGCAGAATGACAGCTCCAAGGCTGTGGGGATGGGGGGTTAGGTGAAGAGGGCTGGCCCTAACCCTAAATATTGTGGTTGAGGGAACCTCCACCTCTAACTACCACGGGGGAGTCAGATGTTCAGTACTCACTTCCGTGGCTTCAGGGAAGCGTTTACACTGACCAAAGGGAAAAGTTTCTGAATTGCCACTGGTGGGTGGGATGCTGAATGATCAGTGGGCAGGTGGACTAGATATGAGGGAGAGGGTCTCTGTGTGTCTCAGACTCCTCAGGAGAGTCTGTCCAAGTCATAGAATTAATGTATGTGTTACAGCTCTGAGGGGAAAGGTTTTCCTGATGGAAGAGTTATAGCTCTGAAGGGAAAGGTATTCTGGCAGTCAGGAGCCAAGGAATACCACACTGCACAACAAACCTCACACAAGAGGGTGGCTGCCTGGGTGAGAAGAATCAGGGAACTATGCAGAAAAGGCTTATATAGTAGTGTTTCTTTGGGGAGTTGTTTTCCGTTATGGAGAATTCCAGATTGGGGATTGGTGAGATTTCAAGACAAGCCCGGAGACTGGTAAATTTTGATAGGTTTTTAAACCTGGAAGTGTGCTCAAACCTACAAAGAATTGTGGTTTTTTAAACAAAGACAATTCACCTGTTATTTTGTAAATGAGAAACCAGTCCAAAGATATCTGATTGTTGTGTGTGTTGTATATGATATGTGAAATCCCTGCCTGTGATGCCCAGGTTTTATTTGGATGCTGGGAATACACACACACACACACACACACACACACACACACACACACACAGAGAGAGAGAGAGAGAGAGAGAGAGAGAGAGAGAGAGACAGAGAGAGAGTGAGTGAGAGAGAGAGAGAGAGAGAGAGAGAGGCTTTACAGATGAGGAAGCAAGCTTTACAAAATAAAGTCACAGTTATGTGGCATCAGATACAAGATTGTAACCTAAATCTCTTGCAGTCTAAATACTATGCTTAATTATTTATCTACTGAATAATATATTCACGTATATTTGTTAGTGAAACTATGTGGGGAGCCGACAGAAGGTAGCTGTCATCCTTGCAGCCGCCTTGAGCCATATACCCAGACAAGAGACTTGATTACATTAGCCTACAACAACTGAGTACACTTTGATAACATCTTATTTTAGATATCCAGGATCTTCCCTTGGGTGTGTGAGACTTAAAGGTGTGATTTAGAGCTGAGACTTAAGGGTGTGACTTAGAGATCAGATTTAGAGATAAGACCTAAGGGCGTGACCTAAGGGCGTGACTTAAGGGCGTAAGTTAGAAGTGAGACATATAAAAGGTGAGAGGTAGACAGAAGAGTACAGTATGACTTGGAACAGAGAATTAGGTATTAGGCACTTGGCACTTGGAAGAAGTAACTTGGAACTTGGAGGCATTAGGGACTAGGAACTCAAGACTAGGAACTTGGAGAGAAGAAGAAAGACTGAAGAATAAATGGGATTGAATCACACTCTGTCTGGTCTCCATTCTTCGAGTCCGTCCTCACTGTCTCTCTTGCTGAACCCCCGACCCTTGGACCGGAGCAGCCTGGGGCAGTGCAGGCTCTAACAACTTAGCCCTCAAGGCTTTTGGCAGTGCGGGTTTCAAACATTGACAGAGTGGCTCTCAATATTTTTGGTGCCTAAGGTAGGGCAGCTCGGGTTGCAACAAAACTAAATAAAATGTCTTTTAATGTGTCAAATTAGCCTGTCAAACTTTTCTTAAAAACTGCAATATTAGATGATTTTAAAAAGAAGTTATATTAAAAATGTATTTGGCTGTTGCTGTGAAAAAGATAACTAAGTTTCTTTTTTAATGTAATTAATTTCACTTTGATGCTGAATTTTTATAAATTTATTTATAAATAGATCACTTTGGATGTCCATTTATTTTGCATTCCCTTCTTTCTTTTTTTGAGATTCATTTTTTAAAGACTGTATCATTGAAATAAATTTGAGCTAAGATAAACAAAAATATTTCACTATTCACTGGGATATAAAACTTAAAAAAAAAAACAGTACTTCTCAGAAAATATGACATATGGATACTGTGGTCCCACAATAAGGATGTAACACTTAAAACTACATTTTGACAATTTGCTCAACAAAAAGAAATGTTTTATGGGTCTATAGTGAATGAAAATCTGAAACAATAATAATATAGGAATACTGTGTTTTAAGCCAAATGTAAAATGAAGAGGAAAGTAATACACAAAATGGATTTTTTATATCTGTATTAAACAATTGGTGTTTACTGGGGCTTACAATGAGTTGCCTTTAATGAGCATTTCTCCATTTTCAGTCTGTCCTCACACATGACTGGAAGTTCCATGAGAATAGTTACAGTGTCTCTCTTGGCTACAAAGCATCCTGGTACAGTATATGGTTGTCCCTCAGTAAATGCTACATTAATGAGGGAATATGGAAACAAATCAGAATGTTTTGATTTAGTTGGAGACCCAAAACTCAAGGTCACAATTTTAGAGGTGATGTGAATATAAACAAGCAAATTATGGCACTTGGGAGATTTGTTATGTTTTTGTTGCTGTTTTGTTTTTGTTTTGAAGAAGTTGGAGAAGTTTCATGGCATTGGAGCTTAGACTGAAAAGAAATGCAAATTTCTTAGGTGTGGTTTCCTAGAGTTCAGCTTCTTGAACTATAGGTCATGAACCATATGGGGACACATAAGCAAATGCCAACTGTAAGTTGTCCGAATGTTCAATAGCCAAAACTTAATTCAAAATCAAACTTGCAGTGAATCTGAGACATCTCTGGCAGCACTCACATACTTTGCATAGTTCAACTCTCAACACACAAGGTGATCATCTGTGCTGAGCAGAGCATGCCAGCACACTATACAGCACCAACAACACTGCCTCCACTCAGAGTTGACACATTTTATTTTATGTGCTCTAGTGTTTTGATGTGCATATAAAATGTTCTGCTCTTATAGAAACACAATGGTTTAATTACTGAAACTAACATGCATTTTTCTGCTATTCCTTGACATTAAAGTATCAAATTAACAAAGCTTTGGATCAGAGAATTTTGATTTTTAAAATTACCTTGTGAGCTGGTAATTTTAATTTTATATAAAAGAGGTATAAAATGCATTTTTGCTTGGGACGAGAACAGAACATCCAACAATTTCTGAAATGTTTCTAGACACACTTCTGCCATTTTGAACTAAATATATGGGAAGTGGCAGTCTCAGCATTGACAACCTGGTAAGATCAAAATCTTGACCACTTTTTAACTCTGGGAAACGTTAAGTATTAAATGTTTTGTCAAGACTTAATTGTTTATATCAAAACTAAGCAGTAAATCCATTGTATCAGTGTACAGGCTTATTTTTGTCTTTAAAAAGTTATAAGATTATATGTACACCAAAGAATTGTTTTATATACATTTCTTTATCATTATTACTAAATGTTTAATTAGTGCATCTGTACTATACATTGACCTATATACAGAAAAGACATAAATATTTTGTGAGAATAAAGGGGTTGTGAATGTAAAAAAATTAAGGACTTCTTAATCAATGATCAAACTTATTTCAAGGTTCTAACCTGAAGTGGAAATTTTTAATTTCTTAACAACTCAGTTGTGTCATATGATCTTTTTCTGGAAGCTGTCTTGTTAGAGGGCTCATGATGTTTTGCTGAAAACAGACACTTCAGATGACATGTGATAGTTAGACATTGATGAATAGAACCCCACAATAGTGGGAGGATGCTCCTGCATCGCTATTCTGTGCAATGCTTCACTTCTTTGCTAGCCTTACTTCTTCACTGTCTTTGTTCGTCCTCACTGGTCTTCACTTTGTAGAGAGAAATATGCCAAAGAACATCTCATGGTATTCTGGCTGATTCTGGCCACTTCCGCTGACTTGTGACAATTCAGTGGAGCCTTGCTGATTTTGCAGGATCATGGTGCCACTACTGATTCATCTTTGCTATTGAATTGAACTGCTGGTATCCTGACAATAAAGAGTAGAATCACCCCAAAGAACTACCACTAAACAGGTCCACAATCCCTTTTTCCTATTAATCTTCTTTCTCCCCTACCTCTGGTCAGTGGCTGGAAGGGAGATTGAAGCATTTAAGAACTGTAAATAGCCGGGCAGTGGTGGCGCACGCCTTTAATCCCAGCACTTGGGAGGCAGAGGCAGGCGGATTTCTGAGTTCTAGGCCAGCCTGGTCTACAGAGTGAGTGCCAGGACAGCCAGGACTACACAGAGAAACCCTGTCTCGAAAAACAAAAAAACAAACAAACAAAAATCAAACAAACAAACAAACAAAACTGTAAATAAAGTAGGCTTTGAAGAAAAGTCTAAGCCTACACCAACCAAGAGTGGAAGGATTCATAAAGGGGAACATGAGACAAAAGAAGACATATGAGTCTATATTTAAAAGTTGTTGGTCATGTTATCTAGAATGTAAAACATGGGAAGACCATTCCCCCACCTAACAAGTAAAGCTGGATAAATGTTGTATTTCTTCTTTAGGTCAATGAAGAGCTGAGATCATATAGAAATGAAGTGATTTAAAATTTGAAAATAAACAGGCTCACAGAAGGAGGGTTGTCCTGAGGCATTCTCTTACCTGTGGCAGGAAAGTTGAAGATGAAACCTACACATGCCATATGGACAAGTTAAAGCACTCAGCTTAAAGTTGGTAGAAATCAGCAGTGGCTACCATGCAGATATAGACAGCAAGCAGCTTATCTCCATGACCTCCACTGGATGCTCACAAGAAAGATCGAGGATAGAGGAAGAGAGAGCCTCTACCATAGCAGGTCTAGAAGAAAAAGAATGACTAGTCACCTTATGGGGAGTTAGCTCAGCTGGCAAATTTCTTGCCTTAAAATGATCTGCAACTCTAGTTCCAGGGGATCCAACACCCTCTCCTAATCTCCAAGAGTGCAAGGCATGCACATGGCACACACTTATACATGCAGCTGAAACACTGGATAAAACAATGAAATAAATAATGTGTGCTCACTTGCACTGTTAATCCCAGTGTTGGTGAAGGGACAACAGGGACTCAATAGCTACTCAGTCTAAAGTCATTATTAAGCTTCAGGCCAAAGCAGGCCAATAAGAGATACTGTCTCAAAAGAGACAGATGGATTTCCTGAAGCCAACACCTGAGACTGTGCTCTGTTCTCAAGAGGAGCACATATGCATCTGTACACACACACACACACACACACACACACACACACACATCAAAATTTGAAAGCCTTACTTGAACCTCTGTTTTCTATAGAAAACAGTCACAAGCCTTTGTCAGAAAATCAACAAACCTTGTCTCCAGTTATTCACTCCTCACTGTAAGCCTAAGGGCAATTTTGAAGATGAAAGTAGTCTAACTTAATCTTGATTGTATTATTGAATTTCTCATACTAATAATCCTCATGCACAAATGCCATTTACTCCAATTTTAACTGCTCTGAACATGATGGATATTGTTCAATAAAAAATGTACAAAACAGCTACATTTTTTAAATTTTTGTTTGTTTGTTTGATCGATCGATCGATTGATGTGGTCTTGCTAACTCAGGCTGGCTTTGAACTCATAATCCTCCTGCCTCACCTTCCTTAGTTCCGGAATTCCAGTTATGTACCAGCATACCTATGTAAGAGATCCTTTGATAAAGCAGGATGAAACAAGCCACGATAAAAGACAGGGAAGCAACAAGATTGCTAAGATGAGTAAGGTGTGTGGGATATCAGATGTGGAATTTAAATAACTGATTAAGAAACATGGTGACTCGCACCTTTGATTCTAGCATTTAGGAGGCAGAGGCAGATTGATTTCTGTGAATCCAAGTCTAGTCTGGTTTACACAGCCAGTTCCAAGCCAGCCAGGACTACATGGTGAAACTGTCTCAAACAAACAAACAAAAACAAAACAAAAACTCTGATTAATAAGCTAAAGAATTTGTAGGATGATATAAAGATAAAAAACAGATGGTAAATTATGAGGGAAACAGAAACTGTAAACAATGAAACAAACATATTAAAAATACTCTATCTGCATTGTAATTTGGCAATAAAATGTCACCAAATGGCTCCTGTGTTTTGAGTCGGTTTCCAGATGATGACACTGTTTGAGAAGCTGTTTAGGAAGCAGTGGTCACCTGGAGGAAGTACATCACTGAGTTGGTTAGCCCTGTGTTGAGTAACTTCCAGTCATGCTTCCTGGTGTGCTCCATACAAGGCTCATATTCTGGTCTCCACGGCTGAGAGTGGCTTCTCCTGCCATGCTTCCCCCACCATTTTAGAACATACCCACAAACCCTGAGCCCAAACAAACAAGCCTGAAAGGTGGTTCCTGTCAGGTGTGTGGTAACAAAAGAAGAATAACATGCACGAACACAGTGGCAGACAGTGAGTGCGTTTGATAAACTAAAAGAAGAACATGGCAGTAAAACCTTGACTGCAGACCAATAGAAATGACCAGATTTGAAATGTCACAGACTAGTGAGTGTTGTTGACAGGTTAAAGCACCAAAAGAAACATACTCAACAGAATCATTTGTAACTGAAATTTCAAAAAAGAAGAGAAAGAAAATAGAACTATTTCAAGAAAGAATGACTAAGGATTTCTTTTAAAAGATTGAAACATATCAAATTAAAGATCCCATAACCTCTGAGAAGCATTAACAACAACAAACACAAAATTAAAAATTATGATCATCACATCCAAACTGCTAAAAAAAAAATCACACGAAAAGAACATTTGAAGCTAAAAAAATATACATTAGGTGGAAAAATAACTATTACTTTCCATTCCAAACCATTCAACCAGAAATCAGTGAATGATAATTTTAATGCTGGGGAAACAAAAGTCTTCCCAAAATTCTAAGCTCAGCTAAAATATCTGCTAGAACTGAAAGTGAAAATGGATTTCTTCTCAAACAAAAGCTGAGAGAACTATGTTGAACACATCTGTATTAAAAGAGATGAACCAAACAAGCAAAAACTCGGATTTGCACAAGGAACTAGTTGCAGAAATAATTACATAGAGGCTAACATAAATGCATTTGATGTGTTTATTGTAGTCATTCTAAGACATTTAACTACCAAAATGTGTGATGTTCAATATATAAGACAAGTCATGGAGTAGCAATACAATTTAATTATATTTTAGAGAGTAAAAATTCTGGCTATTGGGCTATGACTCAGTGGTTAAGAGCACTGGTTCCTATTCCAGAGGTCCTGAGTTCAATTCCCAGAACCTACATAGTAGCTCACAACCATGTCCAATGAGATCCGATGCCCTCTTCTGGCATTGGGGTGTACATGCAGATAGAGCACTCATATATAAAATAAATAAATAAATAAATCTTTTTTTAAAAAAATTCTGGCTATCAGTATGATTACCAACATTTAAATGGGTAAATGGGACCCTTGGCTAATTAGGTATCTTAATTTTCTTCATTTTCCTACTACTTATAACACTTATTTAAAGCAAAAAAATGTAGCATATGTTTTATTACATGTCAAAAAACAAAAGATACTACAATAAAAGCATGAAATTTCAAAGTGAAGACTAAATTATTGTAGTATTCTTCAAGCAGTGCATAATGATTAACTAAGCATGTTTTAAATTCCATGGGAAAGGCCAAAACTACTTTTAAAATGGATACACACAGTAGATGAAGGACCAGAGAGATGGCTGTCTGTTAAGCACTTGCTATACAATTAAATTTAATGCCCTAAGTTTAGATCTCCAGACTGCAGATTCATAATATCTCCTCCTCGGGTAACATTTTTCCGGGTACAGTCCCGAGTATTTCAGGGCAACCCATGAGAAAAACCCATAACATTTATTTATGTGACTGTGTGGATTCAAAGGACAGAAATGTGTCTGTCTACTGCCCTGCAATGTATTGTATCTGACTGGTTAAATGTGCCACTACAAGAAATTAATCCCACTTATTTCATCATGTCTGTGCTGTCCCCTCCGATAGCTGTTCAGGATGTCTGGTCTTGTGGCACCTTATCCGACTGATAAAAGGACAAACATTTGTGGATAAGGAGGTACTCCATTATAGGCCCTGCACTGGGAGTAGATGGCTAACACAAAATGAACTTGATAGTATTTTTTTGCTGATTTTTGGCCTCAGATAGTTTTGTTTGGGCATTTTTTGTCTAACTGGTTTTTTGTATGTATATTTTGGTTTTCAAGTTTGGACTTTTGTGGATTTGTGTGTGTGTTTCTTTATTTAGTTTTTTAAGATAAAGAACAGGCATGATGCTGGGTGGTGAGTGGGTAAGAAGGGAAGATCTGAGAGGAATTGGGAGGGGGAAAGCACAGTCAAAATATATTGTATGAAAACAACATTTTCTTTTCATTAAAAAAATGTTTAGGACAGTCTAGTTTAATGTTAATTGTAGAAGGTTTTAGAGGTGGAGCTGGACAGTTTCAAGGAGAGTTTGAAAGCAAGCAGCTAAGAATATAAGTCTCTGATGGTCCTTGAAGGCAAGATGCCATTCATTTAATAACTAAATTTGGATATGGATAGTATTAAAAAAGAGTAATTGTAGGTAAGAAAGCAGTTACATGTCAGAGACAGCAAACAAAAAAATATTAATCTGCTCTGGAGCTAGCCAAGCTGCCCTGAGCAGCCAGCTATCCTAAGGGAACCTCCCTCCTCTCCCCCACCCCGCCCCACTTCTCCACCCACCTTTATCAGGCCTGTGGATCCTAAACCATACAGGTAAGCTTCCCTTCTGCCACCTGTCTTCCCTGCTGGCTGAGACCTCTGGAGGAAGCTGAACTGCCCTGAGCAGCCTGCTAGCACAGGAGGACCTCTACTCTCCCACCACCTCTCTGCCCACCTTTGTCAGATCTACAGATCCTGAATCAAACAGTCCTCCAGATATGGAACCACACAACCCAAGGATACCCATCAGAGGCCCGGTAAATCAGCACCATCAAGGTTAACCTCCCTCCCAATATTTATTACAACAGAAACATCCAGGGACCAAAGCCATCAGATGGCTGAAGGCCCTCAAAAAAAAAAATCAACAAAAGCCAGGGCAATATGACACTTTCACAGAAAATTGAAATTACACCTTGTTTCTTATTAGACCACCATGCATTAAAGCTGGATTTCAACAACACCAGAAACACCAGAAACCTACACACTCATGGAAACTGAAGAACTCTCTACTCAATGATCTCTGGGTCAGGATAGAAATAAAAAAAGAAAAAAATAATTTAAAGACTTTCTAGAATTCAGTGCAAATAAAAGCACAACAAAACCAAATTTATGGGACATGATAAAAGCAGTGCTAAGAGGAAAGCTCATAGCACTCAGTGTCTCCATAAAGAAATTAGCAACTTCTCATAATTTAAAAGTATACCTGAAAGCTCTAAAAAAAGGAGAAAAAGGAGGAAAAGAAGGAGGACGAAGAGGAAAAAAAGAAGGAGAAGGAGAAGGAGAAGGAGAAGGAGAAGGAGAAGGAGAAG
>JANHMN010000030.1:587292-623313 GCA_030674055.1 Rhabdomys pumilio | reverse complement strand
ATTAAGAATCTGTATGTATACACCACTGAATATTAAGAATCTGTATGTATACTCCACTGAAATAACTTGGATTTAGTATTGTACTCTACCAATAAAACTTTAGTCAAGTTGTAAATATTCATTTCTGGTTTCATGCAGACAGAACCTGTCTTTTCTTTCCTAGAGACATCATTTCAGCTTTCCATCCATCTTTATTTATGGACACACTGCCAGTGGGAAGACCTATGTAACACAAACATTGTTGAAAACTTTAGAGGTAAGAATAACCCTAGCCCTGAGATTAGTGGGCCTTTATTCCTAAATTGCTAGAGACGGAATGAATCCAGACAGTTTATTCCAGTTTACATTTCTTTAGAGTATCATCTACATAAAGCATTTCTGCCCAGATTTTGTTGGAATACTTTCAATATGTATAATTTTTAAAAACCTATTAGTTATTAAATAACTTGAACCTTGATATTAAAGTTTCAAGTTGAGGCAAATTTTTATCTCTTTTGTTGTCTGGTAGTTGGATACACAAGTAATAGCTTCTTTTAAAAAATACTAGAATTTGCTTTTTTAACATGACAAAACATATCTTTTTCACTTTCTATTTGTAATATTGATTCTGATAATTCTGATTTTTTACACATGTAAAACTGTACATACTTTCCTCCTCTTTCCATATTTCCTACTTGAATGACTGAGTTGTTTTAATACTATTTTCTTATCCTTATCCATGCAGTAAGCAATCTAGTAACTACATCCAGTTGTAAAGTTATGACTTAGCCTGCATTTACACTTGTTCATTGCTACCTCAGTTTTACATACCATTGTTTTCTCCAAGGATTTCTGCATGTCTCCTAATTACAATCTATTCTTCATTCTGTAACCCATTCATACAAATATTCCTTAGCATCTTCAGAGCAATATTCAGGTGATTTGCCCAAGGTAGAGTCTTGTAGACTCATGTTCTTCTTCTGGATTCACCACCCAGTGCTTTCTCTATCTGCAAACAAGGGCAAATAGAGGTAGCCCTTGGGATTGCTGTGATAGTAAATATTAACACATGAAAAATGAATTACAGTTCAGTATTATAAGCAGTTATAAAAGTTTCTTAGATGCTATTTATGAGTATTATCATATACCTGTTTATGTCCTAAGCAATATCTATTGAGCAGGTATGGCTGTGATCTGCAGCAAGTGTGTACAGAGATGTACAGGCCACAGTTTCAGGTTGCTAACTCTGGTCTTGCTTTAGCTCCAAGGATGCATGTTTAAGATGGCCTGCTGAGTTGGTCTGTATAGTTCCTGCTCTGTTTCAACACTGTGCCCTGTGTTGCTTCCACTCCTTGGATGACTTTCCTCTATTACCTGCTGTCCTTCTAGCATCCTCTTGATTGACAAATGTTTATGTTTCTTTTTTCTGCTTCTCTGGGAAGTACTTCCTAACTTTGAACGCTATGTTAAAATGGACCCATTTTGTGGCTTTAGCACTTTTAGCTTTATTGTATCACAATATTTAGTCTTAGCTGTGATTGTGTGTGTGAATATGTGTGTCTGTGTGTTGTGTTTCCTGGATGTAATTTTTTTTATATATTGTTTCTGCAAGCACAGTGCTTGGCACATTTTAAGGTTTAAATATTAGTCTTTGATCCCAAAGAACAACTGGCATTTTAAACACACAGGTGCCCAAGTTTCATATCTGACTTTAGAATCTGAATTTACAAGGTCTTTGGTTTGTATATTTGGAAACTTGCATTTGAAAACTTGTCTATGAAGTATCCAGAAGATAAATGTTGAATAAAAGCATGAAAATCTAGTAAGGAAGTTGTATATTTAAGGGATGTATTATGTTTTTAATACTTTATTATTTTTGTAGTCACTTAATCAATGTAAGAATGGATCACTCCCATTTCTGTTTCTGTTATAGATGCCAAATATGTGACAAACTAGTAAGTAAACTTCTCTAGTAGATAAAGTTCTCTAGAAAATTAAGTTCTCACTAGGGGTTTTAACATTCAAAAGTAGTTTGGTTTCTTTATAATAATATTTTGAGAGAAAAATAAAAGTTTACTTCCTAAAGGAAAACAAATGAAAAATTCAAATCACTGAAGTGAGTTTAAGGAAGGAACTACCTGCAAAGGCTGAGAAAATTCCAAGGGACTCAAGAAGGGACAGTAATTCATCTTAGCCTTTATCACCCCCCAGACCTCAAGGAATCCTAGAGACACACTGTTGCCAAAGCTCACAAGACTAGCTGCCTTACAAAAGCTGTACTCAGCTGGAGCCCTGGCCTTTACAGCATAATGTAGACTCTGAAATACTGAGCTGCTTCCCTAACTGTGTAGATAGCCCGGCCTTGTATTTTGATGATAATTCCCCTTTCCTGTGAAGGGCTGCAGAGGAGGAGTGAGTCAGTACACAGGTGAATTTTAGTGAACCTTCTGCCACCTTAATTTGTAAAATAAAGGCTGGAACCAGTGATTGGGCAGAAAAAGGGGAGGTAGAGAAATAGAGGTTGGTGGGAAGAGAGCAGAGGGAGAGAGAGGAAGAGAGAGAAGATGATGAAGGACAATGGGGAAGCAGGAGGTAGAAGGACAGACACAGGGTCTGAAAACCCTCAAGTTAAAAGGGTCTCATAGCTGGGGAACAGAGTAGTGATGTAGTGAATCTGCCCAATCTAGACTTGCAGAATATATTAATAATTATTGAGTTGTGTTTTTATTAACCGGTCTTGTTTGGGTTGGAGATTTACTGCAACACCTAACAGCTTTGCTTCCGTCCTTAGCTGCTACTTCCTGCAACTTCTCTAACCAGGGCCTGATGGTGTACTTTTCATGGTCAGGTTTCTAGGGCATGGGGTACATAGAGAACAGTAGGGTATAGATTCACAGAGGAAATTAGAGGCTATCTAACAAAACTTTGTTGTATATGTTTTGGTTACTCTGTTTTGCTTTTTGTTTTCAGCTCCCACATGCCTTTGTGAATTGTGTTGAATGTTTTACTTCGAGGCTACTTTTGGAACAAATTTTAAATAAGCTGAGTCATCTTAGTTCATCAGAGGCAGGGTGTTCTACAGAAATGACATGTGAAACATTTAATGACTTTGTCCGGTTGTTCAAGCACGTGACCAGCACTGAGCAGCTCAAGGACCAGACTGTATATATTGTAAGTAACTTCACATGATTATATCATCTGTAACTTGAAAACTTCAACAGATACACTTCCATATATTTATTTTGAGTCTAATTTTTGTATAGTGCTCTGTGGGAGGTGCTTTTGTGATATAAAAATGTGACAGAGCTGCTGTTAAAAGGAAGCTTTGCCTAACAGAAGAGTTATATATAACATATTCACATAGACACATGCAGACCATAAGAAGTGGTTGTAACGTGGCATGCGAAGTCCTGATGTTCTTGATCCTGTATAGTTTCATGAGTGGTTTCATGAGACAGGCCAAAGAGAATGAATTGGATTATTAGTTACTTTTCTCATTATTGGGACCAAGTACCAAACAAAGGCAGCTTCAGGGAAGACAGGTTGGTTTTGGTTTAATGGTTTAACATGGTGATTTTATTTTGGAGTGGTGAGCATATAGGCACGAGGTAAAATCGTGAGAATAGATTAAGTTATCAGTTCAGGTAGCTATAATACAGATGAGTCTTGGACCTGAGTCCAAGTGGCATTGCATGTGTTTATGTGAATGTTCCAGTGTTCAAAGAATGAGAGATAAGAAGGAACAGACATGAAGACTGAGAAGTTAGCAATGTGCTAAGTCTATATACCAGATTACATCTGTGGCTCAGGCTTTAGTAGCAGCAATAAAAACAGAAGGAATCTGCTTTAAATGTGGAGACAGGACATTGGAATGCCCACAAAACTTCCTTCTCACAAAAGATCCTAATGCTCCTAAGACAGTCTGTCCCCAGTGTCACAAAGGTTTCCACTGGAGAAAAGATTGTAACTCTCCCTAAATGATAAAAATGGTAAATCACTAAAGCCTTTAAACTTAAGAGGGTGCAGCCCTCCATCCCAACATTAAGAGATAACTGCTCCCATAGAAGCCTTATAGGTGTCCAGCATCTCAAAAGACTCCCACCCCAAAATAACCATCAAAATACATAACAAACCATCATCAACATTCCTCAACAGATAAAATCGACAATGGCTCTACCTGTCCTAGCTCTCAATTCAAAACCTTCTGCACACAACAAAAATTGCCCACTCTCCAGGGATTCCCCACAATGCTCAGGGCCAGAGAGAGTGTGCAATGTCTTTAGAAGCTTTGCCAGGCCTCTTCTTTCCTGCTCTTTTAGCCCGAGAGAGCACTTTCTTGTTGGGGATCTTTTGGTGTGCACCCACTGGTTTTTCTTCATTGCTGGCATGTTCAGAACTTGTCTGAAATGTGTGATAAGAACATACTCTAACGTGAGCTGTGCTTTTTCTCCATATGTTTCAGGGTTTCTTTGTTTAATATAATATTTCGTGTTCTTAGTTTGACTTAGCAACCAGGACAAAACACATCTTTTTTATCTTGTAAGAAGAGAAAGTATTTTTTTAATTTTAAAATTTCTTTATTTTACATGTATGGCCATGTAAGTCTATGTACCACATGTGTGTTCTGAGCCTGCAGCGGTTAGAAGAGAGCATTGTATCCCCTGGAACCAAAGTTATAGATGGTTGCAAACTTTCATGTGGGTGCTGGGAGTTCAACCCAGGTCATCTGGAAGAGCACCCAGTGCTCTTAACCTCTGAGCCATCTTTCTAGCTCCAAGTCAGTTTTTAAATTTTTAATGCAAATGCTAGTAAAGAATGCAGTGGCTACTAATAATTACTACCATTTCTATGATGTATGCAAGGTGACTCTTGTTTAACTCACTGTTGCTTTTATACCAACAGTGCAAATGTTAAAAATGACAGGAAAAGACAAAGATCATTTTAGTACTATAAAAATAGTTTCATAATGTAAGAACCAAATGAAGGCCATCTCTATAGAAGTTGAAATATCCAAATATATACAAGTTGTCTTAGAGAAGGATGATTCAAAGATGTAACTGATAGAAAATAAGGAGGATTGGTCACAGACTATATGGCTGACTTTAGCAAATAGAATTTTCAGGACTGCTGAAGTGAGAAGGGAGAGCCAGGGTGAGAATGGGACTGTGTTCTTGTTTCAGATCCCATAGACCAGAGAAAGTACCCAACAAGCATGTGTTACTTGGCTAAACATCAGGGTAGAAAAGTGTACAGGCATATGGTGTGGAACATTTTTAAAGTAAATTTATAGAATGCTCGGTACCTATAGATTTGGAGGCTTCAGTACTTAGGAAATAATACAGAAAGTTGGTTAAGAATTTTTTTTGCTTATTTGTAAGCTTATGGCTTATTATTTATTTATTTATTATTTGCTTATTATTTGCTTATTTATTTGTAAGCTTATGGCTTACAAATTCAGAAACTACTAGAATACCTTACAGTAAATCATTAAGAAAGATATTTACATCTTAGTTTTCCTTTTGAATTGTAGTTATCTGATAATGACTTTTAAAGAAGATTCATTAATTAGAATAATGAAATCATTAATTATAGCAGTTAATCAGATTAAAAGAGTGAACTATTAATTTGTTGGTTCTGCTCTGTGTTTTTTCATTAAAGTGATCAATTTTTTTAAGTTAGTCAGTATTTTTTTAGAATTATTTAAATGGAGATTGATGGGAAATTTCCTAATGAGAGTGTGTAGTAGGAAAACAAATTTATGTGTTTATTGCAGTGAGTTGTAGTTTTAGTTTGTCTAAGTTACCTAGGAATTACATATTTTAAATATGATTATTCTCATATATTGTTACAAGCTCTCTGATAGTAAAATGGATATAAAATATCTGAATTATTCAGGAAAACTAGATATCCTGAATCTTAATTTTATTCCTAATTTAAATGATTATGTAATTTACAATAAGATAGGCAGGCTCCTTTGTAGAAAAGGGGACTTTAATTGTCTGCAGAAAATGCACCAGATAATGCAGAGCATCTTGTCATGTTTTAAAGCTAGGATGCTATCAATGACTGGAAAATGTGGGAGCCAATTTGAGGAGGACCAACACGTTGACAATTAAAAACTGAGTTAAAGCAAGCAGGTACTGACTGGAAGCTTCCCCTCTGCCTAGCTTGTGTCAGATGAGGTGCTCTGCAGGCTGTGGGGTCAGGGGAAATCACTAACAGTCTTCCCAACTATAAGTCCAGTGAACACAAAGCCTGGCAAGACTGCCCACTGTTGCAGAGGTGTTATAAATGCTTTGGAATAGCCCATCGCTATCTGATTATATAAAGGTCTATGATTTGCCAAAGAATGATACTCTGGACTTAAGGGTATCATTATCTTAACATAGTGTTTTATTTTGTAGACGTCTCCCATGTTGGGGTTTCCCATTACCAAGATAAATCAATTGAGCTTGTAGGCCGGATTTAAATTTAGGGGAATTTGGGGTGAATGAGCTTTATCTTCTTTTATTCTAGGATTTTAGAACCATTATCAAGGTATGGTGGTTGGGAACTGGGTTGTTTTTATAGTAACTGACTTGTCTGTGCTTGCCTGGACTTGCCTAGATCTTAGGCCTAGTGTCTTAAACTGCCAGTTTGAAGCCTGTCATGGACTCAGCCTAGCCTTCTCAATTAGATTTAAGGCCTATTTTTGAGGAGGAAGCTATACTCTAAGCTTAGTCAGAACCTGTGGCTGAAGATAATAATAATAGACCCAAAAGGAGAACCTATTGTTGTTTCTTTGCTAAATGGGCATAATATCAAACTGCCTTCCGATTAGTATAGCTGAGAACTCATTAGAGAAGGTGTCCCTAAAAGGACATCTGTATCATAATGCCTCCATACAAGGCTAAGAGAACAGTGAAATTGCGGGCAGAGATACTGGAAGAGCCAGAGATTGGGAAAGCCAAGTGACAAAACAGTGTCTTCTGAATATAGCATCCACTGAAATCATGAACTAACAGCAGACAGTGATTCCCCCAGAAGTTCTTTTATTGTTCAGAATAGTTCTCGATATCCTGGGTTTTTTGTTATTCCAAATGAATTTGCAAATTGTTCTTTCTATCTCTATGAGGAATTGATATGGAATTTTGATGGGGATTGTATTGAACCTGTAGATTGCTTTTGGCAAGATGGCCATTTTTACTAAGTTAATCCTGCCAATCCAGGAGCATGGGAGATCTTTCCATTTTCTGAGGTCTTCTTCGATTTCTTTCTTCAGAGACTTGAAGTTCTGTCATACAGATCTTTCACTTACTTGGTTAGATTCACACCAAGATATTTTATATTATTTGTGACTGTTGTGAAGGGTATCATTTCCCTAATTTTTTTCAGCCTGTTTATCTTTTGAGTAGAGGAAGGCTACTGATTTGTTTGAGTTGATTTTATATCCAGCCACTTTGCTGAAGTTGTTTATCAGGTTTAGGAGTTCTCTGGTGAAAGTTTTAGGGTTCACTTAAGTATAATATCATATCATCTGCAAATAGTGAAATTTTGACTTCTTCCTTTCCTATTTGTAACTCTTTGACTTCCTTTTGTTGTTTAATTGCTCTGGCTAGGACTTCCAGTACTATATTGAATAGGTAGGGTGAGAGTGGGCAGCCTTGTGTAGTCCTGAAGACCCCCAAATTCAGGAGACCCTTACTCAAGTCTCGGGAAGTCTCGAACACCCACAAACTCCAAGACACCGTTACTGGATGCAATTAGCAGAGGTTTATTAGGGAGCTGACAGCCAGCGTTCAAACTGCACACTCTCGCAGGAGTACAGTTTGACCCCGTCAGTCAGTCTGGGGAGGGTTTTTAAACCACAAACCAGGGGAGTGGGAAGGGGGGGGTGAGGGGTTGTCAAGGATACATAACATAAGAATAGTAAAATATTTCAGAGGAGCCCAAACCTAAATGATACAGGATCATGTGAAAATCACTCTGCACACTCATTCTTCTCAAGAATGTAGTCTTACCATGTTATTACCTGACTATTTCAGGTTAAACTATTTCACACTTGCTCCAGTCGTAGTCCCACCTAGGTGACTTGCATCTTTTTGTGGTTAGGAATGTGTCTTCCTGCTTTGGGCCTTCCCCACCCACAGGTGGGTTCTTTTCCCTGAAGCTTGAGGAATGTTAATACTCTTCCCAGGATGTATCCCAAGGCAGTGAAGGCCTGAAATCCTACATTCAGTTCTGCCTTCTTGGTGAGCCTGTATATATTTTATAAAATGGTCTTTATAATTTTTCATTCTACAGTCCCTGATCTTAGTGGGATTGCTTCAAGTTTCTCTCCATTTAGTTTGATGTTGGCTACTGGCTTGCTGTATATTGCTTTTACTATGTTTAGGTATGGACCTTGAATTCCTGCTCTTTCCAAGACTTTTAATATGAAGAGGTGTTGAATTTTGTCAAATGCTTTCTCAGCATCTAGTGAGATGATCATGTGGTTTTTTCTTTGAGTTTATTTATGTAGTGGATTACATTGATGAATTTCTGAATATTGAACCATCCCTTTATCCCCTGGGATAAAGCCTACTTGATCATGATGGATGATTGTTTTGATGTGTTCTTGGATTCGGTTTGCGAGAATTTTATTGAGTAATTTTACATCAATATTTGTAAGTGAGATTGGTCTGTAGTTCTCTTTCTTTGTTGGGTCTTTATGAGGTTTAGGTATGAGCATAATTATAGCTTCATAGAACGAATTGAGTAGTGTTCCTTCTGTTTCTATTCTGTGGAATAGTTTGAAGAGAATTGGTATTGGGTCTTCCTTGAGGGTCTGAGAATTCTGCACTAAAACCATCTGGTCCCGGATTTTTTTTGGTGGGGAGACTTTTAATGTCTGCTTCTATTTCTTTAGGGGTTATGGGACTGTTTAGATGGTTTATCTGCTCCTCGTTTAACTTTAGTACCTGGTATCTGTCTAGGAAATTGTCCATTTCATCCAGATTATCCAATTTTGTTGAGATAGGCCTTTGTAGTAGGATCTGATGATTTTTTTTAACTTCCTCAGTTTCTGTTGTTATGTCTCCCTTTTCAGTTCTGATTTTATTAATTTGGATACTGTCTCTGTGCCCTTTGATTAGTCTGGCTAAGGGTTTATTTATCTTGTTGATTTTCTCAAAGAACCAGCTCCTGGTTTTGTTGATATTTTGTATAGTTCTTTCTGTTTCTACTTGGTTCATTTCAGCTCTGAGTTTCATTATTTCCTGCCATCTACTCCTCTTGGGTGTATTTGCTTCTTTTTGTTCTAGAGTTTCTAGGTTTGCTGTCAAGTTGTTAGTGTATGTTCTCTCCAGTTTCTTTTTGTAGGCACTTAGAGCTATGAGTTTTCATCTTAGTACTGCTTTCATTGAGTCCCACAAGTTTTGGTATGATGTGTCCTCATTTTCATTAAATTCTAAAAAGTCTTTAATTTCTTTGTTTATTTCTTCCTTGACCAAGTCATCATTGAGTAGAGCATTGTTCAGTTCCCATGTGTGTGTGGGCTTTCCATTGTTTTTGTCATTATTAAAGACCGGCCTTACTCCTTAGTGATCTGATAGGATACAAGTGATTATTTCAGTCTTTTTGTATCTGTTGAGGACTGTTTTGTGACCAATTATATAGTCTATTTTAGAAAAGGTACCATGAGGTGCTGAGAAAAAGGTATGTTCTTTTGTTTTAGGATGAAATGTTCTATAGATATATGTTAAATCCATTTGGTTCATGATTTCTGTTAGTTTCATTGTGTCTTGGTTTAGTTTTTGTTTCCATGATCTGTCCATTGCTAAGAGTGGGGTGTTGAAATCTCCCACTATTATTGTGTGAGGTGCAATGTATGCTTTGAGCTTTAGTAAAGTTTCATTTATGTATGTGGATGCCCTTGCATTTGGGGCATAGATGTTCAGAATTGAGAGTTCTTCTTGGTACATTTTTTCTTTGATGAGTATGTAGTATCCTTCCTTATCTTTTTTGATTACTTTTGGTTGAAAATCAATTTTATTTGATATTAGAATTGCTACTCCTGCTTGTTTCTTGGGACCATTTTCTTGGAAGATTGTTTTCCATCCTTTTACTCTGAGGTACTGTCTGTCCTTGTCACAGAGGTGCATTTCCTGTATGCAGCAAAATTCTGGGTCCTGTTTATGTATCCAGTCTGTTAGTCTACATCTTTTTATTGGAGAATTGAGTCCATTGATATTAAGAGATATTAAGGAAAAATGATTGCTCCTTCCTGCTATTTTTGTTATTAGAGGTGGAATTATATTTTTGTAACTATCTTCTTTTGAGGTTGTTGGAAGACTACTTTCTTGCTTTTCCTTGGTTGTAGTTTCCCTCCTTGTGTTGGAATTTTTCCATCCGTTATCCTTTGAAGTGCTGGATTTGTGGGAAGATATTGTGTAAATTTGGTTTTGTTAAGGAATATCTTGGTTTCTCCATCAATAGTGATTGAATGCTTTGCTGGGTATAGTAGTCTGGGCTGGCATTTGTGATTTCTTAGGGTCTGTATAATATCAGTCCAGAATCTTCTGGCTTTTATAGTCTCTGGTGAGAAGTCTGGTGTAATATTTATAGGTCTGCCTTTATATGTTACTTTGCCTTTTTACCTTACTACTTTTAGTATCTTTTCTTTGTTTTGTATATTTGATGTTTTGATTATTATGTGACGAGAGGTATTTCTTTTTTGGTCTAGACTATTTGTGATTCTGTAGGCTTCTTGTATATTTAAGGACATCTCTTTCTTTAGGTTAGGGAAGTTTTCCTCTATAATTTTGTTGATGATATTTACTGGCCCTTTAAGTTGAGAGTCTTCACCCTCATCTATACCTATTATCCTTAATTTTGGTCTTTTCATTGTGTCCTGGATTTCTTAGATGTTTTTGGTTAGGTACTTTTTCTACTTTGCGTTTTCTTTGATAGTTGTGTCAATATTTTCTGTGGTATCTTCTGTGCATGAGATTCTCTCTTCTATCTCTTATATTCTGTTGGTGATGCTGCGTCTATGACTCTTGATCTTTTTCCTAGGTTTTCTATCTCCAAGGTAGTTTCCCTTGGAGATTTCTTTATTGTTTCTACTTCCATTTTTAGATCCTGAACGGTTTTGTGTAATTTCTTCACCTGTTTGGTTGTGTTTTCTTGCATTTCTTTAAGGGCTTTTACCTGTTTACCTGTGTTCTCCTCAAATTCTTTGAGAATGTTGTTTATATCCTTTTTAAAGTCCTCTATCATCATCATGAGAAGTGATTTTAATTCTGAATCCTGCTTTTCCAGTGTGACGTGGTGTGGTGTTCAGGACTTGCTATGGTGGGAGAACTGGATTCTGGTGATGCCAAGTAACTTTGGTTTCTGTTGTTTACATTCTTGCGCTTGCCTTTCACCATTTGGTTAGCTCTAGTGCTACCTGCACGACTGGTTCTGACTGGAGCCTGCCTTTCCAGTTATCTTGGTTGTGTCAGAACTCCTCGGGGTCTGGATGTCTCTGTGATCCTGAGCTCCAGCTGTTCTGGGTAGAGTGACTCCTCTAGGATATCTCAGGATATGGTGTCTCCGTAGTAGACCAGCTAGGTGTTTGCTGGCCTGAGTATAGTCGCTCCTTTAGAATGTCTCAGGATATGGTGTCTGCTGCTCTGAGTTCAGTGGCTCCTCTAGACTGCCTCGGGGATATTGTATCTGAGGTCAAGTGGCCTCTCTAGGATGTCTCTTGATGTGGTTTCCACAGGAGAGCTGACTAGCTGAGTGTCTGCTCCAGCTACCAGGATCCTTTGAGGGGCGGAAGGGGAGTGGAATTCTGCAGGGGTGGGGCTTGGCTGCCATGTGTGCCCTGGGGGCTCCTTGCTGCCAGTTGTGCCTCTGGGGTGTGGGGCGGTGGTCCAGTGATCCTACCTGCAGCTCTAAGGGCAGTGGCCTGTCTCTCATTAGTCAGTCTTAATAGTTGTTAATGTGACCAAACTCATCACCATTTTGCTGTTATATAGTGTGATGTTATCCATAAGTGTTTACCGTGTATGTGTAATGTCTGTTGTAGTTACAACACAAGCATTATAACACTGAACAAAACTCGATCTTTGAGTTATCCAGCAGTTTAAACATTACATTATATGTATAGCTGTAAAGTGTAATCAAGAAAACTTCTGCGATGAATTTTAGAATATATTTCTGTCTTTCTTGGTTAATAAAAACTTGCAGGATTTTGGGGTTTTTTTTGTTTGTTTGTTTTTAGTGGGAAAATGAAGTCAGTACTTTATACTATGTGTTGGGTGGAACAATTAGAGAACAGCCTTTTAAACACAGCAATGACATGTTTTCTCTTTGAATATTTAGATTAAAATATGTTATTAATAATCTTTTTTTAAGCTTAATCTGTTTAAAATATCTTGTTAAAAATAATAGCCCTTTGGAAGTAAATTCAAATTTACTTTAAAAAGTTACAACTTTCCTTTGAAGCATGAAAAGATAAACAAAAAATCTTACAATGTGTTGTACTTTATAAAATAGATTATGAACTGATTTTCATATAGACATCTTTCTTTAAAGGTTCTGGATAAAGCTGACTATCTAAGAGATATGGAAGCAAATCTTTTGCCTGGGTTTCTTAGGTTGCAGGAATTGGTAAGTAGTGAATGGAAATGACTTTCCCTCAGCATAGATCCGGTCTGCTCCCCACCCAGTGTGTTATGTCATAGTGTTTCTCTGTCATAATTGCAGTTCAGGTGTCCATAGTAAAATTAACTTAAGACTTGATAGACTTACTGAATTAGTTTAGCTTTTCATTTTCAGTTATAAAGTAATTTTTATCTGTTAAAGAATTTTAAGTGTTCACTCATTAATGAGAGAGGGCTATACGTTGGATTCTACAATAATTCTTAAATATCCTTTCATTTAAATCTACCAAAGTCATGCTGTGCTTATTCTGATCATCTGGATTTCTGTCCACTAGCCATATGGTGTCACCATGCAACTCTCCATTTACTGTGTGTTACCACTGAATAGTTTTAAAGCAGCTGTAGTTGTCATGACCTAATGCAGAAAAAGCAGGGAAGATTTAATAAGCATATGTATCAGATTAAAGAGTAGTTATCATAGGGGAATTTGTATGAGATATAGGTTGTAAGAACACTTGTAGACAGGAGCAGGTACCACATCTGTTAGCCTTGAGGATGCCAAAAGAATATGGGAGATCAGTCTTGTGAGGAATACAGTGTGCAGAGTGTCCAGCTAGTGTGCACAGGCATTTGTGGCCATCTCTTACAGGACACGTTCAGCTTTGTTTTCCCTTCTGGTATACTAAATGTAATTTTTAACTATATTTCAAAAGATACCTCTTTTAGCATTGGTGATTTGAGGAGGATACTACTAGTCATAGTTACTTGTATACTTATTTACTGTGTAATGGCCATTAGTTTTTCTTGATAATTTGAAAACAAACAGAAAACTTTAATATTTCTTACTATGAAGTTACAATATGGCAGATGTACTTTGATCCAACTTCATGTTTCCTTTTCTCTGAGTTGCTGTAGCTATTTTAACAATAATGGAAAATGCTAATGTTTTTTCTGTTGTCCATTGATTGAAAGCCTAGGATTTTTAAAAATTCTCATAGAAAAATTTCATCTTAATTTTTTCCAACAGATGTGTTTCTTAATATCAACAAAATAAGTTCTGTATGACTGCCCTAGTGTTCATGAATAACTGAAATGTTGATTAACCTATAGTTTTATGGAAATTTCAAGCAATTATATATGAAAATTTACAAATGGTTGAGCTCTCTGATTAGGTTTTCTAAATGTGGTTTATTAATATGCAAATAATTTGTTACGTATATTAAGCTTTGCTGAATTTAGTTGAAGATAAATCTAAAGGGAATTACTGCCCTTGGATTGTTAAACACTAAGTTACTTTTCTTTCTGTTTATTTATAGACTGACAGAAACGTGACTGTTATCTTTCTCAGTGAGATTATTTGGGAAAAATTTCGTCCAAATACTGGATGCTTTGAACCTTTTGTCTTATATTTCCCTGATTATAGCATCGGTGAGTTTTAATTGTTTGAACAAATAATCTTTGTTAAGATTTTTGTTCAAAATGTTAAGCTATAGCATGTTTAAATTGAAATACTTTAATATCCTCAACTGTTTGTTGCCAATCTCGAATAAAATGCTTCTATTTCTGCATTTTAAAACTGTGAAGGGAACTATTCTCATAATTACTAAATGAGCAGGTCTCATGTGTTTGTTAATAGTATACTTTCAACAGCATACACACACACACACACACACTCACACATTGTGATGATAACATCCACACAAATAAGAATCATACTAGGCTGGTAACATACATTAGAATTGGGAAGAAATTTTTATCATATACTTGGAATAAGTTCCATGATGACCATATCTTGATTCTATACATCTTATTTGTCATTGCTATAACTACTACTCTAAAAATGCTAGTTCTATTGTCTATTTGGGGGTTATACTTAATCTTAAATTTTATAAGTTCTAATAATTTTTCTCTCTGGAAAAACACAGTACTTCTATATTGTTTAATAGCTTTGTAGATTATTGAATTTTGAGCTATCACTATACAGAGACGATACCTCCAATTCAAAGATGGTAACTGTGAGGTACTAGGTGGTGTAGCAGGCTGTGAGGAAATCACATCCTGTGATCTCAGCCTTGTTAACACTGTCCCTCTCATCTGATGAGCTAGAAACAGTCATTGCCAAGAACAACACATTTTTGCCTGTTTTCACAAGAACAGAAGCCAAGTAGCACCTCCTGCTTCAGCTAATTAACTGCTTTTTATTTAGAGGAACTCAAAATACATGAAGACCTTATTTTTAATAGTTTCTCATCCATAGAAATCACAAGAGAAAAATGGGGGAAAAATAGGAAAGAGAGGCTTACATCCAAGGATATGGTATTGTAGAGTCTGTTTTTATTTTATTTTTTAATTTTTTTATTTTTAAGATGTAAGACATGGATGAAATTTCAGGACAAAATTAAATATAGCAATCTTTGTAGTGTTGTAGTGTAGGAAAATAGACCTGTTAACTGTATAATAAATAGAGACATGTTATATCTGTTTATTAAGTGCTTTAGGGCCTGTTTAAGCTTAGCATAAACACTACAATCATAAATTTTCTATAAAAATGAGGCATTAATTGGCAAACCAAATTATTGGCAGCAAAGAGATTAGTGGTTAATGGTCTCCTGCTACGTTAACTTGCTAGGTGTGTCATTTTTAAGGTTTTGGTTTTAAGGATACCTCCTTTCCAGTTATAGCCAGGGTCAAATTTGAAAGTCTTGTTTTCTGGTCTTTAATATAAGAGATTATGATATGCTTCATTAGATTTGGTTAGTTATTGTCAGCATAGGTTAAGTCCTGCTCTGTAACAATTTGAAGATTTCAGTGACATAATTTCCTACCTCACAAGCTATGTGTTACACCCATATTCTCTGTTTTTTTCCTTATTATAAGCCCCTTGGTTCTGCTTACTGGGAGCCTGTAATATTTTTTTGGTTTTAATGAAATATAAATATAAGAAAGAAAATAGCTTTTATCATATATTCTGTCTCATGTGTTTTTGTTATTCTAGATCTATAAATGTAGTTTCATCTAAGCCAGTGGTTCTCAGTCTTGCTAGTGCTATAGACCTTTAATCCAGTTCTCATGCTGTGGTGACCCCACCGTAGAATTATTTTGTTGCTACTTCATAACTGTAATTTTGCTACTGTTAGAATTGTAAGGAGTTCTGTGTTTGCTATGGGCTTAGGCTGTCCCTGTAGAAGGGCTGTTCAACCCTCACAGGGGTCACAACCCACAGGTTGAGAATCACTGATCTAAGCAAACTTAGTCATTATTTCTCCATATGCTTGTCTCCACTCACAGCTTTCATTTCCCCAGGGCTGTATTAGTTGTTGTAGGTCATGTGGTCCTGTCCCGCTGCAGTTTATTTAAACTAAAAGTCCTTTTAACTTTACTTTTTTTGGTGTAGTTTTTATTTTCCTTTCTTTAAATTCATCTTTTGTTTGTGTTTTGATTTGTTTTTCACTGAAGTTTATCTTGCCCTCCTTTAGACTTTTTCATCACAGAGCCCTTTTTGCTTTTTCTCTCTATTGTTGAACATATGAACATATTTATAATAATAACCTAACCTGTTACTCTTTCATTGTGGTTTTCCTTCTGCTAACCCCCCACCCCCACCCCCAAGTATTATGCTTCATCTATCTACCTTTTTTAAAAACTGAATTATATACATTGTGATTTGAACATTTTTAGGCTACATTTGATACGTTTTGGGAGAAAGGATCTAGAATAGTTTTTATTTCAGGGCTAATTTTCTAAGACCTAGCACCTTTGAAATCTCACTGGATGCCTCGTGTTCTTCATAGTCTGTGTATTCTGACTAAAAGTAACATGTAGAATTAATAAACCCATGTGAGCTGGGTATTGTCCAACCTTTAGTTCTCAGTAATTGTTTTTTGCGCTTTCCTCTTATCCACGAAAGTTGTTCTTATTTGGCCTTACAATGTTTTACTCTGTTCATATATAAATGTTTGTGAACTCAAGACCATTTGGCAGGTTTCTACAGCCCCTTCCCTTTTTCCATTGTTTTAGGATGGCTCTTAATGTCCTTGGATACACTGCCTGAAAGTCCAGACTGTCTTAACTCGACACCATCTTTTTGATCCTCTGCTCAGTGAGATTACTGAGCTCCTGTAGGATCTTTTTATACCACATCTGGTTAGAAAACCCGATTGAACCAGGTATGGTGGTGCACAACTTTAATCCCAACACTTCAGAGGCAGACACAGACTAACCTCTGAATTCAATCTCTGTATAGAAAGTTTTAAGACAGCCAAGGCTACACTAAGAGACCCTGGGGTAGGGGAGGAACGGAGGGAGGGAGGGAAGGAACACAAACTGAGTTGATGATAGGACTCACCTATCTTATTTGGCAGGTTTTTTTTTATTATTCCAGGGCTAATTTTAGCTTTTTCTGGTACCACAGCCTTTTATTGCTTTTTGTTTGATGATTGAGTGTATTCATCCATGGTTAGTTGTTCATTACAGAAAAGTTCTGTCTGTGTTAGGGTGACTTTTCTTTCTGTGGTCTATGCCCTAAAAGCAAAATTATAGGACACTCAGGCCAATCAAAATGTTTTTCTCTTTGTGCGCTATCCAGTCGTTCAGCGTTTGTTAGGCATGATTTTTTTCATTACTCTGAGTAATCTTAGGCTATTAGATTAGACGTGATTTGGATACTTAGACCTTACTTATTTTGTATGTAGTCTATACTCAAGCAACTGGTTGTTTTTATAGCAGGTCACCGAGAATTTTGATTCTTCGAGTGTTCCTCATGGCTGAAATAATATCTGAATTATTTCTACTGAGAACACTTTCTGATAACAAATACTGTATGCTTTGTTTTGTTTTTTATTCATCTAACAATCTATTCTTCAATTGTTTGGCCCAGTTTGACAATGATTTGTCATTTCCATTGAAACCATCTTCCAGGACTTGGTGTAGAAATCACAGGTTAAAGGCTCTGTCTCACAGAGCTGCTTCTGCCGATGCCAGCTCCAAGTACAGAACTGTCTTCCAAAAGCTGACTGTACACTGGTTCCTGTTGTCCTCTCTTCCAGTTTTTTGGTTTGCCTGTAGGGCTCACAGAACTCAAGAAAGTGCTGTATTTTCTTTCTTACTACTGTACTTACTACTGTCAGATTGTCAAAGATTGGAAAGAAAAAAAAAACAGACATGAACAGTTGTATGAAAAATGCAAAATTGAGGTTCAAAGAGGTCTTGAGTCTAGAAGCTGTCCCTGTGGCCATGGTGAGGCGTGTTACCAGCCCCTGGGTCCATTAGCCAGTCTGTATTGTGTCTGAACTCCATCATCTAGGGGGTTTCATGGAGCCCCTTCTATATAGGTCCAGTTAACTAAGTCATTGCCTGGGGGGATGAACTTGGCCTCAGCCTAAAGGCTAGAAAGTAGGGCCCTAGCAACTGTTGTCACCTGTCAGCTATCTAGAGACCCAGTCCAGTCACCTCATTAGTGTAAGTTCAGGTATGTTTAGAAGGGACTTAGTGAGAGGTGCTTAACCCATCATTTATGAAGTTTTGTGCCAGGAAGAAAAAGACATATAAATTATTCTATCACATAATTTCTCTTTTCTAACTGACACCACTTTATTTTTCTTAATTATTGTTGTACCTAAGCAATTGTTTTTTAAAAACATTTATAAAATTCTGGAGCATAATGATTGTGGTTCTGTGTTGATCATTTAAGTTAGTTTTGTGTCCTGTAAACAGGGAACCTTCAAAAGATCCTGTCCCACGATCATCCTCCAGAGTATTCAGCTGAGTTTTATGCTGCCTACATTAATATTCTCCTTGGAGTTTTCTACACTGTCTGTCGAGATCTGAAAGAGCTTAGACACCTGGTGAGTGAACATTTTGTGTGTGCACGCACACATACACATATCACATACACAAACAATATATGTGTGTGTATATCCTTTAGAAAATTTTGCAACAAGCTAGAAGCTGAGAATATGTGTCAGAAATTTGGAAAAGGCATCTTGAGGCTAATGGATTGGTGTCTGTGGGTTAGTACCTGCTGAGACTTAAGAAAAGTGTTTGCATTGTTAGTTATACCTCCCATTATTATAAATGTGTCTTGGAGTTGTGAAAGGAAGGAGGCAAGGCTCTCTGGTTTCCTTTTAGAAAGCTTCAGTGAAGACACTGAGGGAGGTGACTCACTGAGGGGTGGAGACCCATGATCCCAGGGCCTGATGACCATGCCAGTCTAACATGGAGAGGCCCTGTCTCATCAAACAAAAATTTTCAGTACTATTTACGACTTTATCTCTGTGGCTGACAAGCTCTAGAAGGAGCCTGTGTCAGTAGGTACTAGTTGGCTGACTTAAGTTTCAGAAGCAATGGGGGGTTTAGAATGTTGCGGGTCCAGAACCTGATTACAACCTGTCTTAGGCTAAAGCCCAAGAATGTTGAATGTTCTTTCCTTGAACCTGACTGGCTCATGCCTAACATCCTGACTGTAGATTAAAAACTTTTTTGGAGTAAACTAACAAAACTAATTTTTCACCAAATAAAAGGTCAAATTTGCTGCCAAGTAGCTGAGATTTGCCAGCTATGTTGTAACCACCACTTAATGTTTCTACCAAAGTACTCTAAAAGTGCAGCCTTACTACTTTTTCTTAGAAACTAGCAACACTTCTTAAGGTACTAGGGAGTTTGAGTTTCTATTTCGCTGTAGTGAATCTGTGGTGGTGTGAATGAGAATGGGCTCCATAGGCTCACATGTTTGAATATTTAGTCTTCAGTTGGTGGAATTATCTGGGAAAGGCTTAGGAGGTGTGGTCTTATTGGAAGAGGTGTGTCACTAGGGGTGGGCTTTGAGGTTTTAAAAAGTCCACATCATTTTGAGTTAGCTCACTCTCTGCCTCCTACTTGCAAATAAGGATCTAAGCTCTCAGCTGCTTCTCCAGTGCCGTGCTCCCCGCATGATGATCATGGACTAACTCTCTGCAAATATGAGCCCCAAGTTAAATGCTTTCTTCTATAAAATGCTTTCTGCTTTGATTATGGTGCTTTGTCACATTAATAGAAAGTTAACTAAGACAGAAATCCTAATATAAAATCGGAGAAACTTGCTGATGTTGGAGAAAGAAATGTAGGAAAAATGGGCATGAAGTTGGAGAGCAGTACAGAATTTGGCTGGGCTGTTAACTGGCTTTGTTGACTTGGTAATTATGTTCTGTGCTTAGGTCTGAAAACTAAAATTAAGGCAAGAAGTTGGCTGAGGCAAATAGCTCTCTTTTATTCTTTTTTCTCTGAAGTTAATTTTAGTACTTAATATTGTCTTCTGAATTTGAATTTGCGCAGCTATATCACTATGTCTGTCTATTCTCTAGGCTCTATTACTAAATAATTTCATCATAAAATACTTAAGATCAAATTAATGTTAATAAATTTTGCCTATGTGTGTAAACATGAAGACACATTATACCAATTTACTAAAATTACATTTCAGTAGGATAGTAACATGGCAAATTAGTAAGTAGACATGATTAGTTAATCCTTCTCATACTTTTTAATGTGTATAATTTCTAGAGACATTATTAAAACATGTAATAGATTCTTGGGTATTATGTTCCAATTGATTTAGCATGCCTAGGATAATGCCAAGAACTCATATATGTAACAACCAGTGAGAAAACTTTAAATCATCCTTAATTAGGTGATGCTTAATTTATGATGGTGTTCACATGCTGGAAAATAGCAGTTAATTGTCTGGCCTTGATTTTTTATTAAACATCATTATGACTAACAATACAAATTATGCCTTGCTGTTTTATTTGAGCCTAATACATTAGGTAGGATTTAACCAATAGCATGTTTGCTGTTGTACTTCCATTATTGATATTGTTCTTGTTTTATAAAAGACACTTTACTTAAACTTGAATTTAAATAAAATTGCATAATTTGTAATAAGTTATATGAAAAGAATGTTTCTAATTATAATTGTTTTCTTTCCTTGCTTTTTGTCTTCTCTCTTTTTAAATTCATAGGCAGTGCTTAATTTCCCCAAATATTGTGAACCTGTAGTTAAAGGAGAAGGTAACTAACTATAATTATTAATATTTCATGTGAGAAAAATTATACAAAATTTGAATTATTGAAATTATTTCCTGGGAGTAGCAGGTGAACGTGATACTCGCAAACTGTGGAGAAATATTGAACCTCATTTGAAGAAGGCAATGCAGACTGTTTATCTCAGGGAGATCTCAAGGTAACTATGTGTTTGCTTATTAAATATCACTTATCCAGAGTGCTGGAACTAGAAATGTTACAGGCAGCAGGTCTTTGGGTTTTGTTTTGTTTTTGAATATTTGTATAGAATTTACTGATTAAGCTCCCTTAGCCAAAATCTAAACTCCAGAATACTTCAAATTTCTAAACTACTTAAACTTCATATAAAACCAACGTACACATGTTTTCCTTTCCTTCTTCACATAAGTATGATAGAAAGAGAAGATTCAGCATATATAATCAGTACTCAATGAGATAGGAAACAATGGGTAGTTAGTTATAAAGCCAGAGTAAAGCAAACATCTGGGAAATCAAAGAAGAAGCTTTTCTGCACCAGAAGCGTTCACAGCCCAGATTATCCAGGATGATTGACTCAAGAGACACTGCTTGTCTGCTGTGCTCTAATAAGTTAGCACAGCTTTACAGATCAGAGTGCCAGAAGTCTATAATCAGGCTTCGCCATACCTTCTTGCAGCATCTCATAGCTGTTGTCATCAGATTGTGGCTTTTCACTATGTCTCTAAGTCAGCAGTTCTCTAGGACCTGTTCTTCCTGGACTACTTGAATAATAATCGGCAGAAACTCCAGTCTCAGTATCTGACTCAGTCACATCTGCTAAGGCTTTTTTTTTTTTTTTTTTACATAAAGCAACATAATTACTTTCAACGTCTTTGAAAGAAACATTGTTAAGTCTACTATTAAGACTTGGGAAACAAAAAAGACTTGGAAACTGTTTAAACTAAGAATAAAAGAAAAACATCTTTAGTGTTCTAAGCAAAAAGTTGCTTACAAAAGAAAGTTAATAAAACTTGCAAATTGATCAGCATTTTTGAGAAACTCAAAGAGAAGTGAAACCAAAATATTTGTATTTTCAACCTGTCACTCAAGTATTAAAGCTGTGGAAAACAGAATTAAACAGGGAAGACTTTATAAGGCACCTCTGAGAGATACCAAGAAACTTTACCGTGAAAATGGATAATAAACACCGAATTTAATGTTATCTGAATGAAAATAAAGGCAAACATAGTGTAGAGTTAGTATAGATTGCTTGATAAGCAGTCGTGTATGATATATCAGCTTTTTTAAACATGCAAGTGGCACACACTTCGACTCTCAGCACTCAGTGGAAAATCTTTGAAAAATATAGATTCGTATATATTAGTTCTGCTTTTGTATGTTCTTGAAGGACTTAATCTTTAGGTCTCAGTATTATGATTGTTTATACACACTTCAGTTGATTGTTCTATAGATTAATGTACAGTTGTATCCAATATGATGATTAGATCTGTTGGGAGCTTGCAGAGTGGCTGATGATATTTATTAATGTAATTTTGATAGCTTTACACCTATGATCAGAGTAAAAAGATAGAGCCTGAAATATACAGAGGTGGATGCTCACAGCTAACCTTTGATCTGATCAAGGGGTTCCCAATGGAGGAGTCAGAAGACTGAAGGGGCTGAAAGGGTTTGCAGCCCCATGAGGAGAGCAACAATACCAACCAACCATAGCTCCCAGGGTCTAAAGCACCAGCCTGGGAGCACATAGGGATGGACCCATGCCTCCAGCTGTATATGTAGGGGAGGATGGCTTTGTATAGCATAGGTCGGAGAGGAGATCCTTGGTCCCATGAAGGCTGGATGCCGTGTGTGGGGGAATTTGATGGCAGGGAGGTGGGAGCGGGTTGGTGGGTGGGTCCACATTCTCATAGAAGTAGGAGGAGGTGAGATGGGATAGTGGGTTTCTGGGTGGGTGGGAAATGGGGAAAGGGGATAACATCTGAAATGTAAATAAAATATCCAATAAAAAATATATGATAAAAATTAACATTTGAGTATTTTGTTACACTGCTACTGTATATCAAATGATTTTTGTACCAGTACAAGGATATATATTGTGTGCTTGTATTATTTTTCTATTTTCTAATGAAAGTGGTAGGTTCTGTGGGGCTTTTTATTACCGTATATTGATTTCTTGTGTCTTTTAACCTGTTTATGCTTTTGTGTTTTATTTTAGTTCCCAGTGGGAAAAGTTCCAGAAAGATGACACAGACCCAGGACAACTAAAAGGTATCAAGGAAACCATGAGGCAGCGACAGGGCCCTGCTCAGACTGCTGCAGATACAGTGTCTGCTGTTAGCCTTCTGTAGCAAATGCCAAGTTATAACGCTCATTAGTAATCTTCCTTCAACTGAATACCGATATTGTGTTTTTTAAGTATTAGATTCTATTATATGAAAACTCAATAATTTCTTTTGATGTTGTCACCAAAAATAATTCAATTTATATGATACAACTGTAACTCAGCATATGGAATATTTCATGAGTTTTATGAAATAAAATCCAGCTCTATAGTAACTCTGTTCTTCAGTGATTATATTTTCAAATGCTTTTGTTTTCTTTTAAGAAGGGTATGATTTGGTGGTATTGAGCTTTTTTTGTTTTTTTTTTTTTTGTTTGTTTTTTGCTTTCTCTTGGTTTCTGAGCACTTCAGCTGATTTACAAATGATTGCTAGTGGTATATTGTAGGAAAGAAAGATAAATGACTAGAGTTAGAAAAATGCTGTAATGTATCTGAACTACGTCTGTGTGGTTTCAGACTGAGCTGTTTATTTTTAAAGTGAGAGGACTAGCTAGCTTTAAATTACTACAAAGATGTTAAGTGATACTCATGTAAAGCTTCCAACAGACTGTGACACACAGTATCAGATCCTGTCTTATGTGAATGGAATTATGGGTATACAGAAAAATAATATACTAGATATGACTTCAGTGGATAGTGTCTGTTAGTAGGGGTTATTTTTATAATTAACTTTTAACATATTACATAATATTACATGGGTTGTATGTATGTTGGGGGGGAGTGGAATAGAGGTAAAATTTTTCAATTTTGTGGTCATATAAGGTCTTCAGGGATTGTTTAATGAAGAAAATAATCTCAAAGGAAGAAATAATAGCACTTAGACTCCAAGTTTGGAAGAGACAGTCAAATAAAGCAAGCAAAATATGCCATTGATAACGTTCAGTACTGTGTTACCTGTATCTGCAGCAGCAGCTGAGCACAGCTGTGGTGGGCAACCTGGAAAGGGCACTGACACCTAGTGGTGCCCTTCTGGTGTTCTGTTATACAGGTCTCTCAGCGTACACCCACGTGGAACTTCCATATTATTCCAAGTTTATTCTTATTGCTGCATACCTTGCCTCTTATAACCCAGCGAGAACTGACAGGAGGTTCTTCCTTAAGGTAATGGTAACATCTGTGTTTTTTAAAATCCTAGGAGTACAGTTGTTCTTGCAGGTTCAAAGATACAAACTTCAAAACTGTTGTATGTATACTGAACATGAAAAACAATTTTCTGGTCATTCTATAAATAATATAAAATTTTAATTATTTTTAGAACATTTAAATTATATTGGCTAATCTAAAGATGATTCAAAGAACAGAGCATATTATATAACTGGCACACTTATTTTTTCATAAGGAACTTGAACATCTATGGAGTGCGATTCTGTCTGAATGGTCTTCAGTGGATAACATGGAATGACAGCTTTGAAGTTCCTATATCTCTATCTCTATCTCTGTATCTGTATCTGTATCTGTATCTGTATCTGTATCTGTATCTGTATCTGTATCTGTATCTATAAATGTCTAAGGGGCAGAGATTAGACTAGGAGATGCTAAATGCACAATTTGGACCTGTTAATGGCGTTACAATCACAGTCTGAACTTTGGGAGAAAGTACGTAGTTTACAGAAGAGAGGAAATTGGGTTCAAGTTGTTAGTCTAAAACATTTCACTCCTCGAAACATTCTTTTTTTCTTCCATTTTTATGTGTGTATGCATATATTCATGATTGTGTGCATATGTATGTGGACAAATTGAACATGCATATGTGGACTTTGAAATCATCCTGGGTTTCTCCATCAAGTCCCGAACTCACAGACTGGTGAATTTTGCTAGTCAGCTTGCTCTGGGCATCCCTGTCTCCTCTTTCCAAGGCTGGAATTGCAGGCAGGCTGCCACACCCATCAGCATGTATGTTTATGTAAGTTCTGGGCATCTGAACTCTAGCCACCATATAATATTGAGCCTAACTCTGCTTTCTTCTGCATTTAAAACATTTGTATGGACATAAAACTTAATTTAAATTAAGTTTTTATTTGTTTTTTTTTTGATTTGGGATTTTTGGTTTTGGTTTTTAGGTCATTTGTTACTAGTGTTTTGGGGGCAAGGGTAACTAACTTCTATCTTATGAGTCTGTGTGTGTGTGTGTGTGTGTGTAAAATGAACGTGTGTACCATATTTTCACCAAATTGTTTATTCTAGTTTAAGCTTCTTAATCTAAAAAATCATTTTTCTTAATTACAGCATCATGGGAAAATCAAGAAAACTAACTTTTTAAAGAAACATGAGAAGGTATTTATATTTAAAGTCTCTTAACTTTTGAATTTAGAAAAATTTACACATTTAGGATCATTAAGGAAGTGGACAAATGTGTAATTTTATGTGCTTATAAAAACTTTTTATGTTGATAATGTTATGATCTAATGATACTTTATTAAGTACACATTAAGTAGAAAGAAGTGGGTGCTTGAGATTACACTGAGTTGACAGGCCTTTTAATAACTTTCTTGATGGAAAAGTCCTCCCTGGATTGCTTAGCTAAACACAGTGGATTAAACTTAGTTACTTTCTTCCTTTTCACTTCACAACCCCTTCCCCACCAAATCCACTGGTGAAATAAAAATGAGAAACCATAAACACTTAAGCAGATGAGAGATTTGGTTTCAACAATGTGCAAATTTGTAAGTGAAGAGCACAAAAGTTTTTATACTATGGGTCTTGACTCCCTGTGTTTATAGTAAAAGATTCCTAAACATTCAACAACCAAACATTAATTTAAAATCAAACTTGCAGTGGTCTGAGGGTTGGCCCAGGTTGCATCACAGAGCTTGTCATGACATCATGCTGTGTGAAGTGCATATGTTCAGATTTGAGACAGTTGTTTGTTATGAATTGCAGTGTTTCTACTACACATACAAAGCTCTCTGCTCTTAAAAAATATAATAGCTGAATTATAGGAAACAGAATCTTCAATATTTTTCTACCATTGTTTCTCAGCATATAAGTATCAATTTAGCTTATCTTTGAATTATTTCGGTTTAGAATTTGACTTTTAAAAATTATAGTTTGGCCTACTAGTTTGAGTAAAATGAAATTTAGATTGGGCTTAAGACAGAATTTCAAGCAATTCCAGAAAATCCCTTCTGAATGTTTCTGCCATTTTGTCTGATATGTGTTTGCAAAATGATGTTCTCACCACAATGAGTATAAAACCAAAATACTGATCAACTTTGCAAAACACTGAAACTGCTTTACATCTTGCATCAAATATTCAGCAAAGATTTAATTATTTATGTAAACATATATCTCATTAGTATACAAATTAGTTTGTCTTTAATAAATGGTAAGATCTCAGCAAAGAACTTTCTTAATGAATTTATTTATGATTATCATAAGCAAGTGATTTGTATACCTTTTTAATGTACTTAATCCCAGGACTTTTACTCAGAAGGCAAAGAGGCAGACAGATCCCTCTGAGTTCAAGGCCAATCTGGTCTATACAGAGAGTATCAGGCCAGCCAGATTCTGTCAACTCTGTCTCCAACAAAACAAAACTCCAGTGTAAAGAAAGGGATCACAGGTGGGAGCATTTATGAGATTTCGCAGAGTGATGTATATTCATGAGCAGATCAAAGGAAGTTAAAACCAGAATTCAGAACCAAGATAATTTTGTCTTAAGAATCTAGAAAAGCTCAGTTATTATACTCACTGAGTACTTTTAACAGAGGATTAGTACTAAAGGTTAAAACCAGTGAATAGATTTAAAAGATAGATAGTTCCAGCTGCTCTATGTCCCCAAACTGCTGCTGGCTCTGGGCTGAGGTGGAGAGGAAGACCTGAAGTTCACAGTGTTGACACCATGAGCTCTTCTTCACTCTTCTTAACTACTGGTGGCTTTTTCAGGACTTTAAGAAGCAAAACTTTATTTCATTGTCTTTTGCCTTTGATTGTTGCTGAAATAAAAAGGTCTCTCAGCCTCTCCCTTTTCTGATGTGTGTGTGCTCTCACTGCTCTTCATTATGTGTGTCTCTGCTGTTACTGTTACACTTGTGCTATAGTTATCTGGTGTTGGGCTTCTTATTATCTTGAATTTGTCTTCTCCCCTTTATCTGATTTTTCTTCTTGAGGTATTGAGTAGATAGATATATTAGACATTTTTGTCCTTTTCAAAGTCATTCACATTCTTTATTTCCTTTGGTATCTGTATACTTTATTCCAAGGGTAATTCTTTCAGCTTTGTCTTTTCTTCAGTTTTGAAGAAATTCAATAATTTCCCCCACCTTTTTATAATTTGAACCAGGATCCAATACCAGGTTCTGTAGAGGGATATTTAGAAAATGGTGCCCAATCCAGCTTGTTCCCAGGAAGCCTCCATGTTCCTGCTGCTCCTCGGCTCTGATTGGGGCTCCGGCTAGCTAGATGCACCCACGAGACACCAGTGTGGGGGATGGTTCTGCTAATTCATCACACTGAATCTACAAAGCTCGGCTGAACCCCAGACAGTATTTGCCATCCTGACAGTACCTGGTAGAATGAAGACTCTTAAAGCTTAATGATTTTCTGAAGGATTTATATATTTAGAAATGCTCAATTAACAAGATGCCTACACAATTAGAGTTGGTACCCAATCTCTAACCTCTTGATAGAAGTTGCTACCCAGGACAGGTTTTGACCCATCTGTAGTTCTCCATGGTCGATAGCCTCCTTCTCCTTCCCTTTCTCTCTTTCTCCCATCCCATTCCACTCTTTTCTCCCGTCTCCATCTCCTCTTCTACTATGTAATTACAGAGCTCCACTCAAATACAGTATAGCAGAATAAATTTCTTGCTACAAGGTTCTCCACTAAAGCCTTTAATAATGTTTCCTGCTCTTTTGAACTCATACAGTAGGAAGGAGATTAGAATGTGTGAGCAGGTTTACAAACCTATTACGGAATGACTAAGGAGAAATGATACAAACAGAAACTCAAAAACTAACAGGCAGAGCACATTACACCGCACTGCAGCATTGCAGTCTTGGATTGGCAGAACTGAGGATTGATTCTATGTTCAAATGACATGCAAATCAGGCTATAAAACACAGTCTGCCTACTCTGTAGGTTGACAGAATTTCATCAAATTAAATACAAACTAAATGTGTGTATTGTTCAAAGCTAAGGCTAGGTTGCACTGCAGGAAAAAGAAATCTCAAGACTTTGAATGGTTTACCAGGACAGAACTTATGTGTTGCTCATGGTGTAACCAATTAAGAGTTGCATGGCCTGTTCTATCCAACAGTGATGTCGAGTGAAACACACTGGCCTGAAGTAACAGCAAAGGGAGCAAGGAGGAGAGAGAGGACCAGTGGTTTGAATAGTCCTTTCTTAGAAGTACTTATATCACTTCTGCTCATATCCCAGTAGCCAGAACTAAGCTAAATGGCCTCCATCCATCTGCAAAACTGGAGACATTAAGTCTTCCTATGTGCTCAAGAAGGGAAAACAAACAAATAATACTCTTGACAAACTCCAGCAGAGTCCCTGCAGAAGTACAGGTGTATGTGTGTACACAAGGAGAGGTGCAGGCTTATCAACTGCAGCATATCTATAGTAGTGATGGCTTTCTTAAGAAGTAAACATGGTAGTGATGTAGTCATAGAAATGGAAAAGATTAAGAATAGATTAGGGCTGTGTAGGCTTATAGTTTTCAAAACCTATTTTAAATTCCTTTTTTTTTTTTTGGTTTTTTGAGACAGGGTTTCTCTGTGTAGCCCTGGCTGTCCTGGAACTCACTCTGCAGACCAGGCTGGTCTCAAACTCAGAAATTCGCCTGCCTCTGCCTCCCAAGTGCTGGGATTTTATGAGTACACTAGCTGTCTTCAGACACCAGAAGAGAGCATCGATCTCATTACAGATGGTTGTGAGCCACCATGTGGTTGAATTCAGGATCTTTGGAAGAGCAGTCAGTGCTCTTAACCACCAAGCCATCTCTCCAGCCTATGCTTACTTTAATAAGTGTATTTAAATGCTTTCACCTCCCTTCTAGCCCACCACCTACCAGAGTAGGAAAGGGAAGGTTAATGAGGCATTGGAGGGTGTGGACCTGTTTAGACATACTTCTAAACAGAGATGAATCCAGTCTTCATTGTCAGCATCAGCAGGTCAGTTCACATGAATCAGCAGCAGTAGCTCAGTCCACTCGCAGTTACCATTCACAAATCAGCAAATACCATTCACAAATCAGCAAATACTATTCACAAATCAGCAATGGTAATTTGATCCAGAGAAACAGCAAGGCTCTGCCAATCTGCCCGAGTCCTTGGAAGTGGCAAGAAGCCTCTGGACACCACCAGAAATTCTTTGGTGTGTTTTTCTCTATGAAGTCACAACAAAAGGTGATGAGCAAAGAAGGCCAGGCAAACATACCACACAGCGTATTCAGCAAGGACCAGCAAAGAGCAGCCAGGTGAACCAATTCTCTATACAGTGTCGTCCACTGTCTGTTGGACTATATTTATCCCTTTTCCAAACATTACCTGTTCTCTCAAAACATCACATGCCCCTTTTCCAGGCTGTTTCCAGAAAAATGCCACATGTCTTTTTTCAGCAAAACATCCTCCCCATGTATCTGCTTCAGCAAAACCATCATCTCATAAGACAGTTTCCAGAAAAATATCACATGACACCACTAAGTCCCCAAAGAAACAAGAAATTCCCACTTCAGTGCTATAAAATATGTAAAGTATAGATAAATCTCAGAAAATGTAATGTTAAAGGGAAAGTCAATGAGTTATAAAGCTACATCCAAAATGATACAACTTCTGTGGAATTTAAAGTCATACGGTGCTACATGCCTCTAATAGATATATAAGCAGTGCTGTTGTGAAGACCAGTGTGAGGATTAGAGCACCATACTTTAGATTGGAATTCTTTCCAGACACAGAAAGGGACAGTGAGGTAGGAAAGGGTTCAGTGGACTTCAACTTATTAGTAACACAGTCTAAGATTTTATTTCTCTGCATATATTATAAATATTTGGATTTGATAAAATTGGGTAGTGAGCATTGGTATTTGTTGTATTAAACCTCTGCTTTTCTCAATGTTTGAAGTATTTGGTAGAAAAATCTTGCAAAATTTAAGAACAGGAAAATAATCTCTAAATTATCTGTAAATAAGTAAAGTAAACACTGCTTTTGTATACTTTGACCAGGTTTTGGGCCTTTTTCATTACGTTTTTCTTTGAAATATGTGTTTACTCTTAGAGATATACTTTCCCAATTTATTTTCCCCTGTTAATAGGAAGTCCTTATATTTTTAACCTGCTTTTAAAGTTATATGCTAGTAGAATTGAATTTCAGTATTGTGATTTCTCTAATGACATGTGATTGTACCATATGAATATCCACAACTATGAACATTTGCTGTCTTTAAAGTTTTTATAAAATTATTTTAGGATGACAGCTTATTTACGAATTATACAGCTTTATTACTTGGCTAAATTAAGATGGCATTTTTAGTTCTTGATCTTTTCAAAACTATGTTGAACTTCTTCCAAGAATTTGTCTGAAGAGGAATGGTGGCAAATAAGTAATATATTTTAGCCCAGCAGTTAAGAACCTGGTTTGGGAGCTAGAGAGATGCTCAGCACTGAAGAGCATCTGTGAGCAAGTGCGCACAGCTGTGTCGCTCCAGTTCCATGGACTCCAACGGCCGTCAGCCTCTGCAGCCTCCAGCGTGCCTCTGGTGCACATGAACACTTTCAGCCTCACACACATACACATATAGTTTTTTAAAAAGTCTTAGTTTTGGTTATACATTATCTTGAAAAATCATTTGGGAATGTGTGCACATGATAGCAATGTCAAGACTGCAAATGTCTGAGTTTTTTTATGTTTATTGGTATAAGGGATATTTAACGTCATTTATAAAAGATAGGCATTATCTGCACAAGGTAGGGCCTGCAGCACAGAATTGGCAGGGCTGCTTGACTCCCCTTCCTGAGGAGAGAGAGAGATTTCTTCAGGACTGTGCACCAACAACCCTGAAATGCAACTCACTGGGTTAACACAATTGTGGACATTAAGGAAGACTAGATAGGAAGAAGAGGGTCTGTAGCAGCGGGAGGACAGTAAGAGTGCAAAGGGTGTGTGAATGTGATCAACTGCATTATCTATGTGTAATGAAATGTTATCATGAAACCCATTGTTATGTGTAAATAATGGATGCTAATAAACATGCCAAAAGATAGGTCATGATATACATAGGCAATGTTTTAAAGACTGTAGGTTAAGTTTGTTAGTATATTTGAGAGAAAAACTATAAATATATTACTACTGGGAATTTTTAGTATAGAAATCATATGTTGTGGTACAAGAAAAAGTCTTATGTTCTCTTTTCTCTATAGACAAGCAATCATCTTCTTGGACCAAAGCCATTTCCACTGGACAGATTATTAGCAATATTATATAGTATAGTGGACAGCAGAGTGGCTCCAACAGCAAATATCTTCTCCCAGGTAGGCCTCATGCTGGGTTCTTTCCTACCATTCTCAGTCAGTTCTTCAGGTAGTATAGAAATCTGCATAGAGACTTTTGCTCAACGAATGTTAATATTTTAACTGTACAATGAATATTGTTCTTAGTAAGTACAGCTGGCCCTTTTTAGAGCTGGGTTTGGAATTCATGTATTCAACCAACTATAGTCAGAAAAAGAAGACAGTGACATTCTTCTGTACTGCACATATATAAGCCATTTCTTGTTATCATTTGATATGAATATAAATATAATGTAACAACTGTTTATATAGCACTTACATTAAATTATGTTTTATAAGTGATAGATGATTTAAAGTATATTGGAGATGAGGTTCATTGTATGTAAACATACGCTGTTTTATACATGGGTCTTGTGCATCTCACCTGTGGCATGTATGGATGGGGTCCTCCGACAAGCCTCCTGAGAATGCTGGTGGGCAGCTATATTAAAAATTCTAAACACAGACTCTTTAGGAGTAATCACAGTATTTATAAATGATAACAAAATCAATTTAATGTTTCTGATTCACTTTCATTTTTCAGTAAAGTTATTTTAAAAATTATTGCTGATTAAACAAGTAGCTTGATTAAATTGAAGAATTATAGTATATAAGCATAATTTAATGGAAGCATCTTTTAAATGTGTAGGAAAATGATCTATAATGTCTATTTCTCATAAATCTACTTTTCAGGTTGGCATGCTTTACTGTTATTTGGTTTGTTTTGCAGCAGAACAGCTAAATTCTCAGGATTTCACTAGATGGCAGCATAAGCTCAGAATCAGAAAATGAGTATTTTGGTTTGGGAATTTTGTTTTTAAATAGCTCATTCACCTTTAAAGAAAATTCTGTAAGTATAGTCATGCTAGATTTCTTAAATGTTTCAGAAAGACTTAGTATGTATTATGGATAGAAAAGGCAAAATTATGTAAAATGACATCTCTTAGAATACAGTCATGTCAGATTCATGAGCAGTTTGTATTAAGGAATATATTTTATAGTTGGTAATATGTAAATAGTTAAATTTACATAATAATTAGTTCACTTTAAATTTGATCTCAGGATAGATGTCAGGTTTTATAACATGGAATGATAGCTTTTAATTTACTAAAGACTCAAGTACCAGAGATAGATTGTAATCTCAACATATTTGACATGGGATCTAGATCATTGTCTTTATAACACAGGACTTTGTATGAACATCTATAGAAAGTGTGTACACAGAGTCTGCAGTTGAAGGAAGATAGTCTCGTCAGTTTTAGGCTGTATAAACAATTAGCAGCTGCTGAAAGTTTTTAAAAACTTAATTCAGTTTTAATCTGTACTAAAAGTTTTTTTCTATAGTTTTAAAACTTGCTGCTTCTGAAGTTGTGATCATTATTTAGTCAAGCGTGAACGTCAGTGGGACCTTCCTGCCTGACTCTTGTTGAGAGGACTTTGTCGTGCTCCCTGCTGTATTTACAGTCAATCCTTTGCTTCCTTCCCTTCTGAGGCCTGGGTTCCTAAGTGTATAGCACATGCCCAGCCTTTATTCCTGTTCGTAACTTTCTGCATACAACTTTCTTATTTGTTTCTGCTACTACAGTAACTGAAATGGATATCAGGTGCTATTACCTTTAAACAAATTCAGCTTAGATAGAAGAGAAGAAAAAGACAACTTCCAAGTTGAAAGCAATATTACAGTGTATATGACTATAATTCTTAGATTCTCCCAAATTGCCTTTTTGAGAACCAAACAAGGATAATTTTTTAAAACTTTCCTTTGGGAGTTTGCAGCTTAATGGGGAGGGGGGTCAGTGAGGGAGGATACATAAAAATAGCATTAAAAGACTGTGAAGGAACGTCCGTGTGAGAGGCTTGAGAGGCTCATAAGAGACTAACAGCAGAAAATGGTTATTTCTGTGTTGTAAGAAACATGTGGCAGCCAAGGTAAAAGCGGAGCTTGGCAGGAAAGTGTGAGCAGAGTTGTTCTGTTCTTTAGTATTTCTGATATACTTAAACAATAATTGTGCAAAAAGGAAAAGCAGTGCAGTCAGTCGACATTTGGATTCAGTTCAGAGAAGGGCAGGGGTCAGGACCAAAGTTCGGAAACTAAGCAAGGAGACACTTGTTCTAGGAGCTTGGTTGGCATTAAATGTGGCTGTGTGGTGATAGTGCAACACCATTGCTACTATTGCTGTTCCCAGTGTCGTCCCTGCCACACAGCACACCTTGTGCCTCGTATATTGTGCCTTGAGTTATTAATAAGCTCAGCAGTTCTACTCTCTTAAGGAAAAATTAAAGTTACATAGTGAGAGAGGTCTCTGATGTAGAGATTTACCGAGTGATCTATGATGAACAGTGCGGCCAGTGTCCCAATTCTTGTGTGTACGTTACTGGTACTAATATAGTTAGGAGGAGCTTGGCTCAGAGTGTGTCTTTATCTGGTAACTCATGGCAGAGGAAGTTGTTGATCTTTTGTTACCTCGTCTCATCAACATTTGGTATTTATAGTGTTTCAGATATTGAAAGCATGTAAATGAATATATATATATATATATATATATATATATATATATATGTGTGTGTGTGTGTGTGTGTGTGTGTGTATGTATACATATATACATATATACATATATATGTATATAAAATTGTTTTGGAACTTGGTCATTCCAACTATTAGGATATAAAAGATAGGAAAAACAAGAGGATAAATATACCTAGGCTTAAGGATTTGACCTTTGCTTCTGCCTGGTCAATAAATTATCCAGGAAAAGAAAAAAACCTGCCCCATGTTCAAGACCAAAATCTGGTTGTGAGACAACAAGGAGGTTTTATCACTTTCCTTTGGTCAGGAGTGACTGTCAGTGCTGGTTCTGTTTTCTTTCTTTATCCTTTTATTTATCTGTCAACTACTTTTGCCCACCTGAAGCACCATTTAAACTTAACACACATCAGTAACATTTAGATTGGACATTCTTTTTTATATGAACACTAGATGGCAGTGTTGTTGTAGTGTAGCTTTAAGTTGCTGCAGACACCAGCTTTACCTTAACATTGTCCCTGGTATTTAAAAAGAAAGTGATTTTGAAATTTTTCCACATTTGCTTTGTTTGAGTGAAAGCAGAATCATTTATGGTATATACAATTAAAGTTAGCACAAAGAAAAATTTACTTTTATTTTATTTTGTTAGAATCACTTCTGTATTGAAACTATAAAAATAACATGTTAAAGAAGATTTAAGGTTTTAAGATCTGAAAATAATCACTGTAGTGAGTATACTTTATAATGCGTTGGTGTCTAGGTGAGCAGAGGGAAGAGCAGCACACTGAACATTTCAATTGTGTTGATGTTCAGATTTACTGTATTTTCAAACGTTTCAAGTGTTTCGGACTCTCAGATGTTAGTCATACCCAATCTTTACCCTTATGCACCTTTGAGTCATTCTGATGTACTGTTCTAAAGTTCCCACTGAGCTGAGTGCAGCGTGCCTTCCCATTGCGCGGATGGCGCTGCTGACAAGATGTACACTGCTATCTTACCTTGTTCTCCTTGGTTCCACTCGCCGTATGGATGTGCCATGCCACCACACCACATCCATGCAGCAGATGGGGAAACCTTACCGGCGTTACCTTCACATTTTTAATTTAATCAGGTAGGACCTTTAAAGACCCTCTTCAAAGATTAAAATATGAAGTTATTTTTTTCCACAAGCGTATTAAGTCCATGTTATGATGTGTGTGTGTGTGTGTGTGTGTGTGTGTGTGTGTGTGTTTTCTTTTCCTTTGTTTGTTGAAAACTTATTAACTTGCTGGGAAAATGTTGCACATTTGCTTTTTAGAGCAGGAACATGAGTGCAGTTCTTTCCAGTTGTTACGTATGACTTATATAAAATAGTGAGTGAGCTGCATTGCTTCACGTTCCCAAAGATTGAAACTGCTAGTTTATTTCTAAAGTTGTCACCAAGTTGTAAAGGTGATTCTAAAAGGGAAAATTGTGTTTTTTAAGAAGTGGAAACACTGAACTATACATATTTACATAACCATTGATCTTATTTTATTTGTTTTTGAAAAATAAATTTAAAATGATTGTGATTTGTACATGTAATTATTCAACATGACAGTTATAAAGATGTGCTAAAAATTAACAAGAAACTGGACGGGGGAATGGGGTAAGGGAATAACATCTGAAATGTAAATAAAATATGCAATAAAAAATAAAAAAGAAACGGATGAGAGGTATATATAAAATAAAATCTTTTAAAACAGTTTTCATGCAGCATGTTGGCTGGCAAGTATATTTTCAATTATATGCAGTTTCTGGGTGATTTCATATTGAGTTGTACATAAAAAACATTCAGAGTTTCCTGTAGATTTATTTTTACTTATGTGAACATTATTGAAAACATTTTAGAACATGAGTTACATATAAGTTTTATTTCTTAAATAGATGTGTCTGCTCTCTCCGTCTTTGTTTAACATTACCCTCTGTATCTGGATATATTTGCATTTACCATATAAGTTTTATTTCTTAAATAATGTGTCTACTCTCTCCATCTTTATTGAACATTACCCTCTGTATAGA
>JANHMN010000030.1:548268-587282 GCA_030674055.1 Rhabdomys pumilio | reverse complement strand
TCTTTATTGAACATTACCCTCTGTATAGATGTGTCTACTCTCTCCGTCTTTATTTAACATTACCCTCTGTATAGATGTGTCTACTCTCTCCATCTTTATTGAACATTACCCTCTATATAGATGTGTCTGCTCTCTCCGTCTTTATTGAACATTACCCTCTGTATTCGGGTATATTCGCATTTACTTGCTACACTACTTTTTTGTACTAAAAGCTTAAATCTCCCAAAGGTTTGATTAATTGTATTTAAATAACCTAAGATTTCTGCTCATCTGACTTACAAGCTCAGAACACAGAATGGTAGTTTACATTTTACTGGCAAAGTGTGAGGCAGGTGCTCTCTTCTTTGGCTCACCATAACTGCAAGGAAGACTTCTTTGCTGCTACAAGAGTTGACATGTTATTTTACTGAAACCAGAGTTTTGACATTTTCTTTCAAATGCACATACATATCCACTGTATTTGTTTTATTCTAAGATTTTTTAAATGGGAGTTATTTAATGTTTTTCCTGTCCTGAAGCATATAAAATTTAATTAGATTTCAAAGTTAATACCTCTTCCTACTTATAATTGAAGGTTTTTTGTTCACTTAAAATTTTATCTAATAGATATTTATAAGTGTCTACTATACTTAAAACACTGTTTTGGATAAAGAAAATAAAAGAGGAACCAATTGTCTCTAGCCTTCTCAGCCTTTCTTCTGTTCTGTAGAGACAGTGCTGAAGGACATAGCACCCAAACACTCAAAATCAGCCCCTGCCCTGCTTCAGTACTGGGTGAATTTAAAATTAGAGGTTTGTTCCTTTAATTCAGTAATCCCTGATACTTGATGACTTAGAAGATCAAGTCTTATGGAGTGATAAATCTGTTCAGTCTTCCCTCTGACATGCCTTGAATGTAGTGTGTAGGGCAGCGATTGTTTGACAATTGTGTCTAACTAAGGCTTGTTAATGCTTGTATACATCTGTGTCATCAAACAATTTCAGCTGATACTTGAAGCTTTTAAATTATATATAATAAATTATAGACTATAGAAGTATAAGCAGTCTGTTTTACGTGATTTAGTATGTATTTGATAGCTTTCCGTAGAAAGCTACATTACTTTTTCTGAGCTTAGAATGAAAATTAGATTCTTCATTGAAAATATTTCAGATGTCTTTAGTCTTTTACTGAAAGTACTTTAATCAAATAATTGATTTTATAAGTAGTTTACGTTAACTGAAAAATTAATTTACATACTATATGGTGGTTCTTGGAATATTTCTATAAAAAGTAAATTATATTTATTAAATCCTAGTCAGGCAACACTAGGAATAATGTATTAAAAGACTTCCTAATACATATATTGATATATGAAATATAATCTTTTACATATGAAAACATTCTAAAATCTTGCTCTCAGATGTTCATATAAACTGTTTTGAGTCCGAGCATTATCTTTTTAGTCTTTAAACTTGATGACTTAAGTGGAGATCGTCTTTAAAAGTAGTAGTGTTGATACTAACCATGAAGGTGAGGTGGAGAGCACTCTCCTTTCTCTGCTTCACTCAAGTGCTTAAGCCATTTAGGTGAGTTTGTGTGAGTCACAGAAAAAATAGCTAAATGCTAACTTTTTGTAATCATACCTTGTCTTTCCCCCCAGCCACAGCAGAGATATGTGTGGCTTCCACTCCATTTAGGGTAATGGAGAGGCTTACTTAAAGTCCACTTTACTCATGAAGAAATAAGTCAGCAGGGATGCTGTTAGAAAGAGGCCGACCCTTCTCTAGCAGCTAAGAGCACCACCACCGTGAAGCTCAGCCTCCACTGTGCAGCAGATGAGATTCCCAACTCTCCTTCTACCCCTGACATGGGCACATTACTGTTGTACCACCCCCACTGAGCAGCAGGCTCCTTACCTCAGAAGGCTGTTCTAAAGCAGTGTGTGCTTGTCTTTTGATTGGAAATGGTGAAGTTGCTAGCTGCACTGTTGTTATAAGGGATGCTAAAATTGTTCATTACCATTATGCTACTGGTACAGGATAAAATGCATATCTAAGAGATTCCATACTATTGCTAGAGTGGGTATATGGGCAGTACATACATTAGAACTGAATTGTTTTAAAAGAGAAAAAGGAGTTTGAATTAGGAAAGAAATGATTAGGGACAATGTCCATTATGGAAATGTGTGCTACATTTCATCAAATACTTGTAAATACACAATAGAGTAATTGATGCTCCTTAAGTGGGTTTCCCATGATATTTTAGTATACAGCTCATTGGAGTTCTTTCTTCGGAGGAGTTTGGACACACCAGGCATCTGTAGACTTATCATACATGCACATTCATAGACAGACTGCTTCTCCCATCCATAGACATAGTACTGCTGCCGTTTCCTCTGGATAGAAAATTAGGGTTCTTGGGCCTAAGTCATGTTCAGAACCTAATTGCTCTCTCAGCTTCAGACACTTGGCATGTTGTAAACAGTTGAATTCTTAGAATGATCGGTAAACAAGCTGTGATTATTCAGAATAATAAAGAGCTTAGCCAGAGCTGTCAATATTTCCTGGTATCAAATGCTGCTTACGTGTTGATTGTGTATGAACTCTGTATTTATATCCCTTCTTCTCAAGTTCTCCATCCACATCAATGACTAAATTTCTGAACATCCCAAATATATCGTAACCTGGTACGATAATATCTGACTACTCCTTAATTTTTGTGGAGTTACAATCTTATATTTCAAAACTGGTCATAAAAATTAACAAATTTTCCCATTAAGGAAATAAAGTAAAACTGGTAATCTATTCATTCACCCTCTACTGAGAGTGAGTGTATGTATGTTGCTGTGTGTGCATGCCTGTTGATAGGAAAAAAAGTAGTATTATGTTTTTAGTTTAGCGAATGGAGAAATAACTTCTGAGTTTTTCTTTTAATTGACCACATCCAATGTGCCTTTTCCTTCTAAATACTAAATATCCTTTATTCTTTTTCCCAGCACATGCCTTGAGTTGTCACCTCTTAAAACTACGCCAGCTTCTATCTGGGCTCCTTGCCTCCAGGCCGCTTATACAAAGGCACCAGCATAAACCCTACAAACTGAATTTGATTCCTGTTTTGTTTTCTTTTTGTTTGTTTGTTGTTGTTTTCTGCTTACATTGTAATGAGTCACACTATCTAAAGCAGCACCTCTCTGTTACATAGCCTTCCTTGTAAGGCCCTGTTCAGTCCGACCCCATACTTGACACTTTGTTTTTTCTCCACCCCGTTCACAATAAGCTGTTTTCTCTCTGATGTCGTGTTTCTTTGTCTTACTGCTGTACAGTGTTCTGTCACTGTTGAGTTCTTTTATGTTTCATGATCTGACCCCTTCATGACATGTCTCAGAAAGTTCACACTTGGCCCCCTTTGCTCGCATGTCCATCCCCTCTAGAATCAGAAACATGTGTCCACTCGTGTTCTTGGGAAGCATGCACACCTAAGTGCTGCCATTTACTGAGTCTTACTCTCCAGCTTTCCTGAGTGTGTAGACTTTTCCATACACAGTGCCCCTAAATGAATGACTTCCATTCTCCTTAGGTGTACTTAGGACCTTCCTAGCTATTAAAGCTTACCAACCATTTCCAGGGATTAGAGGCATTTCTCTCTCTCTCTCTCTTTCTCTCTCTCTCTCTCTCTCTCTCTCTCTCTCTCTCTCTCTCTGTGTGTGTGTGTGTAAAAATCTAAGATGAACAGTTAACTTATGCTACAAATCATCACAACATTTGATACTAACCAATTATGACACTTGCTGAGTTGTGTGGAATTCGCACACTGATACTTCATATATTAAGTTTATTTAAATAATATATTTGGATCGTAAAGGATTTTCAGAACAGTTAGAATATGGGGTATTTTGTAAATCAGTTGACCTATATAACATCCTATAAAGGTATAAAAATAATGAGCCTGTTAAAAATTAATTATAGTTGTAAATTGATTTTTTTTTTGTTGGCAGAAAGAACAGTTTTATTAGCCTAGGAACAGGTTCACACTGTTTTTACATTAAGCATTTCCAGCTGAAGCTTGTTAGTGACTGCCTCTCAGATTAAGAAAAAACCCTCACTGTGGTACATGGACTCCTATTGTTAAGGTATAAATAAGCAGCGCATCTCCTTCCTGCCTGAGGACAAAGAACATAGCGTAGATGTACTAAGCAAGCATCACATGGTCTCACTGAAGACATACGTCAAAATATTGTATAAAGAGAGAGGGTTTTATTTTTCAAATGTTCTTTGTGGATATATCAGGAGGTAAAGGAAAAAAGGTTATATACTTTAGGCTTTAGTATTAAATATTTTACTTTTAATCAATACATAATTCAGCATATGTATGGAATATAATGTAAAATCCAGTGTGTGCAGTGTACAGTCGTGACACCAGAACAGTAAGCATCTGTTTGCTTACATAGTGACCGTGTATTTGTGCTAGAGATCTTTGTGTATGTCTCTTCTAGTTCATTATAAAGTTCCTAACGGAATGTTCATTCTAGGGAGGATGAGAGAGGAGAAAACAGGCTAACACTAAAGTGTCTTTGTAAAGGGTAGTCTCAGCAAACCATCTCTACAGTCTGCAGCACCTAAAGTCAGACACCTTTTGGCTGAGCAATAATAATATAAAGTAGTCCTGACATGGAATGCGTAACCTGAAGTTTTGTTTGAAGTCCTCTAAAGTGTTCCTAGTAAATCCCCAGGATGGCATATATGTTGTATTCTTCTGTATTTTTATTGGACTTAGACATTAAGTAATTGAGACTTACTAGTTGTTTTGGGTGGCTGATTGGGAGCTAAAGATGCTCATCACCTTTTATGGTATGCTTTCTGAGGTTTCCATGTCCTGTGAGCCAGTTCAAAATTTCCTTTTTAAAGATGTATTTATTGTGTGTGTATGCATGGTAGTGTACATAGAAAAACTAGAAGACTGAATTTGGATCCTGTAACTGGACTTACAGGTTGTGTACACTGTGTACAGTGTTCTTCTTGGAGTTGTACCCTGGCTCCTCTTATAAGAGTAGCAAGTGTCTTAACCTCCAAGCAGTCTCACTGCCCTTCAGAATTTTCTTTTTCTTTTTTTGCAAGAATAATTTGCAATTATTTTTACACTAGAAATTTTTCTATTAATATACTTCAAATCTAAGTGATCTCTATAGCTCTTAAATAAAAACCAAACTTTTGTCATTTTGAAGAATAGAAATAAAAGTTGAGAATTGGGGTGGAAACACTCAGGTTGGGGTTGTACTATTATCCTCCTATAGTATTAAAAAAAAATAATAATGTTTTTGTAGCTCCAGACTCGGACAGAGTTGTGAAAAGCAATGTAGATTCATTGCATGGAGCGGTGACTGAAAGCTCTACTTGAGGGCAGGCTTCAACACCATAACCAATTGTGTTCCTTTAAGTGGAAGATCTTACATGTTTAAAAACCTACTCCAGTGCTACGTCACGATCAAAACGATTGCCTCCTTCACTTTCCCACCGAAGACTGTATTGTATCCGAATGTTTTAGAAATCCTGGTAAATATTGTCCCAACAGGCTTTAATTTTAAGAGATTTTTGTATCTTCATAGATTACTTAAACATTTTGAAATAACAATAAAGGTTTTTAGGGTCTCTGAACACCTTATCAGTGTCTATATTTTCTTCATTCAGCATTCTTTCTGGATAATTATACATTCACCTACACTTGTAAATGGTGATCCAGTCCTTGTCTTCCTGTGTGCCCTTCATTAACTTCCCCCAGCAGGGACATTTTGCACAAAGTCCAGCTAAAAGTATCCCAGTCAGGAAGTTGGCACTGATGTAGTCTCCTGATCTTATTCTAGCTTCCCCACTTTACATGTACCCATTTGCTATGTGATTGGGTTTGTTTGGGGTTGTTCTGTGGGTGGGCAGCAAGGCGTCTAATTTTTAAAATGTTCGTTTGGTTTGGGTACTAAGGATAGGACCCTGGGGACAGTACCACCAAACTATTCCTCTCTGCATCTATTTATCCTTATATACAGCTCTACACTTGGTCATAGAAAACAGCTTCTCCTCTGTGGGTTTGCATATTCATCACCACAATTAAGGTACACACCATTTTCATCATTACAAGAATCTACCTATTTTCCCTTGACAGCTATACCCTTAAATCTCCCAGTCTATGGTAGCTGAAATTCATCTTCCATGTGTCAGTAGTTTGTGCTCATGTGCAGGTGTGTGTCCCTTTGTGTATACGTGGCAGGTGTCCATGCCAGAAGTCAGTGTTGGGTGCCTTCCTCTGTCACACTACTTTATTCTCTGAGGCAGGATCTTTTAGCATTTGACTAGACTAGCTGAGCATCAAACTCTTGGGATGCCTCTGTCTTTACACTCCCCAGAGTTGTGATTGCAGGTGCATATTACCATACCAGCTTTTTGTGGGGGTGCTATGGAATCCTAATCACCTCTCGAGTCCCTTATGCTTGTTAAACAAGCACTTTGCCCACTGACCAGTTTCCCAACCCCTTTCTTTGTTTTCATTGCTTAGTGCTCTGTGATGTGACTGTACCAGTTTTTAAACATTAACACATTTGACATATACATTCTTTCAAGTATTTTAGTGTGGAGGTGGTTGGTGGAGGGTTTTGGTTTGACTTTTATAAATGAAGATACTCTAAAATTTGGTCTGCAGATTTTTATATGAAACTGTTCTCTTGTCATGTACACTGACTAAATAGCATTGGCGTAAATATATGATGCCGTTAGCAGTTTTTCATCAAATATTAGACACAGGATGTGTTGCATTTTTCTACCTACTTGCTTTCTGTTGTTCTTTTTCTTTTTGATGCTTTTTGTTCCTTTTATACTTTTGTTTAAAGAATTTCCCTTGGCTATTCTTTAAAGCTGGGTCTGCCAGTGGCAAATTCTCTAATTTTCTCTTGTTTAAGAATGTCCATTTCCACTTCATTTGCAAATGATAGTTTTGCCAGACACAGACTTCTCAGTTCATTTTCACAGCACTGTCTTCTGTCCATGGGGAGAATACGGCTGGCCGTAAGTCTGGTGCTGCTGGCCCACGCTGCAGTGCTAAGCCTGGCTTACTTTCTATTGTTGGACAAGGAATTTCTAAGTTTATACCTCTGTTGTTCTCAGGGCCTGACTTTCTGCATTGGCTGCAGTCCTTCCTCTTTCCCTAATCTCCTTGGTTGACCCTTGTGTTAGTTACTTCCAGGTTTCCAGTTGTACTCAACAGGGAGAAGCAGTATACCTGAATCTATGCCTTCTTATTGGAACTGGAAGTTTCTGTGGTTACCCTTTTCTAAACCCTGTAAGCCTTTGTTACTATTTATTATAAAATATATTCAGGATAATTCAAAGTTCTATTGAATGACAAACCTTGTGTAAACTAGAAATGCTAAGAATAGATTGCTGTAATGTTCAAGTGGAGGATGTTTTGTTGTTACTGTCTAGCAAGCTTTTCTCCAGCAAAGAGTAAGTCCTTCTGAGATGTTCATTATAACCTACATACTCTATTTTCTTTTATTATTTTTTATTATTATTTTATTATTTTTTTATTGGATATTTTATTTACATTTCAGATGCCATCCTCTTTCCCCATCCCCCCTCCCTAGAAAGCCCCTATCCCATGCCCTCTTTTGCTTTTTGCTTTTATACAATTTTTTAAATGTTAATCAAAGGCTTTATAAGTATGGTAATGTTCAATCAGAAGTGTAACCCAATGCCCAACCTAGATATATAAACTATCTTTGACTGATATATAAACTATCTGCCTTCATCCCCCTCCCCTCTTTCTCTCTTGCTGAAACTAGAGAATGTATGAATCAATTTCTGCTCCTAGGAGTGTAATGACAGAGGTGACTTTTCTGTATATCTTTCTTGGGTATCGAATTTGTCTGTTAACCCTGAAGAGCTAGATGAGAAAGCCCTTCTTGTCTTTGTCTTATACGTGCCTATACACGTGTGCTGGAGTAGACAGGGGAGCTTCTGTGTCAAGAAATGCCTGACATGTACACACTGACTGCCTCAAGCTATTCAGCTGTACGCATGGAGACCTGCTTTTCTTGGGTTGTCATGAATATTTGAAGTTAAGGACGAAAAATTATTTTCTGTGATGTTATCTTTGAATGTTCACATTCTAGAGTAAGTGCACAAGAGTTTAATGGATATATAATTAATAAAAATATAGATAATTAAGGATGAGATAATGGAAACGGTAAATGTCCTTATATTTATGCAGAAATAGAAATAATTTTCTACATTTTTCTAAAAGTTTTGGTTTAGAATTTTGAATTGATATGTTTGAGATTTAATTTTTTAAATTTTTTAACAAGGTATTCTTAAAGCGTCAGTGTATGTTTATACTATTTTATGTAACAGATGTTTTCCTGAACTATGTATTCATATGTTACTACTATGTTTCATATGACAAGATTGTGGAATGAATAACCCTGAAATTATGCTTTTTGTATACAAAGTTTAGATGGACTATTTTGTTTAGCTTTGAATGTTTTAATACCAGCTTTCTTAAAACAGCATCCTATCTCCCTAAAAACTGATATCATCATTGAGCTCATATTTTGGAAGTGACTTAGGCTGTTAAATCTCAAAATGATATCATCATGCTTTTGCACACTTTATATGATTGGCTTACAAATGGTAGAACTGAAAGTGATCTCAAAGTGGTTTACTTGTTCCAAGCCTTTGCACAGTCACTGTGACTGTCCTGTAAGTATAAGCTTAGATATCTGAAAATATTTTTGAAAATTTAACCTAGCTCAGTTAAAGACACGTTATGTTTGTCCATGAAAATTGTGAGTGAAGAATAATATGCAATGTAAGAATCTAATTAAATATGAGATAGTATTTAACTTATAGGAAAACAGAAGTTATAAGAAGTATAAGGAAAAATCACTGGCAAAGTAAGAGGTAATTAATGTTTTCTTTTACATTAAGAGAAGTACAAAGTAGATCCGCCTTTTATAATAAAGGGGCTTGTAAAAGTTTCAAGCATGGCTGCAGTTAATTTAGTTTTGCCTTTGTCTTAACTCTTTCATTCATTTAACATTCTATTTAGGACAGGCGTTAGCTCACTTAGTAAAATGCTTGCATGTATGAAGAACTAGATTTGTTCATCAGCACACACTAAAAGCAAAAATATGGCACACATTTGCGATCTCAGAGCCTGGGAAACAGACAGGCAGACCCCTGAAGCTCACTGGCCTACCAACCTAGCCAACCTGATAAATGAATAAGCCTTGGATGTTAAGAAGAGAGACCCTGTCTCAAAAATTAAAACGATAAATTGCTTCTGAGGAATGACACCTGAGTTTATCTTTGGCCTCCAACATGCACACATAGTCAAGTATACTAAACACACACACACACACACACACACACACACACACACACACACACACAGAGGGAATGAGGGGTGGGGGGAAATCTACACACATCCAAATAATCATCTTTTAATAAACCAGGACTCTTTAGTGAGTACCCCTCATTATTAAACTAGGTTTTTAATGAGTATACACATAAACATTTGGTGTACAAACTTTACAATACTTGTATTTTTATGGACTAATACTACTGTAAGTAAATAAAGGTATCATTCAATCTCATTAAATTTTCTCATAAAAATATCCTTTCATTTTTAGATTACCTCCCTAGTGACTCTGCAGCTGCTAACCCTAGTTGGTCATGAAGATCAACTTAACGGACCAAAATACAAATGCACAGTTCCTCTGGATTTCATCAGAGCCATTGCACGGTAAGTGCAGATCATATTATTATGTAAAGTATCTTAGTTATGCAAATTGTATGCTAACTAAAATATGCTTTCTAATACAGTCAAATGTCAGTTAAACCAGAGAAGACCATTTAAGTGCTAAGACTGAATACGTTCCACCGTAGCATCCTCTAATCTAGTTCACCAGTGATGTAACGTTGGAAGTAGTAGCTAATGGGTTAGATGACAGAAGAGACTCGACTGCAATGCTGTATATAGGAAGGTTGGACTCCAGCGTTCACTGGCTACCAAAGCCCGTATGTGTGAAAGCATGACACTTTAGACCATAGGGCATCCTCTTCCACATCAGCCCTCCTGCTCTCAAGTGACAGCTTATAACACACACTCTCAAGTGCTGACTTGAGCTCTTGTCTCTCTCCATCCCATGTCTACAACCTTCTCCAGTTCTCTTCTTCGTGTCCTTAACTGACTCTGGCTATACTACTCCTCTGTAGCTGTCTCTCTAGTGGCGGCCATTTCTTCTCCTCAAGCTGAATCCTACAAGTCTGTTTCCTATCACAAAATCATTTCCATGGCCTGCTCCTCTTTCCTTGTTCTCCTTAGGAATGATTACACTGCTTTAGGCTCCCAGCCTTGACAGTTTAGATGTTGAGGAATAAAGCGTGCAGTTTGTAGCATTCTCTCCTGCCTACTAGATTCCTGATGTAAACCGTACATCCTAACATCTGTGCTCCCCCTTTTCATGCTTCATTCACAAGTATTGAAGTCATCGATCTAGAATCCTTTCAGTGCCGTTACTGCTGGAGGCCATGTGTATTTCCCTTCTAGTCTGTGTGGTGGGCATGGGGACCTTCCCTGTCTAGGGAGTTCTTCGCCTGCCTGTGCTCAGAACTCCCCCTCCATTTCCCTAGAGGGCATTCCTCTCAAGCTGCTTGTTTTTCAGTGACAGTTAACATAACCGACCCCTCAGTTCTTAAGCCCTCTTCTAGAAACCATGATTCCATGGTGCTGGTTTTTCTCTTTGTTTTTTCACTGGTTTTGCTGAGGTCCATTTGCCAGCCAGTTCTCTCCACCTGACCTTTTAAATGGAGTTAGTTGTTCCTTGAGGCTTGATCCTGGCATCTTTTCTCATAGTATACTTTTTCCCTAAGCAATTTTAGCTATACCTACAACTTCAACAACCATTAGTAAGTCCCATTATTGTTAAAGGCCATTTCATTTTCATATTTCATATTTTTGACCTTTATTAGACATTACAATCCAACTCAAGACTGAACTCAGAAATTCTAACCTGTTTTCACACAACAAACAAGAAAAGAAAGACTGATCTTTCATTCCTGTGTTTCCTATTTCAGCAGTCAGCACTGTGGTCTGCTGTGTTGCAGTGGCCTAGAATTGGGAGTGATCTTGTTGTCTTTTTCTTGTTGTCCATGCCTACTCACTGTTCTCTGAGGTCTGTAGTTTTTCTGTAGATCACACTTTGATGACTTTACCACTCTATGTTCTCTCGATCTTTAGGAGCCTCTAATCAATTTTCTCTACTCTTTTCTCCATATAACCCACTACAATCCGGAAGATCTATAACAACTAGCTCCACTCTACTAATAGCCAGTCTCCTGTATTTTCCTACATATCATTGATCTTCGCCATGTGGGCTCACACTTGAGCCTTTTCTAGTTTTTTACATCCACCATTTTGCATGCAGCTTTTCTCCACTTATATTTCACTGTGACCTTGTATTTCTGAAGCCTTTCAGACATATTGTAGCTATCCTCACCACTTCTCTATCACTGGGAAAATGCCATTTTGATTTATGTTTATCAGTGTAAATAGTTAGCTGAGTAATTAGAGTTCATCTTCCTGAAGATAGGTCCATGGGGTGGAAAGCACAGGACATCTTTGTGTCTAAGCTGCCCTGTCATCAGGCTTCTGTGGGGTTTTCATCCACGTACATATTATACAAATATTGCAGATACTCTTATCCAGTTCAGTAAAACCTTAGATAGGAGGGAACCATGTGGATTTGTTTTGGAGGTGACATGAAGAAAAACAGTGAAGTCTCACTCAATTGAGGTGTGGTAGAAGGAACAAGTCCCTCTGATAATTGTCAGAGAGGTCGCTGGGCCTACTTTGGGGCATCTGTGCTGTCCTAATGTGCTTTTTATTGCTCTGAGAGAGATCATGACCAAATGCAACTTGGAGAGGAGAGGGCTTGTTTGGCTCACTCCTGATCATACTTTATCCTTTGAGGGAAGCTAAGCAGGGCAGGGACCTGGAAGTAGAAACTCATGCAGAGACCATGGGAAGCTCTTCCTACTGGCTTGATTTCCATGACTCATTTAACTGCTTTTTATACCACCAAGACCACCTGCCTAGAGGTGTCAGCACCACAGTGGACTGGGCCCACCCATATTAATCATTAATCAAAAAAAATACTCTACACATTTATCTATAGACTAATCTGGGAATCTATAGTTTTCAGTTGAGATTCCCTCTTTCTAGATGACTCTAGTTTGTGTCAAGTTGAACAAAACAATGACAGCTAGTCAGCAAAGTGGCAGAGAACAAACTATTAGGTCAATCAGTAATTTATATTATTAGGAAAGATACTGTAGAATTAAGAATTCTACTTTTGAAGAAAAAACAGGAAGAAGTCATGGTAGAGCATAAGCAAATAAAGTAGCTGTGTGGAGTATATGTATGTGGAACTCTCACATGCCTTAAACTGAGGACGCTCCACAGTGAGAGGAATCAGAGTCCCGATGTCATGAGGAGCACTCACTTGGACTGTCAGCACTTACAGGGCACGGCAGGGCAGACGCCACATTCCGTTCTGCTGCAGTATTGTTGATAGGAAAGCAGAGGAGACAAGCTCAGCAAGCACAGCTGTGGCTTTGTTCTGTGCACTTAGCATTCATGATCCTGTTGTATACTAACCCAGTGCTTGGCTCTGGAGACCCAGAAACAAGTATGACATAGCTACAGCTTGTGTGCATTTATGTAGTTAGCTTTTGTTTTGAAGATACGAATCTACTTAAATGCTGAGAAAAAGAACAGAGGAAACTTAACAATACAAAACAAAGTAAATTTAAAGCACAAAATGTTTGCTGTGCTGTGTAAGCCTGGGATTTAGCAAGGAGTTGATCAAGCCCAGGGTGAGACAGCAGTAACTGAACAGGGCAGATCCAGATGCTGACCTTCATAGCAAAATGATGAGGAAATTCTCACCTGATCTCTTCTATTTTTTTCTGTGAAAGAAGAGGCAGAATTGTGACCAAAGGCAGAAACAGTAGCAGCTTTTACTGAGAACAGTATGTAATATCAGAACCAGCGGCTGTGGGTATGGAAGCTACTGCGCACAAGAAAAGCAGCGTGCTGAGAGGGCTTGGAGTTCTTGACCTTGAGTTTACAGTGGCATCAATCTGTGAGACTTGTGATCTTTTCCAGCAGCACTCCATATGCTAGATACCAGGACTGCAGAGAATAATAATTGAAATCACATACTACTGGGGTTTTGCCAGATGAGTTCAGTAGATGGTAGCAAGTGAGCTCTTGGTGTGATGAACTATCCGAACTGGACAGAAAGGAAGGCAAACCAGCCAGGGGCCAAGAGTTTCATGCCTAACACATAAACACTCGGTATTTGTAGGTCAGAATAAAATGAAGGGATCTGTAATCTAATTGTACCCTAGGTGCCCCAGATACTTGAAATGGAACAAATAACATCTCAGTAGATATGTTCTGAGAGATAGAATATTACTGAGTATATTTATTCTGAGTGTTTACAGATGAGAAGACAAATATGTAGTGAGATTACAGGTCTTGGGATGCAAAGGAAACCAAACTCCATGCTAACTGTGTTTGGTGACTAGGAAATGGTGACAAGGTAGATAGAAGGCTGGTGACTGGAATGGGCTGGGTCTCAAGGGCAGGGATCTTACACAAGGACACCAGCCTCACCTGACTGAAATGTCTGACATACATTTGAGAGATGAACCTTTATTAGCAAGAACTGAAGAGAAAACTGTGCCCTTCAGGGAGAGCCATATTTTAGTTAATGCCCAGAACGAAAGAAAGGAAACTGACTGAAGACATGAAGGACTTACAGACGGGAAGTTGCTTCCAAGAAGAAATCAGAATGTGAAGTAGAAATGTGAAGAAGACATAGAACCAGGAGCTTTGGGGAGGAGACTATGGAATAGTCTTACTATGCAGCAAGATGTAGGCATTTGTAATTCTCCATAGTCAATGGAAAGACTGCACAGTGCCTCAAGGTTGGAAGATAAAATTTGTTATTGACAAAAGTTGACAAAAGAAACAGATTTTCAAAACTAGTCACAAAGTATAAAAGCATAAGACAAAAATGTGCTTACTATTAGTAAAATAATTGATAAGTTGAAATAAAAAGATATAAATAAAACTAAATCCTTAAATGTATGTTATATGGTTTAGTTCTGATTTTATAAATTCTGATTTAAAAGTTACCCATAGGAGGGCTGTGGAGCCAGCAGCTCAGTGAGTAAAACATTTCCATACAAGCTTCAGGACAAAGGTTCAGACCAGCAGAACCAGGCTAAGGCAGAGCAGAAGGGGCATCTGCGTGTAATCCCAGCACATGAGAGACAGGGACATGATGTCTGGGTGGAGCTGGCTAGCTAGGCTTACTAGAATTGGTAAGGTCCAGCCTCAGTAAATAAAGTGGAACCTGATCAAGGGAGACACACAGTGTTGATGTCAAGCCTTCATGTGCACATGCCAGCATGTGTGCACTAGTATACATGCAAGCCTGCATACACACATATATTCTACATATTCATAGATACAAAAAGAATTACTCCTAGAGAAACTGTCATCCACATTGTATTTATCCTATTTTTTTCTAGCTGCTTACTTTAGAAAATAATTTGTGTGTCATGGGAAACAGAGTCTCCTGCACTATGTATGTTATCTGAAGTCTTAAAATTGTATTTGTATGAGTCTAATGTTCATCTAAACTCAAGAAAGACCAGAAACAATTGCAAGTGTACCGTCTTCATAGACCAAAGCTTTGTTTAACATGGTCCATTTGTCCATGGTTACTGTGGTTGTATGCACCCTGGTATTTGATATTGCCATTGTGGTCATGCTGTTGAAATTCTAAATTGTTTCAGAAAATGTATGGGCTCAGTTGGCAGTCACCTGTTCGTTGAGAGCTGGGGGTACCATAGAAGTAATTGGACACCTTGCTTAATAAATGTTGCATAAAGTAGTGATCTTACACATTCAGTTCCCTGATTACTTAGTTGTTGGGTTTTGTTGTTTGTTTGTTTGGGATTTGGAGGGGAGCTATCAAATCTTACAACATGGGCACCGAAAAGCATTTGCTGCTCTTGCAGAGGACCTAGCTTAGGTTCCCATCACCCACATGGCTAGCAGCTCATACTTCAGTTTCAGTGGATTCACTGCCCTCTTCTGGGCTTTGGGGACACCACAGATAAATCTTTTGTTTAGTTATACGTGTGTGTGTGTGTGTGTGTGTGTGTGTGTGTGTGTGTGTGTTCTCCCTGTGTGTTCTTGACTCTGTGTTCTCCCTGAGTATTCTTGACTCTATGTTCTCTCTGTGTGTTCTTGACTCTGTGTTCTCCCTGTGTGTTCTTGACTCTGTTCTCCCTGAGTATTCTTGACTCTGTGTTCTCCCTGTGTGTTCTTGACTCTGTGTTCTCCCTGTGTGTTCTTGACTCTGTGTTCTCCCAGTGTGTTCTTAACTCTGTGTTCTCCCTGTGTGTTCTTGACTCTGTGTTCTCCCTGAGTGTTCTTGACTCTGTGTTCTCCCTGTGTGTTCTTAACTCTGTGTTCTCCCTGAGTATTCTTGACTCTGTGTTCTCCCTGTGTGTTCTTGACTCTGTGTTCTCCCTGTGTGTTCTTAACTCTGTGTTCTCCCTGAGTATTCTTGACTCTGTGTTCTCCCTGTGTGTTCTTGACTCTGTGTTCTCCCTGTGTGTTCTTAACTCTGTGTTCTCCCTGAGTATTCTTGACTCTGTGTTCTCCCTGTGTGTTCTTAACTCTGTGTTCTCCCTGAGCATTCTTGACTCTGTGTTCTCCCTGAGTGTTCTTGACTCTATGTTCTCCCTGTGTGTTCTTGACTCTATGTTCTCTCTGTGTGTTCTTGACTCTATGTTCTCACTGTGCACTCTAGACTTTGTCCTCTGTGCATTCTTAGTCTTGTAGATGTATCTTCACATTGATCATTTTATCTTCCCATCCAGTAGTCCATTGAATAATATGCTTTGGAATATACAGATTCTTTTATGTTGATGTTAGTTGGTTTTTAAACTTAACTTCTTCAGTACCTTTTGTTTTCACCAAGGACAAAACAAAAAAACAAACCAAAACAAATAAGCAAAAACAAGGCATTAAATCTATTTTACTTTGTTGACCATTCAAAGCCATCAGGGGAATGTGTTTAGAGAGCTGTACAAATACACCTTTTCTCTTCCTCATGGATGAGTAAGTCTAGCCTGCTGTTTCTAGTTTCTCTCAAGACTCTTGATAAATCAGGTTACTGGCTGTAAGGATATTTTAAGATCATTACTATAGGGACTTTATTGCCAGTAGGTTTCAGAGGTAAGTGAAATGACCATGTTGTGACGTTATAGCCACATCCTTGTGTCTGAGAGGACTTAATTGAAATGATCACTGTTTTGCTGCCTAGAAAGATTCAGTATTTCTCAGGGAGGCACTTGTTATAATAAACATATTCTTCAGTGAGCATTGGATATCTCGGTAGACAGAGTATCTCACAAATCGAGCTATTTTTAAATGTGTTTCAAAATCTGTATAACTCCCTACCCATATATTTAAAAAATATTTGGCATTGTCAGTCATTTGTGTAGAAACTTTTTTAGAACGTATATAACAAAATGATAGACAAAAAGAATAATGATGATAGTTTAATAAGTAAGAATGTGCAATTAGTGACTCAAAGGCTGTTCTCAAATGGATTATTATTTTTGCAGAACTGAATACTTAGGGCTTTAATTTTATACTTATTGCTAGATCATTATATCTAATTATTTTGACCATTTATTCAAATAATAAACCTCCAAGTCTGATTATTTATAGTGAAGAATGAGTTTGGAGAAAGGAAAATAATTATATGTCTCTTCCTCTGTTATTTCATTCTGCCTGCCATCAGAGTATAAAAATACACATCTCTGTTGTCTGCTGTATCATATTCTTGGATCATACAGATTTAGTTGAAATGTGCATACAGGTCACCGCTGCTAAAGACTGAAGACAATGAACGCTACACATGAGGACAGATGAGCCGTGCTAATATTATGTGATGATAAAACAGGTGTTGGGAGATAAACAATGTTCTGAAGCAAACAAGATTTAAATACTTCTGCATCTCTAATTACTTCATTCTGATTATTAGGCAGAAAGCAACTAGCTTTCAAATAAAATCTAAACTTCATACAATATAGCTCAAATACAGAATGTTGAGAAGCTCTTACTTTTTGTTTGTTTTAAGTAATTTCTGAACGGTTCAAAATGGTTTAAAAGTTGTGTGTATAAGGTACATTTAAAAAATGAGTGCTGTCCCTTTCCTGGTGCATCTGACAGCATTGTCCAGTTGTGAATTGCTTCCCACGTGCCTTGCAGCCATTCAGAGCTGAGCAGCAGAGAATGAGGATGCTAACATGCTATCTGTTTTTGTTTCTAGGACGGTGAACTTTGACATAATAAAATACTTGTATGATTTCTTGTGAAAACAAGCTTCAAAGCCATATGGACACTGTGACAATGACTAAGCCAAGCTGTGTTCATCCAACTACTCAGCTGCCCAGGGAAAGGAGTTCTTTGGCTCTATTGGATTTGTCCAAACAGGTGCTGGCCCAGCATGGAATCTGATGAAAATCCTCTGATTGGTCTGGGTAGATGTGAGCAGAAGACTATTTACCAGGGGCCCAGGAGTATTTGGAAGCAACGTGTTAATTATAAACAGCAGGGTTTGAGCACAATCTGTTCCACTCTTAATGATGTTATCTTAACACTGAAATTGCCTGAAACCCATTTACTTAGGACTGTATTTTGCTCTATGAACTATCCCCTGCGCTTTGAACATGCCAGCAGCCCTTGTTTATTTGCCCAGCCTTTTCACTTCCTCTCCACAGGAGACTCTGCCGGCTCTTGCCAAAGCAGATTTCCTAAGGCCGCTATTTTAAAAGTATGTGGTGTATATGCTTATCTTTCCCCTAGTTTTCTCAAATACAAGGCAGCTTGTTGATTGTACACACAGCAACTTTATTTCTAACTCTGCTTGCTAACCTGACAGTACTGGTCACTCTCAGTTAACCACCGTTGACCACCATGGCTTTTTATCAGCATATTGTTTTCCTTCCTTTCTTTTTTCTTTTGAGTTGCTGAATTTTGAGAGCTCCACAATAAAAATTTTTCTCCTATATTAACTATGTTCCTTGGTTCTGAGTGCCTTACTTGTTCATATTTTCTAAGTAGTTTCCTGTTACCATTGAATACTTGAAAATTGAATGGGTTTAAAGAGCTTAATTATAATCTAGTTTAAATTTTGGTCTTATTTTACTCTTTCATTCTATTTTGTGAAGAAAAATTCTCATACCCAGCATTCCTAAGTAGGAAGCCTTTTAATGTGATTTTCTGACCCTTTTTTCTTCAAAGAAAACAAGTATTTCTGTCTCTCTTATTTTGAGGTAAGAAATACAAAGAGGAGGAATAAAATTGTGTTTTGCCTCCTGAGTAAGACGGGAGCTTTCCAATCAGGAGGACAGTACCACAGCTAGTGAGCTGTTTCTTCTTGTTCTTCCAAGAAATTGTTGCAGTGCTTCCTAGGATGTTTGGTGAAGGCAGTACCTGGGAAGAATTGAGCACAGTACAGATTCACACTTGGGTTTCCAAAGACCGAGATTTATGGAGAGTAGACAGGCCTGTAGGTAACAGTTGAGAGCAATGTCTCCTGGGACAGATGAGTAGACAGGCCTGTAGGTAAGAGCAATGTCTCCTGGGACAAGTGTTTTTGGCTCCTACTGTTTTCCTACACAGATGCTGAGTCATAGTTCAAACTGCCATGTGAGGTAGAAACAGACACCAGAAAGGAGAGCAGTTGACATATGAGAAACTGAAGGTAAGAAGAGAAAGGGGCAGAGTTTCTAAGAGTCCACACCATTGCTCCTCAGCACAGCTGGCTACCTGCCTCCTATATAGCACATTTTCTGTCCTGAACCATGTCATACCATACTGCCAGCCCTAGAAATGGCTTCCCTCAACGATACCCTAGTTACATTTTTCCTGCCCTAAGTGGGCCTTCAGAAGTTTACTGTTTTGTAATTTACTTTCTAATAGCTTTGCTAAATGACTCAGTAATATGATCAGTTTATTTAAATGAAGACTAATAGAGCTTAATATGCATATTAGCATTTTATCAAGGGTCATCTGCAAATGAAATCTCTTTAGAAGATATATTTCTCCAATTAGAAGAAGAAATCTAACAGTGAAAATTATGCTAGCTGGTAAGCCAGATACTTCTGCTAAGGAGGCAGCTTATACCTTCTACTCTACCTTCATCTGAAAGGAGTGTAGGTGGTAGTAATGACTACTGTTGGTTTTAGGTTTTCTTATGTAAATCTTCCACTTTACACATTCCTTAATTTACCAAGAGTCAGACCACACAGCTAATGGCCACCCTCCCCTCTTCCTTCCTTGTCATTTCAACTAATGACCACCCTTCATAAATGAGGACATTCAGCAGCTCCAGAAAGGACAGTGGCATACCAAGCCACATTGCATTAAGCCAGAAAATCACAGAAGGAACAAGTCTCCATAAGGCACCAGGCAGGACTTGCTCCAAATTCATGGAGGCAGGCTGCCAGCTAACTCACTGTGCTTTGTAGTCCTAGCCATGTTATTTAACCTTTTTGTACCTCATGTTTTTTTATTGCTGTGGTTGCGATAAGTGTCACAATGTTCATTAAAAGCTTTGTCACCAGCCTGGAGCACTATTGCAAGGTAATGGAACCTGTAACTTCCAGTAGAGTGGGAAGAAGCTGGGTTACTGAAAGGGTGACCTTGAAGGTGTTGCTGACACTGTACCGCCTTCTCTGTCTTTGCATCTTGGTTGTCATGAGTGAGCAGCTTCCTTCACCTCTGCCATCTCTCTCAACTAAAGGACTTAGTTCTGAACCTGGCTTATGTCCTGTCTTCAGAATGAATAGTATCTGAAAACCATCCTCTCAAAGTAAATAGCCTGGGTTGGCTGTGAGACTATAAATCTTCAACCTCATCAGAAATCCAGAATGACTCAATTAACTGAAGATATGGGAAGCACAAAGCATGGCTTCCAAAACTCAGCCAATTTAAATAGACCACTGAACACCTGGACAGTCCCTTATTTCAAAACATTGAAGCATCTGGTCTTCAGCCTTCTGGCCCAGGATCGTCTGACAGACCTCATAATGCAGAATTACTAAGGGCTGATTACTCTGTCTTGGCAGATATAATCAGTCGACTATTCCGCAAGTGTGTCTTTTTTCTGCACAGTATTTAGTTTGTAGACGAAAAGAGGCAATTCTTGCCTAGTGGCTGTCTCACCACAACTGGAGTAACTCCAAAGATGCTCAATGTCTTCTTAGAATCCAAGACAGGGAGCTGTCAGGAGCAGACAGGTCTCCAATAAAATGAATATTTAAACAGGAATGCTTGTAACATCAATTCTGTGGACTTCTGACGTTTCTGAAAACCAACTATCTATGTAAAGCAATCTGAACTTTTGTCTGTTAATTCCTTTCCACTATTTCTAATTTAAATCTAGAAAACACCCTAACAGTAGGCTCTGAGCCATGCAATTGCTATAGGCCCCTGACTCACAAGCCAACCATCTCAAGTCAGTTTTTTTTTTTTTTAAATATTTAATAAGGACTGAGTCTAAGCCTTGTATTTCTAAATGAGTTATACAGGCACAATGCCTATATGAGAGTAAAAATATTAATCTTACTTTTATATCAATAAGAAACTCACACCAGTGAAAACCCTAAATTTGTACAAAATAAATTCTATACCAATATAAGAGATTATAACTTCAACCTTGTAACAATCATAAAGATTTCTACCAATGTAAGATATACCTATGTAATGTTTCACTTAAGAGTAAATTTGCTAACCTAACCCTATTTGTCTATTTCTATGATATTACTATGTCTCCCCCTTTCTTTCCTCCCTCCCTTTTACCTAAGAAGGAAGAGTAGAGAAGAGGACAGGAAAGGTAGAAATCCCTGAGTTTAAGCTCCCTAGTTCCCTCCCTGTCCAAAGCTACATTTGTAAAGTATTCTTTAAATGACAACACATGTATAATTTCTAAAGTAACCAGAACCGTTTACCCCAACAAGGGAGAGAAAGCCCAACTCGATATTTCTCAACATCAAATGAAACCTCCAGGACCAGGAAGGGGTTACAACTTACTGAGTTATTGACCAAAGAGACGTCATGGAAACCCCTAAACAACTAAGCTATTGCCAACACTATTAGTTGTTTCCACAAACTGATGGTAAGGCCCTATTCCTGAAAATAACACATAACTCCTAAACAGAGAAGTACAGCTGTTGTCTGCCTAAGGCCCTTCTCTCCTACTGACTAGGATTCATGGTATTAGATGGTATCTGGCATGCTACCAGAGGAAAAAATGTAAACACTAACTGAACTACAAAACATTGAGTCTACAATAGTGTCCTGCCTTCAGTACAATAGTGACACAAAACTTATGGGAGTGACCACTCTCTAATGGCCTTTAATTGACCATGACATGGTCATGGTCCATCCATGAGATGGAATACAGGAATATATGCCTGACAGTGCTTGTAGAGACAAGATAGGCAGTGGGCCTAGAGGAAAACCAAATACTATTGTTCTACTACAGGTATGTAGCAATGAGTTTTAAAGACATTGTGCTATAATCAGATCAGTGGATTGCTCACCCATCAATAGAGAAGTTTCCCCCCTGCAATAGAGGAGAAGAAATGCAGAGACCCAATATAACTAGACAAAGCAGAGAATAAGAGACCTTGAAACACTTGGTCCTAATGATTGTCTCCATCAAATTCTTGTCTTCAGGGCTTAGGGAACTCCAGAAGGAGAGATGGGAAAAGTGTAAAAAACCAATGGAAATGGAAGACACCAAAGAAACAAGGCCTTCTAGATACAACAGGATTGATGTACATATGCAGTCACAAAGACTGTGGCAGCGTGCACACGGCCTGCACAGATAGGATCCCACACTGTAAGGGGATGCAGACACAAGCCCCCCCATCCCTAACCCAGAAACTATCTCCAATTAATAGTCACCCACAAAAGAAAAATTATTTTTCTGCAAAGGAATCTTACTGGGTATGCAAACCACACTTAAGGGCAGGTCCTAGCCCAGCAGTTAGATGAATGATACAAAACAAAATCAGTGATATTTTGGGGGGGGGGGGTTGTGGGTTTTTTTTTAAATTGATGTTTTTCGGGGGGGGTCATAATTTGTTTTTTTAATTCATAATGGTTTGTCTGGTCTCTTTCTCCTTTTAGTGTTACCTGTCCTCATACAAAGGAGTCCTATACCTCAAGAAATTATTTCTTAAAATGTTGGAGTTGCCCATGGTCACAGTAACATGTATCTTTATTTTTAGAATTGAAGAGTTACCTACTTCATGTGTAGACTTCATTTCTTGCTTTTCAGGATCTGGTAAGAATGTGGAAAGTTTAGCTAAGAGATCAAATCAGAAAACAGGTAACCTAGGACTGATTGTTTGCCTTCAAGTGTAAAGACTGTATATCCAATAGATGAAATTAGCCAACTGCTGATATAGGTAATTAATATTTTCTAGAGAGTGAAAAACTAACAGAAGAATCTGGTTAGCATGCACCACTCTGTTCCTGCCATACAGAGAAAAAGCCATGTACCAGGCCCAGGAGCAATCCATCTTTATCACGTTAAACACACAGCAAGGCTTCAAAATAGTAGACTACAAGAAAGGCTGTGTGTGCAGTCAGCTGTACCATTTCTCCATTGCTACCTGAAGCCTCTCACTGTCATGTACCAGAATTGTTTGTAGTTCACACCTTACCCATGAGCATAATGTTGGGTTGGAGGCAATTAGACAGAGACTGTTAATTCAACTCCATCTCCTGCATCTTGAAAGTTTCATCTATACATATGGTTGACTATCACATATGAATAGTGTTGATAATTTTGCATGTAATTTCAGTCAGTCTGCTGACACAATTTGCTTTCAAAAGTGCTTAGTAGAGCACAAAGAAATTTTTCCTGTCAAGATAGCAACATTTTGTTCACATTTGCTATTAACTGCCCTGAATACACAGTTAGTGCTCATTTTCCAGCAGTGGCATGCATTCATGAGACACTGTGAGAAGTTGGGATTTGGTAGAGCAGGGAAAATTATAATCAATTCATTCATTTAACTGCATGTTGATGCATAGTAATGACAGGACTTTTCAACAGCATTCCAACTGTTTGAGTAAATAGCAGTAGCTTTGGGATTGTGGGGAGAGCCTGAGCTTTAGAGGCATTAAAGATCTGCTAGGGTTTGGAAGACAGTAACTTTTCATTGTACTTTCAAGAAGTTGCGGGTCTGATATAATGGCAGTTTCCATAATGTGGCGTGTATGCATAAAAACTAAATACCAGTTACATGCCACACCATGCATTACATGCAGGAGTACCGCAGTAAGCAATGGAAGTGGATCTGTAGACAGCAGGTGCTGGCACTGTTGGTAGAGCCATCCTTTGAAACAAGACCTCCTGGGAACCACTAAGCCTGTAGAGTAGAGATTATGGGCTCAGTTTTGAACATGTTACCATTGAGAATTTTGTGTGAACGAATTACTTGGATCTATGTTAGAGAAAAAAAAAAACATCAGGATAGATGCAGTTATTTTATGATTTAGATGTGTTAGCCTTCAAAGCAATATCCATGTTATGATTAGGGAAAACCATATAGAAGATAGCCATGAAGCTGTGGCTGTTCTTCAAGAACTACAAATTACCTATACTTTCTGGAATAATAGTTCTGTACGACTTGTTTCTCTCCTCACTCCCTTCAGCTCTTGAGGTAATGATAAAAAACTAGTAAGGTCTGTTTACTTACTTATGGCCCCAAAAGGAAAAAGCAAACCCAGTTCCATGGAGAATCTTAGATCACACGACTGTTCCCTGTGCTTATTCATCTTTCTTATGACTAGGTGATGGGCTGGGAGACCCAGCATGCTAACACAGAAGCTGGGCTTTGGTAGCATGCAGCACTTTCAGATGGGCAGTAGCTAGACCTACCCTCGCATAGAAGGAAAGCAATTAGACCGACTTGATGATGAAAGAGTTGTAGAAGAATTTGTAGACATACTAAGTTACTGCACAGAGCATAATATGCTAAAATAGAAAGGCATAAAATAGTATGTAATCTCAAACTTGCTATTGGTATGGTAGAGTCAGCAGATTCCTGCTACAGTCACCAGGTTCCTTTCCCTTCCCAAACAGAGGGGATACAAGAAGATCGATGTGGGTATAACAGGGTAAGCAAAGGGAGTGCGTGTCAGAGAAGGCAGGTTCTGGGTAAGGTGCTGGGGCATTGCTTATGGGTCCAGTTGTGTGAGCTGAAGGTAGAGAGCTTGAGCATTGGGGTCCTACATCATGCTTAGGTTTTACAAAGCATCACTGCATGCTTTCGAGAGCCAAAGGAAGCTGGAAAGACAGAGAAATAATAGTGGCTCAGATTAAGTGTCAGCAGTGGTTGTGATGAGTGAGATGTTAGATTCTGGACATAATTTGAAAGAAATTTCAATGGAACTTGTTAAAGAACTGGATGTTAATTGTGAAGGAAAGAGTAATTGGTAACTTGAAGTTTTTGGCTTGGTTATCTGGAAAGACAGTTGACCCTAGCTGAGATGAGAAAGACTGGTTAATGAAGAGTTAAATATAGGCAAGGAGAAGTCAACTATGGTTTATTCCTCCAAAATTCACCTGCTGAAACTCATCACCAATGGAATAAGAAGGCTTAAAGACATCTTTCCTTTTAAGATAGCAACACTTCTCTTGTTGGCTATTAATTTCTCTGAATATAGTACCCATTTTCCAGCAGTGGTGTGCATTCATGAGCCACGGCAAGAAGTAGAGATTTGGTAGAATGCCAAAAAAAAAAAAAAAATACGTTAAATTAATTCATTTAACTGCATATTGATGTACAGTTCGGTTCTGTTCTCATCGACTTCACCTTACAGAGAAGTAGGGAACACCTCACTGATTTCACCTTACAGGGAAGTAGGGAGCTCCTCACTCCATTTTGACTTCCTGTCCCTTGAACCTCTTGATGATGTAGCATCATCTCTTTTGACCTCTGCCACTTCTAGTGTAGACATTGTAAAAGTTCTTTGTTTTGGAGGGTGCAGCATAGGACACTATCCTGGAAGTAGAGAACAACCCTCACCACAGACCACATCTACTGGGGCTTTGATATTGTACTTCCCAGCCCCACAAATAGCAAGAAATACATTGGTTTGTAACTATTGAGTGTTTTGTTATAACAGCACACAGATTTAACAGAGTATCAAAGTGGAGACTCAACAAATTTGAAGTTCAGAAGAAAAGCCAAGAGGAGAGACAAGCCCATGGGGTCACCATTGTTTAGATGTAAATATGTAAGGAAAGTGTGTACCTGAATGACTTGGGAGGGTAGAGAGTGATGTGGGAGTCCTAAGAGGCTGATACAGAAAAGGTGTTCTGCGGTCATTCTTTTCCATGGGAAGGTGTGGCTCATCTACAATTAAAATTTTAAATATGAGGGCTTCAAGTATTAGTGCTATAATTTCAGATAGTCTTTGTGGGATTGAGAAAAGGGAAAGTGTATAAATATAATATGTAGGTATTACATTTATATATTGAAATAAGGAAAGCATGTGAGAAGTACTGACCACTGACCTGTTTAGACCAGGCCTGTGCTTTTCCTTTGTCTGGACTTGCTCTTGGTTCAGGCAAGGGGCTGCAGCTGAAGCTTGTAGCTCTGCAGTGACTCTCAACCAAGATTCAGTCTCAGTAAGGCAAGGGCAACAGGTGGAGATCCCATGAGGATCAGCTGTCATAGGAATCTCATTTTTAGATACTTACAGAGATTGGAAGAAACTGCATTCAGTGTAACATACTCCTTGAAAAGACCTGTGATTTGCAATGCTGAGAGCACATAATAGACTTCCTAAGAACACAGCAAGATATGGAAAATTAGTTCCAGAATGTCATAGCCTTATCTCACTAGATTCTCGGATATAATGAATAGAATTTTTAGATATGTATATTAAGATACAACCACATGGGTTTTTTTAAAAAGCCACTCGTAAATTCATACATCTAAAAGTGTACTGATTGAAACACTAATCTCCAAAAACAGCATACTGAATAGTGAGCTGTGTTCTGGAGGCCGATTTAGGTCAGAACTCAAATGAAGCAGATTTGTAAACCCTCCCCAAGATAAATGGTACATTTGTGACTTGATAATTCTGACTGTAAGCAAGGGCAGCAGCAATGAAATTATAAATGAAGGAGAGAAGAACCCATAACAGAAAATAGCCAATAATAAAAAAATAATAATAACCAAAGAACATTAGGAAAAAACGGTACTTATCAGTCTTTCTAGGTCTGACAGAGTGATTTACTTTCAGGATTATCCAGCTGTGTCTTTGATGAATTCAGGTATGTCACTTATAGACACTGTCTTTATAACCTTGTTCTACTAAATATTTCAGTTCCTGGAGTAGACCCAGAAACTGAAATGCCACGGCATGTGCAGGTGAGGGGGATTTGCCTGTCACCTTCCAGGAGCACACTGACTGTGTCAGTAGGTGGGACAGGGCCATAGAGTTTTGAGTATAAGGTGTATAATAATCAATCCGGTTAGTTCTTTCCCTTCAGGGTTTCATCTCACGTCAGGTAACAGTATACCAAGCTCAGTGATGAGAAATTTCAATGAGGATGCTTACTTGTGTTTTTTGATTATTCCTATAGAAGCCTAAACAAAATACAGAATCATGGCAAGCAACTTTGGTGTAAAGTAGGGACTGTTTAGAAAAGTCAGTCATCTTAGGTAACAGAGTCTGAAAGCAATCTGCTGTTGTCACATGACATAGAGTTCTATGGTTTATGATTGTTCAGTTTCAGTTTCCCACTGTTTGACTTGCACTTACAACAAATACCATCTTTAAGATGGTATTTCTGGCAAAATACTTTGCCAATGGTAGACTTGGGAATTGCCAGTTTGTGCACTATAAGGGAAGTCATGGCCATCAGTGATGTTCTACAGAGAAGAATAGTGAAATGAAGAGAAGCCCAGTATATCCAGAGATGTTTACATCGGGGACACCAGTGACAACATCTGTCTCAGAAACCAAGCATGTGTGGAGGTGGGAAACACCTATCATCTCAGCACTTGGAAGGTTAGGCAGAAATATCCTGAGTTTGAGGCGAGCCTAAGGTACATAAGGATACCCTGTCTGTCTGTTTCTGTGTCTGTGGTTTCTGTCTCCATCTCCTTCTTTCTCCCCTTTTCTGTGTGTTTGTGTGTGTGTGTGTGTGTGTGTGTGTGTGTGTGTGTGTGTGTGCACGTGCACACTAATAAAGTACACAAAGACAAAATGCATATATTAAACCTAACAAGTAGGTTAGAGGAACTTGAGAACATCCTCGGTTTAGGTTAGTTAGGAGGCACAGTGCAGGGACGTGAAGGTCGGATTCCAGATGAGGGAATAGGCAGTAAAGACTGATTTCACATTCCAGAATCTTAACTCCAAGGGAAAAACTGCTGCTATTGGCACCACTGTCCCATCCAAATGAGTTATACATCAGGCTTCCTAGTACCTTAGAGTATGACTTTATTTAAAAGTGGAGCTAATCATATAAAAGTAGTTAAGATGAGGTTGTTAGAGTGAGGTACAGCCAAATGGCACCAGTACCTTTATAAAAGGAAGAATTATGGCGTAGATGTAAATTCAGGAGCATGCTGGGTGATCATTAAGATGGCAGCCACCACACAAGGAGGGAGGCCGGGGCATGTTCTCTCAGAGTGCTCGGAAGGAGATACCTGTCCTGGCTCAGCAGCAGACTTCCATCCTCTCCAACTCCCCATGCAAACCCATTATTAGTTTAACTGACCAGTCTGCAGTGCTCTGCTACAGCAACCCTAGTAAACTTATAAAGACACAGGGTGAGACATGCTAATCTTTTTAAAGTGAGAAGAAATCAAATCTATTTTCAGTTTAAGAATGAAAGAAAGTTAAAGAGTACAGTGTAGACATAGGGACCTGTGTCAGGACAAGGCACTAAAGGGAATGCGCTTTGATCTAGAATACCTTTTGATTTAGGTGTTTAAATTGTATTTTACATCAATGAGTGTTTTGTGAATTACAGATGGCTGTGAGCCATAGTGTGGGTGCTGGGGACCTAACCTGTGTCCTCTGCTCTTAACCTCTGAGCCATCTCTCCAGGCCCTAGAGCCAGTTTTGCAGCGCATAGTCAGCGGTTTACATTTAGATAACATGCTGCAGCATGGCTACATGCACTCATGTCTACATAATTCATATGAAGTTCCATCTACTCTCCATAATAAAAAAAAAGAAAGTTAAGGTCAGAGTTAATATAAAAATATGATTACTGTTTAGCATGATATATACTCCACAAACTGAAAGAAAATTTGAAAATGCTGAATATGTAAGATTTCTGGGTTCATTGATATAGTAAGTAAAAGGTATTCACTGCCAAAAATAACCATTCCACCCCAATGGAATCATGTTCACAAACCCAGAACACACCCTGGGACTTACAGGATAGTGAAGAGTTTCAAAACTGCTCCTTGAGGCTGTCCTGCCTGAGCAAGGTCCTGCCCACTGATCCCAGATAGGGTGCATTAGTTAGTGGCTTAAAACTGCAAGGGTTTACACTGTAATTCTGGAGAGAAGGAATCTGCACCATGCTCCACTCTGCTAAAATCGGCATGCCCTTAGACCTGAGTTCTGTCTCAGAGCTTTAGGGAAAACATGTTCCCTTTCCCTTTCTGTCTTGTAGAGGCCCCTGCATCCCTTGACCTGATTCCATTTTACATATTTAAGTCTCTTGCACAGCCTCTTTAAAAGTTCAGCTTTGGCATCTTGAATACTATCTTCCTCACTGCCTCCATGTTGGAATTGCATCGAACTTACCTGAGTAGCCCAAGGCACTCTCTCCATCTGTCCTTGATTTAGTCACATCTGCAAGTTTCACCTATCCAGGTAAGAGAAACCCCCAAGGTTCAGGGAATAGGCTATAGATATCTTGGGGTGGAGGCATTTTTCTGTCTCATTTGAGGACTTCTGTCTTTGTAAATGAGCAAAGTGACTTGATTCTAAAATACCAGTGGTCGTCAGGCACCTAACCTGATCTCTGAGGCATTCTGCATTTGATGCCCCAGTAAGTGAGAACACCTTGCCTGACAGGTGTTTTCTAGTGATGGACACAGAAACAGGATGCATGCTCTTGTAAGAGCTGTGTCACCATCAAGGAAAGTGCCAAAGGTACACCTGAGTATAGACACTCAAGGAAGCCAAATATGTTTGGTCCACTGGGCCTGAAGTTACAGGCAGTTGTGAGCCACCTGATGTGGGTGACAGGATCTAAACTTGGGTCTTTTTTCTAGAGCAATGTGTACTCTTTTGTTGATGTTTTCATGATCTGAAGACACTCATTTGATTTTAAAATTCTTTTTGATATTTTAATATACTTACATCATTTTCTTTTCCCTTCTCTGATTGATGCATCCACAATGTAACTCCTATACCTAAGGCTCAGGGATCACTTCACAAGAAGGGGTGGGAAGACTAAGAGCTAGAGGAAGAGGGAGTTTGCTGTGAGGCTGTGTCCTCTAGGACTGTCAGAGGCTCCACCCCTGAACACAGCTGCTAAACAGTAACCTGGACGAGAATGACACTAGTGTACACGTAAGTCACTGGGCCACCTTCTTAGAACTAGTAATACTAAGCAGTGTGTACAACAAGCAGAGTGTCCTTCAGAAAGAGCAAGGCAAAGTTCTCACGAGGAAGCACACTCTAACTGGAAGTCTGTCCATCCTGGTCCCTTGTTTTACTGTATAAGACCTCAAGCTACCCCTTGCTCTGCTCTATGTCATTCCTCTCTCTGCCCTCTGGATTTCCTGACAGCTGTTTCTTATCTTAGCTGCAGTCCCCCCTTTGGGTGACATGTGCCTTTCTATCCAGGAATCTGGTTCTCTGGTTAACTGAACCACACAACCGAGCTCCTTCATAAAGATGGCCGCACAGAGCTTGCAAAGCAGTCTACTACACATACTTTTGTGTGGCCCTCATTAAGTCTTGACACAGCACCTCAAGTCCAACTTTTTCAATAAGTTAGTTTCTCAAATGTGATTACGTCAAAGGAATCAAAAGATGTGGCTATAGAATTAAAAAGGAGGATGAGCAGCTACAAGAAAAGATGCGGGAGTCTATATGGTCCATGTAGCCTACTACAGTTGTTTAAAGTCAAGTAATGGACATTAAGTTAAAGCTTCACTTCCTTGGTTTTACTAGCTCCATTTCACGTGCTAACTAGTGGCCCATGGTTAGTGGCTACTTCATTCGACCGGGTGTAAGCAAAACATTATCATCATCTCATAATGGACAAAACGACGTGCTGATGGAGATGCAGTGCTGTGTCACTCCCGAAACCCAGTGTCCTTCCTGGTCACCGCCAGTCACTTTGCCTATATAAGGAGGTGGTTGTCTCCTGCAGCTAATGGGAGCACGTGAGGCTCAGGTAGTCTCTCAGGATGCAGGACCACCCTATGTCCAACAAGGACTTTGAAAATCCGAAGTTTAGTAATTGTAGTAATAGAAATCTAGTCACTGTAGCTTCAGACTAAATCTGAGTTCTGCTCCACATGTAAGCTGACTTGTACTACATACTAAATCATCCAATAATGCAACACTTCTGACCTTATGTGATGTTTGTGCTTCTCTACTCAGAACGCCTCAGCTACCACTCATCACTGTAGAGATCCTGACACTTGCAGTGTACATTTTCATTGCCACTAAGGTAGCAGCTTATTGGAGTACAGTGACCTCAGGTAAGTACAGGCACCCACCTAGTCCATCATAATTTTTGGTACAGCTGAAAAAACTGAATATTATAGCCTTTGTCTTTTTTCCTAGAATTGGGGCATTATATTTATTTAAACTGTTGATGTTATGTTATTTAAACTGATGTTGATGAAGGTTATACCACTTAAGCACTTTATTACAAGACAGTTAAGGGGCTGTTAGAAAATATCAGTGGTACAAAGGGACCTTGTCCCAATCATTGAACAGGGAGCCCTTGTGAGGCCCTGTGCTGAGGTGTCTTCCTGCCTCACCTCCTGTTGTTACCCTCCATCTGCCGCCCATGCCTCTTGCCCCTGGCTTTCTGCTCTTTCAGAGGCTCAGAAAGTAAACAAGCTCCTGTGTCTGTCCTATTTGCTCACTGCCCCTGGGCTGGAACATTGATTTCTTGTGGGCCCACTCCTCCCTTCCACATGACAGGTAGGTCAAGCCTAGGGAGCCTTTTCTAGTCTCTCTGTGCCTCTTTATTCTCTAGCCTCAAACATTTCATTTCCCTGGCTTTTCTTACTTCATCTTCACTGAGTCTGAAGATTCACTTGCTATTTCTCTCCTTGACTTTCTCCACACAGCAAGGAATTGCTTTGTTCACCATTAGACGCAGTGCAGACATGCAGGCAGAACTTCAGTCTGGGGAGATGACTTGGTCACATAAGTGTTTGTCATTCAGGACCCCAGTTTGATTTCCAACATTCACGTAAAAGCCAGATGTGGGGATGTGTGCCTGTGACCCCCATGCTGAGAAGGCAGAGAGAGGATGATCTAGGACTCACTGCAGAGCTAGTCTAGCTGAATGGGGAGTTCCAGCTTCAGTGAGAGACCTCTCAGGAAAACTAAGGTAGAGAACAGTTAAGAGGATGCCCAGTGTCAACCTCTGATCTCCACACATGGAAGCACTCTGGCCACAGACACACACAGACACACAGAGACACACACAGACACACACAGACACACACACACACACACACACACACAGACACACACAATCACTTCAGATGAGAAGGAATATTGAAGTCTTTATTTAGGAGTTGAGAACACATAGTCGGTACTAAGATTGGCTTTCCTCAAAGGTACGAAAACACCCTTTATGAACATAAGATGCATTGAATATTTCAATGCATAGTATGGTCAGCTTCCTTTCTTTATACTAAATATTCCAGTGTTGGCCATGGTCAGCATCCTCTTTTTATAGTTAATATTCCAGTGTTTGTTGTGTCCAGCATCCTTTCTTTATGCTGAGCAACCCAAGTCTGAGTTGCCCGTTCTCCTTGAAACTTCTCCCCAGTGAAGCTGCAAGGCAGCTTTGGGTTTTGCTAAGTTGGATCCAGGAACAGCTTGATGGTTTCCTTACTGTTCACAGCCTGCAGTGCCTACAGAGGCCTCTGTCCCACTGTACTTCCTGCCAGGCAATTGTAACAGCATTAATTAAACTGGAAGAAGAAAGGCATGGCATGTCATTTTCTATATTGAATGTCTTCATGTTCTGGAAGCATCTCCATGGAGAATCTCCTAGGCAGACTGAGAACAACTGGGAACACTATGGAGTGCAGGCAGGATGCTGTAAACAGGGAGACTACATTGCACCACACCAAAATGTAAGCTCCAATTTATACTTCAATTTCCGGGCTTAAACTGTTGGGTGCCTGCAACTGCTTCATGGATACAATACTTGTTGCTCCCATATCCAGGACTAGACTCAACTACCATGAAGTAAACATTTCTATTGTGTTCATACAGATTGATACAGTTTTAGATTTATGTTTCAGATGTGCCCAGGTTTCATACTCATGAACTTTATTTATGTTGCATATTAAAAGGCATGTTGCATTTTAAGAAACAAAAGATACAAGCTGAAAGCAGGGTACTTTCTCTTTACCAATAGAAGAGTGGAAAGAAGACTTTGGATAGATAAGGCTTATTTACCCTTCATGCCACAGGACATCTCAGTGGGGCTCTGGACAGCTGCCCTTCCCAAACTCCACAGGTAGCCTCTGGATGTCCTCCCCCAGAAGGATGCTGAGACCAGCAAAGTAGCAAAGAACACAGGCAACATGGAGCAGCAGGCAGAACTGGGAAGGACATTGATAGTCCAGGACATACAGGACACAGAATAGAAAATAAAAGTAGTGTCATCAGTTGTCACAGAGTTTGGCAGTGCAGGTATGTTTCTGTGGAACACAGCACACTGAACTTTACCCCAGATAACTCCAGAAACACCGAATAAATACTACAACTCTATGTTAGCTTTTTTGTTACATTGAGTAACTGGGCAAATAGGTCTACCCAAAGCATGTGCTCTCTGCATCCATGACTAAAAACATAGAAATGCAGCTTGCATGTACACAGTTTATGCAGAAGCATCTCCACATATCTAAAACATCACACTGAAGGTGAGATTCCATCTAAATTCTCTTCCCATCCTGCTATGTCATTCCATATGTAGTGAAAGTAACATTAAGTTTTTAAGAGGGTTAGCGGAGACCAGTGACCAAAACAGCAAAAGCAACATTTACATTCTACTAGGAGGAGGCAAAAAATAAAGTGTAAATGTGGTAAGTACCTTATAGAAACCCAGAGCAGGAGTAGCATCAGAATGCCAGAATCAGGCACAGTAGTGTTATTAAATATTGTGTTAGGCCTCAGAAAAAGTAAGATTTGAGTAAGAAATTGATAATTGTGAAGGGTTAGTCACATAGCTTAGTGAAGGAAGACTGGTCCAGGCATATCTGAGAAGGTGAGATGACATAGCAGAAATGAGGCCAGTGTAGAGCAGAGAAGCCAGAGATAGACAGACAGACAGGGTCAGGGGCGGGGGGCGGGGGGGGATGTGAAGTCAGAAAATGAATGAAAACCTTGATATCTCATGATATCTCATTTACTTCCCATGGTAAAGAGTATGGCTTCTAGTCCAAGTGAAATAGGATGCCATAGAGTAGAGAGGCCTGAGTACATGGTTGTAGAATATCTTGTGTACTGTGTGGAAGCATTACCTGTCAATACAAAGCTGATGGCCTATTAGCTGAGGCAGGAAATAGAAGATGGGACATCCAGCACACACACACACACACACACACACACACACACACGGAAGGAGGGGAGGTTCCAGAAGAGTCAAGAGTGAAGATTTGACCTGAACTCTGAAGAAGTTATGAAACTGAGGAGAGGTAAACTAGCCATGTGGCAGAGATAGACTAGAATAAATATGTAAGTTATGAATTAGTGAATGAGCCAAAGCTTATGGCCCAGACATTTATCCATAAATAATTAAGTCTCCCAGCCAGTACCCACTGGTATGAGGCTAGGCTCTCATGGAAAAGCAAACAGTGACTCCAGCCCAAGAGCCAGCAAGGGCAGCCTGCTAGACCTAGCAACTAAGGAAGCAGAGCTAGTCACCATAGACATGGACTGCCCTTGTAAACAAGGACTTGTAAACAAGACAAGGAGCTTATAAACATAGTCGAGCAGAAGGAACATTTTCCTGGGGCTGCAGTGGGACTGAAAGGCCCCAAACTGCTGAACTGCTGGTAAGTTATAAAGTTTGAAAACAATAAAAGAAACCAACATTATGTTTGAAATTAACAAAATGAAGCCCTTAAAGAGACAGTTAAATAATATTAAAAGGAATTCTCCAGAAGAAAGAATTTAGAGGAAATTAGATACAGAAAAAGATTTTAAGTTTAGAAAGCATTAAAAGAAAAATAAAAGGTAAAGTTTCTGAAGAATAGAAAGAAAAGTAGAGTGGAGACTTCAAAGAAAGAAAAATTAGAGAAACTAAAAAAGGAAATGTTTTCCATTTAAAAATGGAGAACACTATAGAAGAAGGCATATAGTTTTGCTTTGACTGTTATCATAAAATTAATTATATGTTCAATAATAATTACAATTTTATATATCCTCTTTAAGAAAGATCAGAATAAAGCACATTTAGATAAGGAGAGGACTAAAATAATTAAATGGTAGATTGAAGGTCATAGGACAGAGGTTAGAGAATTCTTCAAATCAGAATAAAGTATCTTCAGAAGAATGCAATCTGGGGCCTACAACAGCAGCAGCAGAAAATGTTGTTCCAGATGAGAAAACCATGAAGGCCTGAAGAATTAGCATGGCAAACCACAGAGATGCACTATCCCAAGTTAACAATCCAGATTCTGCTTAATGATGCTACCTTAGAGCAATGTCATACTGTAGCTTATATGTTTCATTTCATAAACTTTGGAGGATTCACATATGTGTATATGCTAATACACCATACAGTTGATGCATGCTCAGAATTCCAATGAGCTTTTGCCTTGAATTCTGAAAAAGACAATTCTAAGATTGCACATTTATCAGAGATGGAGGCCATCTTAGAAATGCCTTAACAGATTGAAGCTGATGATACTTCAACATGTGTATCCATTAGAATACAACAGTTTTCTTAGACATTATGACATAGAAAATGTTACAGATATATCTTCCAACCCTACAGGTCAAGCAGTTATGGAGACTAACAGGACTTTAAAGGAAAAGCCCATAGAAGAGAAAGGGGATAAAGCTTATGGCCTAGGCATTCATTCATAAGCAGTTAAGTCTCAGAGTCATGATTCTGGGAACAAAGAGCATAGGTAGTACATTTCTCAGCTACACACACTGGTCTCTTTAAAACAGCCTCTCAGAGCGCTGTGTTTATAATAGGGTGGGGTTTTGGTTAGAAGGTAGTTCTTCGCAAGAAGTGATAAGTTGTGGTCTACCATGGTCAAGGTGGTGAGGAGTGGGTAGAAAGTGGTAAGTTTTCATCGTGGATGTAATGGGATGGACTTCTTGGCCCCTTGTATACAACATGAAAAGAAAAGAAAAGTCTCACTTTATATGCCTGCTCAGTATACAGTCATTGTTCTATACAGTGGATTTCATTATGACATTTTGATATAAAGTACATTGATCAAATTTACCTCCTGATAATCCCTGTTTTAATTTTATGATTTTGGTTTAACTTGATTGTACACATTAAATAAATCATGATCTTATTTCTGAGTCCAGTTAATTTTACATAGTATGATCTGTAGTTCCATTCATTTTTTCTAAAACTTATTCTGTTATATTTTCCTGCTGAATAGTAACATACATGCCATGTTTTATTTACCCATTTATTGACTGATGAACATCTAGGCTGATTCCATAACCTAACTGTTACGAGCAGTGTCACAATAAACATGGATGTGCAGGTATAGATCCTGACTGATTCCTTCAGAGACATAGATAGGTAAATGACCACGTGACGGTTCTGTTTTCAGTTTAAGGGACCTTCATGCTGTTCTGTGGTGGCTGTGACACTTTACATCCCCCTGCAGTATAAAACTGTTCCTTGCACTAGCATTTGTGGGGATTGTGTTTGTTTTATGACAGAGATTCTGACAGCACTGAGGTGTAATCCTGATGCAGTTTTGATTTGTATTTCCACAGTGTCTAAGGTTGAACTTTTTCCATGTATCGATTGGCCATTTGTATTTCTTTCTTTATGAACTTTCTACTCTGTTAAATCTTTTAGTGCTTACATTTCTGAGTTCTTTGTATATTATAGACAATAACCCCTGTCAGATGACTAGCTACCAAAGCTTGTTTCCCTTTCTGTTGGCTGCCTCTTTGCTCTGTTAGTTGTTTCCTCTGCTGCACAAAAGCTCAAGTCATATTTTCTATGCAGACAACTTTAGAGATGCATTTTCTCAGAGAACTTTGTCTGTCATGTGAATACTATGTTGAAAAAGCCAGTGTTCTAATAATGAATGTGGCTTTATTCATTTGCCCATGTCTGATCTCAGGACAGCTCATCACTTCATAATCAGAATGATCTCTAGACACTTACAAAGTCAAAGGGTTGTGTACTTTCATTTGTACTCAGGACATGTCTGTATAATCTTCATATATATTATCTAAAACATTAATCAACAAATAACTCTGGCACCCTAGTTTACCATCTGTTAAGTATCTATATCAATATCTAAATAATATTATTTGCCATTGATTTTTACCTCATAGTAGAACTTAAATTTCAGCTGCCATTTTGGTCTAATTATTATTTTTGGTTAACTATGATTTTATTAGAAAACTCAGGTTCAAGAAGCTTGAGGAACTATTTCTTTAGGAGTTCCCTGATAGCATAAGCATATCCTGCCCTGTTTAATGGTGAAGACCCATAATTCATGGGGTGAACCCTGGTGATTGAACCAAAATGTTTTTAAACAATTACCTGAGGAGCCAATGGAACACCTTCAAAGCAGCAGTTCATAAGAGAGCTGTTTTTGTATTTTAACCATGCCTTTCCAAAGTCTAAACAAAAAAAATTTTTATCATGGAGCCCTGACATGGCAGTCTGTTGCATTTTCCACTGGAGGGTTCTCTGATTTTTAAAGTAATTCCTTTAAGAAGCCGCAAAGTTAGAACTCAGTGCTCTTCTTAAACAATACCTCCAATGCTTCCCAGAACAGCACCTTGAAGCCTGGTGAGCAGCCTTGAAGTTTATGTAACTGGCCTAAGTCATCCAGGCTGGCTTACACAGCCAGGCCTCCAACTCAGACTGTTAGGGTCATGCTCTTGTGTATTCATCGTCTTGCTGCTCTGCCACTGAATCTAGACTTGCTAATGGTAATCACATTCTCTCCCACCCCCATGCCCAGATCTCCAGCTTTCCATGGAAAGAAACACCTCATCCAGTTTCTGTAGTTTACCTACCCTGGGTATTTATCTTGTCTGAATTGAATTTCCAGCCAAACCTCCAATTTGGATATCTAGTGTGTAAAATACAAAAATCGACCTGCCAGAATCAGATGAAAAAGAAATTCCACTGAAGATTCTAGACACACTGTTGAAACAGGAGGTCCAGGTCCCTTGCTGGTGTTTAAGTGTCCTCCTATTGACACAGTAAATGGCATCTTTCTGGCAGAACTCACTGGAGCAGTGTCCTTGGTGGACAGGCAATCCTCACAAACCACCTTTTGTTTTTTCAGATAGAAGAATGGAGTCTCTGCAGCTAAAATGGAACAAAACTGTATTGGTTCCACCTTGACATCCAAAACTGAATAGCACTTGGCAGTGGTACCAGGAGCACAACAGATATTACCTCAACCAAACTCAATTTGATTGACTGTGGGACTCAAAGTAGAACACCAAAAATGAATTGCCTAGAATGGTTAATCTGTCTCCTCTACATCTCCACCCTCAGCTGTAGTTTCTTTTATCTGTCCTTTCTACCTGCTCGGCCCTGTTCACCCCTTAGCTACTAGGAATGTTGTGTACCCTTCAACCCTAAGGAAATATGAGAGAGAGGAAGACTATGTGCCTCATGTGAAATCTCTTTTCCCCTGGAAGCAAAAATCAGTCCAGAAAAAAATATTTTGGACAGGTTTCCAACTTCCCCAAGGAAGGAAATCAAAATGGAGAGGGAGGAGGAAACAAGAGGGAATGCCAGAGGTAGAAACATTAAAGCGGGGTGGGGAAAACAAACAGGAGAAAAGGAAGAAAGAATGCAAGCGCTCAGCCACAGCCAAAGAAGACCGGCCAGTATAAATTTGGTTCAACCAAGCTTCTCCTATTTCCAAGTCCTTGGTACTTAGGGGATTTTAAGATATATAATAGGTTTCAAGAGAATTATCTAGGATTTCTTATTGATCCCCTGAAAAGTGAAACCCATCTCCTTGGAAGCCCATTGTCTTCCTTTATAGAACTCCTACCACTTATCAGATTCCATTTGTCTGCTTGTCTGTCTCCTCTTACCTCTAGACTGAAAGACAATTAAAGGCGGGACTATCTCCTGTAGCTCTTGGTGTTCCCTACCCTTGATATAAGTTCTGCCTCATGGTTAACTCCTCATAGATAATGAATTTAAAACAAAGTATCATAAAACGAATCACTGGAAAGGAAATTGCTGGGTAGATAGAGAAGCATATCTTGTGTGGTTGCATATATAGAGAAGACTAAGTAAGTGTGGGGAAGGAGTCCAGGATTATTTCGGAGTAGGAGTGATACCCAGGAACTGGCAGGAGGTAGGTTCTCAGGAATGCATGTGTTCTAATATTGTATTTCTTCATCTAAGTGGTACTTTGGAGCT
>JANHMN010000030.1:539558-547868 GCA_030674055.1 Rhabdomys pumilio | reverse complement strand
GAATTATCTAGGATTTCTTATTGATCCCCTGAAAAGTGAAACCCATCTCCTTGGAAGCCCATTGTCTTCCTTTATAGAACTCCTACCACTTATCAGATTCCATTTGTCTGCTTGTCTGTCTCCTCTTACCTCTAGACTGAAAGACAATTAAAGGCTGGACTATCTCCTGTAGCTCTTGGTGTTCCCTACCCTTGATATAAGTTCTGCCTCATGGTTAACTCCTCATAGATAATGAATTTAAAACAAAGTATCATAAAACGAATCACTGGAAAGGAAATTGCTGGGTAGATAGAGAAGCATATCTTGTGTGGTTGCATATATAGAGAAGGCTAAGTAAGTGTGGGGAAGGAGTCCAGGATTATTTCGGAGTAGGAGTGATACCCAGGAACTGGCAGGAGGTAGGTTCTCAGGAATGCATGTGTTCTAATATTGTATTTCTTCATCTAAGTGGTACTTTGGAGCTTGGGAAATAGCTGTGCAGAATAGTCCTCGCCTAGTATCTGTGACACACTGGGTTCCAGCCTATAACTGAAATCACACAAGAATTTCCTGAGTACTTTCTGCCTGCTTTTTAAATTTTAAAATATATATATATATATATATATATATATATATATATATATATAGAGAGAGAGAGAGAGAGAGACAGAGAGAGAGAGAGAGAGAGAGAGAGAGAGAGAGAGAGAGGAAAAATGAAGGAAAGAAAAAGAAGCAGGTAGCTACTTTAGATCCATCAAAAGAAATTAAGGTGGATAAGAGATTCTAATTACAAAGGAGTTTCTTCTGTCTTTTTTCTTTTGCTGAGTATGAATTAATATTGCTTGCAAATTATACAGCAATACTCACCATCATTCCCTAAACATTATTACTCTACAGCACATTTTATTGCATTCTTCATCAATCATTTATTCTCAATAGATCAACACATCTGTATACATGTACAAATTACAATCTAATTAAGGAAATCTACTGTATCATGTTTGATGTTATTGATTCCCTAAAATGTACACTAGGAAAGAACAAAAAGGTTTCTTTTAGTCAGTAAATACTCAGGATGTCAGGTACTGAAAAGTGAATTGTGCCTCTGATTAATTGACTTTAATAATAATCATTTTATTTATATAGAGACCTCGCCAAGGCATTTGGGGAGCTATAAAGTGATCCATAGTCCATGATTAAAGCACGATACTAGCAATATATAACAAGCTTCCTTCCCAAAGCAAAACAAAGGGAAGAGATGGATAGGCAGGATGTGGAGGTGCGGGAGAGGGACTGGGCCATAGATCCGGTGTCTAGATGGTGATAAATGCTGCTTCGTTAAGAAGGGAGCTTTCTGGATTGGCCAAGGCCTGTAATTTAATAATGTAACACTGAAATACTGATCTATGGGGACTTCTTCTTACCTTGCAGAGATACACACTTCCTTCTTCTAGTCCCTAGTGCCAGAAACTCAGATAATAATGACATCTTTTCTGCAAGCCACATCCTAGATATGAGTGGGATTTTTCATAACGATCTAAGCCACAGAAGTTAAGGACATCACTATAAAAATCACTGCTTGGTGTGGAAAAGGGAGAAAAGAAAAGAAAAGGAAAGAAAATCTACCAGTTTTTAAAAAATTTTACCAGTTCTTGGTGAAGTCCGGGAAATAAACATATTTTTGAAAGTGCTTTGAGGGTGCTTACAGATATGAAAGTACCTAAAAGAACAACAGAGTTGCTGTTCTCTCTACAGCCACCTTACATTTCTGTCTACACGTTCCAGGACCTCTTTCACTCCAAGGCCTGCATTCTTACAATGGCTTCTTGGTTAGTCTTTTTCAGTTCTGACTGTCTTGATACCATGATGTGTATCTACAAGTAAAATGAAGAGGAAGATACAAACGGGCAGGAGGGAGGAAATCAGGGAAAGCCCAGTGAGGAGAAGTGCTTCCTGTACAATCTTAGGGACCTGAGTTTGATTCCCGGAACCCATGAAAGAAAAGCAGGACATAATGATCACGTCTGTAATCCAAGCCCTTCAACATCAAGGTAGAGATAAAGAGAGAAGAATCATCCTGAGGAAGCTCGTGTGCCTGTTCAGTGCAGCGTACACGGCAAAAGAGAGCTGATTCTGGAAATGTTGTCCTCTGACCTCCACTGGCCCACAATAGGATGTTCAAGCTCACACACACACACACACACACACACACACACACACACGCCCCAATATAAAAAGAAAATGAAAACAAAAATTTCACTGAAATCCCCTATAGGCAACTGTTCTTAAGGCCTTTTAAAATTTTGCATTAATAATTGTGTTTGTGAGGGGGCTGGAAAGATGGCTCAGTGGTTAGAAGCATTGGCTGCTCTTCCAGAGGTTCTGAGTTCAATTCCCAGCAACCACATAGTGACTCACAACCATCTGTAATGGGATCTGATGTCTTCTTCTGGCTTGTACATACAGATAGAGCACTTGTACACATAAAATAAATAAATCTTGGGTTTTTTTTTTTGTTGTTGTTTTTTGGTTTTTTGAGACAGGGTTTCTCTGTGTAGCCCTGGCTGTCCTGGAACTCACTCTGTAGACCAGGCTGGCCTCGAACTCAGAAATCCGCCTGCCTCTGCCTCCCAAGTGCTGGGATTAAAGGTGTGCACCACCACTGCCTGGCTAAAATAAATAAATCTTTAACAACAAAAAAATTGTGTTTGTGGTCTAAGCCATGATAGGAAGCCCATGTCTGACACTGACAGATGGCCAAGAACTGGAAGCTGGATAGCCCAGACACCTAGGGTAGAACGTAACACGCCTAGCCCAATAGTCATGAGAAAGGTTTCTTCTGGCATCTGATGGAAGCAGATGCAGATACCTACACCCAAACATTAGGTGGAGCTCAGGGAACCCTTTGGAAGAGGGGGAGGAAAAATTGTAGGAATCAGAGGAGGAGTCAAGGACACCAGAACACAAGAACAAGTCCACAGAATCAGCTAAGCAGGGTTCATAGTGGCTCACAGCCTTGGAACCTACATGGGTTTGCCAGGCCTTCTGCACACATGTTCTGGTTCTTTAGCTTGCGGGTTTTGCTGGACTCCTAACAGTGGAACACGGGATGTCTCTGACTCTTTTGCCTGCTCTCCAAACCCTTTTCTTCCTTCTGGGTTGTCTCATCCAACCTTGATAGGAGGATTTGTGTCTAGTCTTACTGCATCTTGTTATGCTGTGTTCAATTGATATCACTAGGGACCTGCTCTTTCCTGAAGGAAAACAGCAGCAGTGTATATTCAGGGGAAAAGGGAGGTGAGGATGTATCTGGCAGAAGTAGATGGAGGGGAGCATGGGGTCAGAATGTATGATGTGAAAGAAGAGTAAATGTAGAAAAAAGTAATAATTGTGTTTGCTACACACACACACACACACACACACACACACACACACACACGATCTCCATGGGCATGTACCAAAGTATTGTCAATGGGTTTTGATACTGACATTAACAAAAATTCTGATAAAAGTCAACTCAGTAAAAAGTGCCAAATGGGGTATTCTTCCAGCAGTTCTCAATCTATAGGTTGCAACCCCTTTGGGGATTGAATGACTCATGCACAGGGGTCACCTAAGACCATCAGAAAGCACAGATATGTACATTATGATTCATAACAGTAGAAACATTACCATTACAGTTATGAAGTAGCAATAAAAATCATTTTATGGTTGAGGTCGTAGCATTAGGAAGGTGAGAACCACTACCCTAGTTTTTTGCCTGCCTATTATCTTCTTTTACAGATTATCTAGTCAACCTTCTTTCAGATGGAATTAGATGAAGAATATGATGTCACAAAAAGGCTGTGGCAGTCTAGTGATGGACTTTATTCCATGGGGCTGCAAAATTAATACTTATTTAGTTCAGTCATTTGAATTACAGCAACAGAAACATGTAGAAAGAGGCATTATAGGAAAGGAAAGAATAGTTAACAATGATCCTTACATGGTAAGATTGATGGTGCAAAGCGACACCGCCTCAGGAGTTATGCCTACATAGACGCAGCTAAACAGAAAGAGGAGAGGGCACCGCTGCTAAAGGGCTTTCCTTCTATCTGAGCAGGGGCAGGGAATCCATGTTGCTAAATTAATTTCACCTAACCTAATTAAATATAAACTTTATCTTAGGTAGTTAAACAGTGTCGTTGCTTATGCGACAGATCCTATGCCCTGTGAAATAAAACAGACTTTAAAAAAAGTTTAGTTATATATCGTTGTTGTCTAGACGTTGGCTGTGTAATCTGGGTCCTTGTTTGAGGAAAGCTGAAAAGATGTTCTGGCTGGGGAGGAAGGGGAGCCAGAGTTTACTGGGAATCCTTGGGCAATGCGTGATTGATGGGTGGGTGAGGAGTCAAGAGAGCTACTGCCCAGGCTTGAATAAAAGAGCTCCAATTCTTCAGAGAGCTAGAGAAAGATGGGAGAGACAGCGTGGAAGGCTGCCATCAGTCTAAAAGAAAAGGCACTCTCTGGGAAAGAAAGCAGACATTCGGGTAAAGAAGGCAACCGTATTACACCCACTGAGCATAAAATCTGACACTAGGGAGGACAAGAAGGAAAAAAACCAAGTGAGAGAGAGGGGGATTGTAAAGTGCTAACTCGGAATGTGCTTCATGTTTGTAGAACAGCTTCTGCAATATGTTGTTTTTCTTTTGATCATTGATTACACCAATTTTAAAGATTGTCTTCAAGAAAATGCTTTTTGTTTTATTTTGTTTTGCTTTGCTTTAAAAAGCCTGCAACATGCTATAGAGTTTCCATCTTATCTTCCCGTGATTCTGTTTACCTGCAGCAGGCTGGCTATTAAGGTCAGTCCAGAGGAACAAAAATTCAAAAGAATATTAAGCTTCAAGGCCAGTCTAGCTAGAGTAGCAGCTGAGTGCAAGCTGGGTCATCAGGTGACAACTGGATTGTTTTGCTTGCATCAGTTCTTTCTCTGTGAACAGTGTTTGCCTTCCTACAGCTTGGGTACCATCAGAATTAAGGCAATTGGGTAGACAACTCAGCGTTTTTACAAATGAGAGATGAAAAATAGGAAATATCAGATGGAGTGCAGTGCAGATAGTAAAAGTTATTTCATAAAATTTCTGTTATATACACACATGTATTTAAATATACATACATATATCAAATAGAATTACATCACTTCACCCTCCTTTTCCTGTCTCCAGACTCTGTTACCATCCCTCAAACTCTTGGACTCACCCTCAAGTTGTTAGCCTTTTTTCTTTCACATATATATGTGTGTGTATATATCTATATATGTATATATGTGTGTGTATACACATGTGTTATATACATATACATAATTATAATATATAATATATGTGTATATATATACATATATAATTATAATATATATAATATATGTGTGTATATATACATACACACATATATATATATGTTACATATATACATATATATATATATATATATATATATATAATTATAACAGATATAATGTAGCTGTTACATACACACATACACACGCACGCATATGCACAAATATACATAAATCAGGTTTCAATCTGGCCATTCTGCTTTGGGCAACCCATAAGGTGACTCATTCCTGGGATTTTCTTAGAACCTGCACCTCAGACTATGTGAGGGTATATTTGACTTAACGTGTTACTTTTCAAAAAACTCAAACATAGTAAAGCTGCATGTATTAAACTCATGACATTTGCACCCCACATACTTGCTTTAGAAAATGCTTCTTGGTGTTTACTTTATCTTATTCTGCCCTAGTGTATATGCAGCTCTATCAGGGCATCTGATAGCATGTGACCTCTGAACACATTCTCTAATGATGGAAATTGTTTGGCACTTGGAAAGGAGCCAAGTGGCTGATGGCTGCCACTGTCATATTGGAATTTTCTTCAGATAATCCGTAATGTAGGTATTAGTCATAAGGAACTTGGTAGCTGACAAAACTCACATTTATGGAGCATGTATTTAGGGTTATCTCCTTTAGTGTGTGGCATTTTTCATAGAATTTTAATTGACCTACCCAATCATGAGTCTGGAGGAAATGAATGTCTTTGAAATACCAAAACAATTTTTTACTGGAAAATTGTACTTCTAAGTCTGTGCAAGTGCAGTTGGTAGACTCGATATAACCCATGTCCATGTCCATAGTGGAATCACCTAGATCCATCCATATGCCCATCAACCAGGTCTCCGACACTTTTCCAAGGTAAGCTGAGGAGTGGAAAGGAAGGAGGGCAAGTGATGAGAAGAAAAATCAAAGGGGCTGGGGGCTGGGGGCTGGGGGCTGGGGGGCTGGGGGCTGGGGTTGGGGGTTGGGGGTTGGCGAGGGGGAGTCATTTGAAAGCACTAGACATGAAAGCTCACAGCAGGCATCTGTAAAAGCCTTGCTTGACAGCATCCTAGCTGACACCCTCTGCAATCAGGCCGCTCAAAACCAAAGCTGGGGGCCTTATGGGCTGACACTCACAGACTATAAAGTGTGGCTGTTGCTTTTTGAATTTTTACTCACAGAAAAATCATGTTTTAGTCTGTCCCTCGCTAACTTGGTTGTTAAGCTATGTAGTGTTCCCTTTAATAATTAGCAATCAGATTTCTTCAAAAAGAAACAAATCCCTTGCAATTTTTTTTTCTCAATTTGCTGATTAAACAGTCCTGATTCTTGGTAAGAGTTTACGGATACTTGGCAACACACATCTTTACTTGTGAACATGGAAATTCAGTTTTGCATCTGCTTAATGTCACTTTTTCCTCAAAATGAATGAAGTTATTTTAAAGTGATAATGGAGAGCCTGAATTCAGTTCTTGGGAACAATTAAAACCGTTAGAAAGGACGCTGCTGAAATCCCCTGGGTAGAAGAGCTCATTGGCTCTTATCATGTGTGTGTGTGTCTGTGTGTGACTATGTGTGACTGTGTGTGTCTGTGTGTGTCTGTGAGTGTCTGTGTGTGTCTGTGTGTGTGTGACTGTGTGTGTCTTTGTGTGTGTATCTGTGTCTGTGTGTGTCTGTGTGTGTGTCTGTGTGTGTCTGTGTGTGTGACTGTGTGTGTGTCTGTGTGTGTCTGTGTATGTCTGTGTGTGTGTCTGTGTGTGACTGTGTGTGTGTGTCTGTGAGTGTGTCTGTGTGTGTGTGACTGTGTGTGTCTGTGTGTGTCTGTGTGTGTCTGTGAGTGTCTGTGTATGTCTGTGTGTGACTGTGTGTCTGTGTGTGTGTATGTGAAAAGTCTTTATAAGAATCATTTTTAAAGGTGTTGACATGTTGATCTTAAATTTCATGTGGAAATAAATTACAAAATGATCTTGAAAAAGGAGAGCAAACCTGAAGGTCACATACTGATACATTTCAAATCTTGCTATAAAGCCACAGTAATCAAGACCAGCATAAAAATGGCTTGAATATATAAATGTATAAATCCATGGCACAGAGTTGGGCATCCAGGAATAAACCCACATTTCGGCAAGGGTGCCCCAGAAAAAAATCAATGAGGGAAAAATAATCTTTTCAAAAACTCAGTATTGGGATTTCTGGATATTCACATGCAAAAGAATGAAGATGAATAGCACTTCACACATCACACAAAAACATTCACAATTGTTGGCAAACTTAAATGTGAGATAGAAAACTCTTGAAGTCAGGTATACCTTCAAGAATATGCCTTTAATCTTAGCACTCTAGTGGCAAAGTCAGAATGAACTCTGTGAGTTCAAAGCCAGCCTGGTCAACAAAGCTGTGAGCTCTCAGATATCCACCTGAATTGCCTCCAAAATGCTAGGATTAGAGGTGTCTTCGAATTTGAACTGTTGATGGATGAGGGCAGCCCAATCTTCAGTTTCTGCTGCGTTTCATGCTTCTTCCCCTGCCTTCAAATAGACCAGTGCCCCAAGCAGTGATTTCCAGTGGCTGATCAAATGTGTTGCTCTTGACAATTAGCGGTAACCGACCATTTATTTTTATGACACATGTCTCCCCAGTGTCTCCTTTAAAGTGGCCCATCCAGTTTCTCTTTGCTTCTGGTCAATAATAGCCCGAGAAAAGACTGGTGAGTCAGAAAAGGCACCGAAGGCAGATCCTGGAAGACATTCTTGCCAAAATTGTTTTATCTTTCTTCTTTCCATCCTGTATCAATTACATTCCTCAGTGCTGTGGCAAGACATTTGACAAGAAGCAACTTACTGGAGGAAGCGTTAGTTAATTTTGGCTACGAGTTTAAGGAGCTAGATCCCATGAAGGTAGAAAGCTGCCGACATGAGGCTGATCACATCTTGTCCCCATCCAGGAACCCGGAGAAGTGCGTGCAAGCGCTCTAA
>JANHMN010000030.1:507246-529089 GCA_030674055.1 Rhabdomys pumilio | reverse complement strand
ATTTTCATAAATATTAGCTATGCTATTATAATATTTTAATATATACAAATGTAAATATACAGCTTTGCATAATCTAAAATCTTTGTTACCAAGTACAGAATCTAAATGTAAATTGGTCCAACAATTTTCCTAAAAAAAAAAAACCCGAATTTTTAAAATCCTTAAACAGAAATGTCATTTGTACAAGGAAATCTAAGTTTGTTTGTTTTATTTTTTTAAATTTAGCCTTATGTGCCAAGATAGTTTGAATAGATAGTCCAAAATAGTAAATGTACATTCACTTCAGGGGCCCATATTGCCCAATACATTTAATAATGTGGGATTAATAGCTAACAATTGCAATGATTCAACAGCATACTTTTGTATATATGTCCACATATATAATGTATATTGTATATATACCCACATATGTAATGTGACCATCCATTTTACAAACAAAGAGACCCAGGCTGTCAGTTGTTGGTGCAAGCCCTTTTAAGTAACAAGCAACTGTAGACAATATTGAGAATCATCTCTACATGCTTTCAAAAAGCTGATACCCAGGACTTAATGAGGCAGAACTTTCACAAATGAATGTCCAAACATTTAATATTGTGATATTCTGCTGAAAAGCCCCATCAAACTATGGTGGCTAACAGCTAAAATGACACTGTCTAATATTGATGTCCATGATAGAAGACAAATAGATAAGGTCTGTACTTCCATCCAATTGTTCCAGCTTGCTGTCTTGACATCAGTTACAGCCTTGGCTAGGGAAGAGGAAATCCTTCTCACTGCAACAATGCCTTACACTGGGTCTAGACAATTTATCAACAGCTGAACATTAGTTCTCACCATTCTGGAAGCTAAGAAGTCCAAGGCACTGATCCAGTACCCAAGCTTGTCCTGTTTAGGACCATAGGCCACAATTTCTTAGAATGTCCTCATGTAGCAGGAGGGGTTAAGGAGTCTCTTCAAGCCTATTTTTATAAGCACCAGCCTCATTCATGATAGACTACCAAATTAGGGACATATGAGCTAATAGTCACTCAAAGACCTTACCTTTAATGCTACATGCCACATTGTGGTTTAGACATTAACAGGTAATTCAGAAGAGTACAAACAGATCCTGACAGTCTCACTGTGTCACTAATACAGGTGAGAGCAGCTACAGTCAGTGAACAGAATATCAGAGAAGAGCAAGTTATGCAGAGAAAGCACTGGAGATCATCAGAAGTCTTTGAACAATACTAATCTATGCACATGTGTGTTGAAACTGCATACATGGGTGCTCATGCATGTGTGCCTGCGTGTTATCCATAATGTGTGACAAAGCATAGTCATTGTCATTGCTAACACATTCTTCTATTAGACGATTCAGTCACACTGTGATTTATTATTTGCAAGGGATGGAACTTTAGTTTTTATTATTGTTTATTTTTGGCTACTATCTTAGATACCTTTCTATTGCTGCCAGAAAACTTTGCCTATCTATCACAAAATTAAGATAGGGCATTAAATCAAGTGGGCAAGAACTCAAGTAGGAACTAGAATCAGGAACAGCAGCAGAGGCCATGGAAGAACACATCTTACTGACTTGCTCAGCCTGCTTTTTTATGCAATTAAGAAACAGCTACTTTTGTTAATCATTTAGCAAAAAAAAAAAAAATGTTACTAATGTGTCGAATATACCAGAGGATTTAGATAGGCATTTGGAAGAATGGATTGATGCTCTTTATCCTACTCAAGTAACTGGAAGGAGGTTCAGAATTTAAAGGCAAGGAGCCATCTTGAGTGTCATGCCAAATATCATTGGATTCATGTTACTTCTACAATTTACAGTGATAGTCATTATAATTAGAAAGAAGTTTAATAACACATGCAGTATACTTGGCATAATTCTCACACCTCTCAGGATATTTTAACGATACATAGGGAGCTTATGAATTTCAAGAATGCTGCTCTGCTGAGCGTTGATGTGATAGATACTGCAGATAAAATTACCCATGGCCTGAGGTCAGTATTTCTATTTTGGTCAAGCTTCAAAAATGGCATATATAGCTTGATCATGCTAGCCCTTTTTGTCCTGAGAGTACTTTTATTCCTACCCATTGTATTAGAACTTTTCTTCAACAAAATCAACATGTAGGCAGCCAAGTACATGGCTTGAACCTGAAAGTGGACCTCCAGACAAAGTTATTAAATTAACAGGATGGCAAGCCAAGGACGAGTAAGATTCTGCACAGAGCCTTACAAACCTAAGACATAAGTGCATTGCTTTTGATAATGAATATTCCATAATGGGTAAGGAAGACATTCTTCTCAGAATCACCTAAAACAGGCTCAGTCTTGTTAATGAAATAAATAAGGGAGAGAGTAGGAGAGCCTTTGGGACTGCTTGGCAGGAATGTGGCATTGGCCAACGACAAGGAAGTAGGTTTCAGGCAGGAATTTGACATTAGGCTAGAACAAAGAAGTAATTTCAGGTAGGAATCTAAATCTCAGGCTAGAACAAGGAAGTAATCTCAGGCAGGAACCTAAATATTAGGCTAGAACAAAGAAGTAATTTCAGACAGGAATCTAAATTTTAGGCTAGAATAAGAAAGTAGGCTTCAGACATGAAAATGTCCTTGGGCTAGGACAGGGAAGTAGGCTCAGATAACTTTGGTCATCCTGAAACCCTTAGAAACAGTGATCACCCTTAGAAACCTTTGGTCACCCTTTGGTGACCATTTGGTCACCCTTAGAAACAGTGATCATGGGAATGTTCACGTAATTGGGTTTAATGCCTTGCTTGTTCTTTGACTATTTGCATTTATTGTATTGCTTGTTCCTTGAGTATTTGCATCTATTATGGACCCTCAACCTAGAACTGACCTTATTACATGCATTTAATCAAAATGGTATAAATGCATAAAGAAAAGGGAATGGGATAGGGGGTACTAGGGAGGGAAAATGGGGAAAGGGGTTAACATCTGTATTGTAAATAAATAAAATATCCAACAAAAATAAAGAACAGCCTTGCCAGCATCTAACATTGAACACTACCAAACATGTTCCTAGATAGAGTATGTTGACTTCATTTGATCCAGCAGTGCATGGGAGTTCTGTTTTTCCCCATGCTTTTTCTAACATTTTATTTCTCATTTTATTTCAGTCACCTTGGTGACTCTGTAGTGATATCATGAGTTGTTTTCCCATCCCTGGTTATAATAATATCAAATATCTTTTCATGTGATGATTAAACATATGGTTCTCTTTATTTTTCTTATAGATTTTAGGAATTATTTTATTAATGCTTTTTTAAAAAATCATTATTTTTGTTTATGTGTATGTGTGCGCATTTGTAGTACATCAGAGGCTAGACCAGGGTATCAGGTCCTCTGGGTGTGGAGTGAGAGGCAGTTGTGAGCCATGTAGTGTGGGTGCAGGGAGCTGCCATCCAGTGGTTTGAAAACTCAGTGGATGTCCTTAACCAACAGCACCTCTGTAGCCCCTACCCCATTTTATCTTTTGGTTGTTGGCAGTTGTTTGGTATTTTGTTTCTTGCTTGTTTTTGAGACAGGTGTGCGTGTGCGTGTGCGTGTGCGTGTGCGCGTGCGCGTGTGCGTGTGCGTGTGCGTGTGCGTGTGCGTGTGTGTGTGTGTGTGTGTGTGTGTGTGTGTGTAGCACTGGCTGTCTTAGAACTTGATCTGTATACAAAGATAGCCTTGAACTTGGAGATCCGTGTCCTGAATGCTGGGATTAAAGGTTTCGCCAGCACCACCTGGCTTATTTACCTATTCTGGATAAGAAGCCTTCCGTGTGCTTCCTGCCCTTCTGCTATCTTCTTACACTCTGCACTTACCTTTTATTCCAATCCCTGTGCTTTGAAAAATAGTTCTGAAAATTAATTTTCTGTAATTTGTTCATCATTTCTTTGGAAATTGGGGCTTTTTATGCCCCATTTAAGAAGCCACCATTACTTTATATTATAGGGGAGTTCTTCTTTCCTTTAAAATTCTTTCCTATCTTGGAACAGTCCAATGCTGGTCAAATTCTTCAGCTTTCTCCCTAGTATGTTCAGCCACTGGCCCAGAATCGTCTGCTGCCTACTCCTCTCCTCTCTTCTGCACTGCTCTACCCTTCACCCAATCAGATGTCTTCTGTGAGTAAGTTCTTTGCTGCATCCTATTCTGTTCTACTCTCTTAGTCTGACCTTGTATCTACAGCACATTTGTGATTTTCATGGCTTTAGAGCAAATCTCAACAGTCAACTCTGATTCTCTCAACCTTATTCCTTTCTCTAAGGTTACCTCGACTCTCACAATCCTTTTTTATTTCCATAAATTTTTAGCATCAGTTGGTTAATTTCTATCTTTTGATGTCAATTGTATTAAATATATTCTAGAAGTTTTCCATTTCACCTAAAATTTCAAATCTACTTTCACAGTTCTGAAACCCTCATCTTTTCTTTCTATTTTTTTTTCTTTTACTCTGTGGTAATAGCTTTTGTTTTTCTTCAGGCAACACATTACCTGTATATCTCTTTAAGTGCCATTTTAGTTTTATGACACAATATGTATTATGCACTATATTTTCATTATTTTTTATTTCAGTATTTTTTAACCCCTACTATCATTTCTTCTGAGCCATAAATAATTTTAATAAATGTGCAAGCATGAAAATTTTCTAGTTATGTGGAAGGCGTGTGCTGTTATTGGTGTTTAGTTTAAATCCTCTGTGATCAGAGAATATGCTCTCGAAATTAGATCATACAAAACTTGTCAAAGCAGCATATGGACTAGCACATGCTCAGCTTTGACAAACGGTGGTTTGGTTATGTGGGGGTGGGGTGTTATGCACATGACAACTAGGCCATGTGTGCTCTTCATCAAATATTTAATATCACTTTTGATTGTTAGGATTTACCAGCCTGTATCTGTTTAAAAAACAGATAAAACTAAAATGGCACTTAAAGAGAAATACAGATATCTTTTAAATTTTTTTACATTTTAAAAATTTTAAATATCTTTTAAATTTTTTTCTCTGTTCACATTTCCTGTTTATCTTTTTAATTCCTTTAACTAATTTTAAGTTAACAGCTGGCAACCATGATCTTTGTGGTTCAGGTCTGCAGTGCCCCATACAGGCTCAGTTTGCATGCTGGGTTCTCAGCTAATGGCACTGTTCTAGGAGGGTGAGGGGCCTCCTGGAGGAGGTGAATTACTGGGGGGTGGATTTTTAAGGCCGACTGCCAGGCTCAGCTTCGGCTCTGATTTTCTGCTCCCTAATGGCCATAATGTAAGGAAAGGCAGCCGCACAACTGACATGATACGGCCACATCGGGCCACGTCTACCCCTCTGTGGTGAACAAAAAACTGGAATCTTGATCCAAAAATCCCCTTTTCTTCCTGTGACTTCCTTCTGTCAGTCGTCTTGTCACAGTGACAAGGAGGGTTGACTGAGGTAGATATGAGGTTGCCCACCTTCAACCCCAGCCCTTGGGAGGCAAAAGCAAGCAGAGCTCTACGTTTGAGGCTAGCCTGGTCTATAAAGCAAGTTCTAGGTCAGCTAGGACTGTGTAGAGATGGACTTTGTCTCAAAGCAAAAGAAAGAAAGAGAGAGAGAAAGAGAGAAAGAGAGAGAGAGAGAGAGAGAGAGAGAGAGAGAGAGAGAGAGAAAGAAAGAAGGAAAGAAAGAAAGAAAGAAAGAAAGAAAGAAAGAAAGAAAGAAAGGTTGGTTAACTACTACAATGAAACAATGAACACCTAAGTTCTCTTATCCTGGATTCCAGCTAAGTCTTATTTTCTCATGTACACAAACAGATTTATTATTAGACACTGCATGTGAAAAATGGAGAGGAAGGTGAAGCCATGGGGAGTGTGTGCGCTAGAGCATCTAGGTCGCCTTCTGGGCAGTAAGTGGGATGGCTTAGGGCTGGGTTTCATCAGGTGGCAGGACAAATCTGTGTTCAGTCTCCCTGCGCTTCTGTTTGTGCTTCTGAAGCATCAACTCACTTCCACAACTTATTCTTCCTCTTTGACAACGTTTTACACTCCAGACTTAACTGCAAAATGGTCTGCAGGAGAGTTGGTTCAGTTAGGAAAACACTTGCCTTGCAAACATGAGAACCTAAATTAGGATTCCCAGAACTCATGTGAAAACCAGGACATGCAGTGTGAAATCCCAGTAGTGGTAAGATGAACAAATTCCTAGAGCTTGCTGGCCAGCTATCCTGACCTAGTAGGCAAAGTTCTAGGGCAATGAGAGACCCTGTTTCAAACAAAATATAGATAGTACCTGAGAAATGACACTCAAGTTTGACTTTCTACATCCACATAAATAGACATGCATATATGTGCCAGTACACACATGTGTAACTCAGCTACATACATACACACATATAAATATATCAGTAAATAAAATAAAAATTGTAATCAGCTTCCTATATACTGTGTAGAAGAATACTATCTCTCTTCAAAAAATGAAAACCAGTCTTGCCCCTGAGGCTTTGTTCCTCTCTCTATGGCATTTGCTCCATATGTTATAACTCTTTAATGTATAAGCATCTGTATTGCAGGTTTTTTAGGTCTCAAGGAGTAGCTTGATCAAATCAGACAACCAATTTTCCACAGCTCTTTTTTTTTTTTTTTTTTTTTTGAGGACTCTTAGCTCATGAATTTTAAGCTAAGAAGATGTCTTAATTAGGGTTTTACTGCTGTGAACAGACATCATGACCAAGACAACTCTAATAAGGACAATATTTGATTGAGGACGGCTTATCCATTCAAAGGTTCAGTTCATTGTCATAGGACAGGAGCACGGCAGTGCCCAGGCAGGCACAGTGCAGGAGGAGCTGCGTGTTCAACATCTCGTTCTGAAGGCAGCAGGAGAACACTGGCTTCCTCCCAGGAGGAAGCTCTCAAATCCCACCCCCACAACGACACACTTCCTCCAACAAAGGTGCACCTACTCCAATATCTGTAAAAGGGGAAAACAGGATATTTTATGATAAAGCCAAATTTAAACAATATCTATCCACAAACCCAGCCCTACAGACATACTAGAAGGAAAACTCCAGTCCAAGGAGGTTAACTACACCTTACAAAACACATGTAATATACTCTCAAACCAGCAAAACCAAAAGATAATCATACACACACACACACACACACACACACACACCACCACCACCACCACCACCACCACCACCACCAAATTAACAGGAATTAACAATCAATGCTCATTAACATCTCTCAACATCAATGGGCTCAATTCTCCAATAAAAAGACACAGGCTAACAGAATGGATATACAAACAAGAATCCATCATTTTGCTGCATATAAGAAACACAGCTCAGCATTAAAGATAGACATTACCTCAGAATAAAGGGCTGAAAAAAAGTTTTCACAGCAAACAGACTTAAGAAGCAAGCTTGAATAGTCATTGTAATATTTAACAAAATAAACTTCCAACAGAAGAGATGAGAAAAGATGCTTCATACACATCAAAGGAGAGATCCACTAAGATGATGTCTAAAATCTGAACATCCATGCCCCAAACCCAAGGGCACCCACATTCATAAAAGAAGCTTTACTAAAGCTTAAGCCACACACTGAAGCCTGTACATTAATAGTGGGAGACTTCAACACCCCACTCTCACCAATGGACAAGTCTTCCAGACAACAAATAAGCAGAAAAATAATGAAACTAACTGCCATTATGAATCAAATAGACCTAACAGACATTACAGAACATCTCACCCAAACACAAAAGAAAACACCTTCTTCTCAGCAAATACACATTCCTCAAAAATCACCATATTCTTGGCCACAAAGCAAGTCTCAACAGATACAAGAAAATTGAAGTAACTCTCAGAATCTTACCAGACTACCATGAATTAAAACTGGACTCCAACAAGAATAGAAACAAGAAGCCTATACACTCATGGAATCTGAACAACTCTCTTCTCAATGATCTCTCAGTCAGGGAGGAGATAAAGGAATTAAAGAGCTCAGTGAAAAGGAAGGCACAACATACTCAACTCATGAAATGCTAAAAGGAAAGCTCATAGCAGTAAGTGCGTTCATAAAGAACTCAGAAAACTCGAATACAAGAGACTTAACAGCAAACCTCAAAGCTCTAGAACAAAAAGAAGCAAACACACCCAAGAGGAGATGACAGAAAATATTCAAGCTCAGGACTGGAATCAACAAAATAGAAACAAAGAGAACAATAAAAGAGTCAATGAAACAAAGAGTTGGCTCTGAAAAAATCAACAAGATAGACAAACCCTTATCAAAACTAAATAAAAGACAGATGGAGAATTTCCAAATTAACAACTTCAGAAAGGAAAAGGGAAACATAACAACAGACACTAAGGAAATAAAAAAAATCATCTTTTTGAAGGCTTACTTCAAAAACCTGTATTTCAAAAAATTAGAAAATCTAAAAGAAAAGGACTATTTTCTTGATAGATATCAATTACCAAAATTAAATCAAGATCAGATAAACAATTTAAACAGATCTATAGCCCCAAAAGAAAGAAATAGAAGCAGTCATTAAAAGTCTCTCTCTCTCTCTCTCTCTCTCTCTCTCTCTCTCTCTCTCTCTCTCTCTCCACACACACACACACACACACACACACACACACATCCCAGGGCCAGATGGCTTTAAAGCAGAATTCTACCAAACTTTTATGAAAGAGTTTATAACAGTACTCCTTAAATTATTCCACAAAATAGAAACAGGGTCTTTAATAAATTCCTACTATAAGGCCATAGTCACCTTGATACCCAAACCACACAAAGTCTCAATAAAGAAAAAAAAAAAATGATAGAACAATTTCCCTCATTACCACTGATGCAAAGATACTCGATAAAATACTTTCAGGAAATGTGGTGGGCAGAATTCTGGGACGATGCCATGACCCCACAGCACTGCACCAGTCAGTAGGATGCATTGCAGTGAAGAAGGAATTTTACAGGTGTAATTAAAGTTCCAAATTAGTCACTTTAATTTGATCAAAAAAGATTGCCCTATGTGGGCTTTACCTTTTCAGGTCAATTTTTAACAGCAACTTCCCATTTTATGGGAGGGGAGGTGGAGAGATGGCTTAATTGATAAAGAGCTTGTAGCACGGGAGTGAGGATATGAGTTCAATTCCTAACACCAAGAAAAAGTACAGACAGTGTGATATTTATCATGACCCAGTGCTGGGGAGCTGAGCAAGGCAAGTCTTGTGGCTGTCTGCCAGTCAGCCTAGCTGGGTCAGCCAATCCCAGGTCCCAGTGCGAGGCACTGTCTCAAAACAGATCGATGGATGGCTACATTCAACATTGACCTTTAGCCTCCATGTATGTGAACATGTGCACGTTTGTTTCTTGCGTGCGCGCGCGCGCACACACACACACACACACACACACACACACACACACACACACTCACACACGCACATGAAACACATCTGCACCCATGCACACACTGGAGGTAGGAAGAGAGATTGGTCCCATTTTAGGAGAGACAGAAAGAGGCTGCATGGCCAGAATGTGAAGTGATATGTAATACCCGAGAGCAAGAAGAAAGGGGGACAGCAGTTATATAGCCCAAGAACATAATTTCTGCAATCAACATCAAGGAACTTGGGAGCAGGTTTTCCTTTAGTTGAGCATCTAGATGATGCTGCAACTTGCTAACATGCTGCTAAAAAAACCACCCAAGCCACAACAGGCTCCTAATTCACAGGAATTGCCAGAATAATACATTTGTGTTTTAAGCTGTTACGTTTATTGACATTTTGTTACTGTTCTGCATTGCTTAGTGGCAAATGTTCATTCTGAGAACTGCATGGTTATGTGATTTTTGCCATTATACAAAACCATGGTCTATTTGCATAAACTAAGATGGGTCCTAATGTCACCAGGTGATAGAATGTTATAGGATCCCTGTTTATGTGTAGTCCATTGCAAAGCAAAATATTGTTGTGTGATGTAGGACTGCACATACATGCAAACACACACGTACAGAGAGAGAGAGAGACAAGAGACAGAGACAGAGACAGAGAGAAGAAAGGAGGAAGGAGAGAAGGACAGAGAGCACGATTGTTCAATTTTTAAATGAAACAGGAAATATAAGAATTCATACTTTTTTATGCTTGGAAATATAAAACATCTATTTTCAACCTCTTAAACTTGGTCAAATATTCTCCAAAAAAATACTACTAACCAGTTTCTGGGGATAGTGAGATGCTCAATAGACACTGCATCCACTGCCATGCCTGATCTCAGTTTGAGTCCCCTGTGGAAGAAGAGAACCCATCGAGTGTCACATACCTGCACACACATGTACACAAAATAAAGTGGAAATAGGGGTTAACATGATTACATTTCATTGATACATGTATGAAATGCTCAAGAATAAAGAAAACAGTGAAAAAGAAGGATTTGAGAGATTTCTAAACACTTAGGAACACTTGCCATTCTTGTAAAGGGCCTGGGTTCAGTGCCCAACACCCACATGGCAGCTCATGGCCAACTATAACTTCATTTCCAGGGAGTCTGACACCGTCTTCTGGCATCCATGTGCACCACACACACACATGACGTATGTACATCCATAAAACATTCACACATACACATGAAATGGATGAATCATTTTAAAAATGAAAAGGATTTGTTTTTAAAGAAAAACAGCTGCTAAGCCACTATTTAGCCTGAGACTGAAGACTGATACAATATGGATACTCAACAACTTTCCCAAACAGATGTTAATCTTACTGGAGTGTCATAGGCTCCCTGCTGAGTCCTGGGTTTTTTAGAGCTAGGGAGCTGTCACACAGCAGCCCATAAGGACTTGGAGCTGGGAAGGGAGATATCCAGATGACTTGAGGCTATGACTTTCTTTAAAATTTGTAGTGGAACTTTCTGGCTGTCTCATGATACCAACCCACACATTGTTTTGGACACCTGATGTTTGGAGAAAGTATAACAGAACTCAATGGACAGTGACAGGCTTTTGTATAGCTATCCTTGCAATGCTTTACTTCATTGGTCTCAAGTTTCATCCTCAATAATCTTCTCTTGGTTAAGAGAGGCACAGCAGAGAACTTCTCCTGGCATCCAGGCTGGTTCTGGTCTTGCTTGCTGACTCATGCCAATTTTGCAGAGGCCTGGCTGTTTCTGCTGGATCATGCCACTGTGGCTGATTCATGTTTGGTAATCTGACACTACTGAACTGGACTGCTGGTATCCTGACAATGGAGATTGGAATTACCCCCAAAGGACTACTTCTAAACAGGTCCCCATCCCCTTGTCCTAGTTACCATTTTTTCTTCCCTACCTTTGGATGGTGGGTTGGAAGGGGCTAACCCCTATTAAAAGTAGGTTTTAAAAAATCTAAGCCTACAAAAATCTTTTGTAAATGGAGCAAACTTTAATAAGACTCATTATTAAATCTACAGAAAGTTTAAGAATTTTTTTCTGATGAATGCTTTGCCCACTGGAACTAAGAACAATTGATCGTTTCTAAGGGGACAGTATTGGATTTCTGTTAAGCCATTATAGAATGTGTACCACATATTTCCCCATAACTACTCTGCACCAATTAATGCTGTCTACTTTCAATTTTTTAGATACCTTCCTGACTTCTATTCTCTCTCTCCTCTCTGAGGGCTTGTTAACTTCCTACCACCACTACCAAAACCCAAAACAGCCAAATACTTTGTGTTTTGCTTCAAAGCTCTGGTTCCTGAAGAATTCATGCTGCTGTGAAGTAGTAAACATTTGCACTCAGATCAATTTTCTGACATAGGTGCTCCTGGAGGCTTCTCTGAATATGCATGGAGTAAGGAGGGAAGGACTGGGACGAGGAGAGCTGACCAATTGCCTTTTGTAGTCCCTATCCTCAGGCTGAACTATATCTGAGTGAGGCAAGCAATGTGCACGCATGGCTGTCATTTTGATTTGAGCACCGGTATATGCCTCGCATACTTCTTAGGGTGGAATTAGCTATCACCCAAACTGTTAGCCACTTAATCAAGCATCAGTTTCAAAGGCTCTGTTGAGATGCTATACCAAGCAGACATTCAAGCAATTTCTTCCTTAACCCCTTTTCTCTGAACTTGTACAGAATGCTCTCTGCTGGAAGAACTTTGTCTTTTTGTAACCAACCCACTTCCCTTGTTTAAAAGGAAAATAGAGAGAACTCTTTTATCGAATACAGAGGGAGGAAGAAAGGAAAGTACACCTCAGACATTTTGTGAAAACAGTTCACAAGCTGGCCCTCATCACCCATCAACTCTATGCTTCAGTCACTTAGCAGTCCTAGATAGCCAGCCCACAGGCAGCGCATTTTCTCATGTCCTTGTTATCATTGGCTCAAACCCTGTGCAGGTGTAGACAAAAGGTAAGAAAAGCAATCCATTGCACAGATACATTCTCTCAGAGAAGGTTCATAAAGGAAAATGTAGGATGACCAAGCTGATAATTCCTCCCCTCCCCCTCCTCCTCCCCTTCCCCTCCTCTTCCACTTCTTCCTCCTCTCCCTCTTCCCATTCCACCAGAAAGTGTGCACTTTCTTTTAAGAAAGGTGCCAAGGAGAGTTGTCTAAAGTGTGTGTGTGTGTGTGTATGTGTGTGTGTGTGTGTGTGTGTGTGTGTGTGTGTGTGTGTATTCTTCCCTGGGGGAAAACCTGCTCATCTTTGGGTTTTCGCCACTCATAAATTATCAAGTTATTTCTCACTTATAGCGCAAATATCAGTCTGCTTGGTATATGTACCCACACATCAGCTGAGACTGAGGAGAGCTAAATTTACAAACATTAAATCAATAAGCATGTGTGAATGGGTGAACAGTGTGATATCCAGTAACAGAATAAAGCCACAGCATTACTGTTAATCTTCTGTTTTTCAACTTCTAAAGTTTTCTTCCTTTCTAATTTTATAGTGTTGCTAGAAGCCAGATGACTGACTTCCTTCTATCAGAAAAAGGGAATATGTACCTCAAAATAGGGAATGAGAGATTATCCCAGGAGATTAAGCAGCCGTAATTCCAAGTGCTGCAACCATTGGAAGATAGAATATTTGCAGTTGTTGCTGTTAATGAGAAGTCCTGAAACAGACTGGACCAGCAGGTTTTTTTGTGTGAAAATACCAGTTTTGCATATGGAGAGTGGGAAGGTATGCATTCAGAAACAAATGTATAGAGACACAATTGTATAGAGACAACATTTCTTCCCTGCACACTGTTCCAGGGCTCCCCTAAAATATGCCTCTGTAGCAATGAGGACAGACTGACAATCCTCTTTCACTAGGAAGTGTCCTTTGGTAGAAGGATCCACTTTTAAAAAAAGAACAAAAGAGTCATGGGAGGCAGAGGAAAGGAAGGACCTGGGTGGGAGAGGGGAGGAGAAGGAAAGTAGAGTGTAGGATGAAGTGCAGGAAGAGACAGGAAAGAGGCCCAGAGGGCCAGGAGGATGAATGGAAATATGTAGCAACTAGGGATGTGGATAGGGTAGGGGATGTCTAGGATGTCCCAGAGACCTGGTCTCTTCTAGCTGTGAGGCTTAGGTGTGACTCATCTTAGCATCAGCCAGAATGGACAGTGGTATCTCCACCATTCTCCACCTCAACTGAGGGTAGCATGGCTAGCATTAAGCCACTTGTTATGCACAGGACTCTAGAGCCACTCCCAGAGCACTAGAAAGAGGTCTAAGTTTTGGTGGGATGGATGAAGACTTTGGTCTGCATTACCTACAGCTATGACATGGAACTGTGTGCCCCTGAAATTTTACGGGTTTTCAGAACTGTGAGACTCAGGCAGAACTCACTTTAGCATTTGCCCAGGTGGGCAAGAGGCTGCCGTTAGTAACACTTCCCTATCCCTGGCACCATGAGCATAGCAGAAGGCTCCATTCATTGGGAGTAGGAAGGGGTAATTGAGTTCTGGAATTTGCTAAGAACTTAGTGCTAGGTTTATGAGACCGAATACCCATTAGTCTACATCAGCCCCTCTATCCATGTCTACCTATAAAGACAGACTCCAAAACAGCTCCACTGTCAGGAAAGACAAGTGGCTTCAGTCTGCTAGACTTCTCTTTCTACTAGCATAACATGATCTGTGTTTACAGAACACAAGTGATCTACATCTATTTGTCCATCATTTTGGACCCACGATGGACAAAACAGTATACCATCCAGAACACACTGGTCTTGTCTCTACCCAGCACAGGCTGGGTTTGGTGAATTGTTGGGTCAGGGTCACATCTCAGTGGCATTGGTAACCAAAGATATGATGGGAGTCTGAGGCTGAACCACCTATAGTGATTCTGTCCATAGATGGGCAGGGTCCTGCACTGACCAATTTTAGATAGGTAACCACAGGTAAGGAATCTGGACCTGCCTTGGCCTCAGAGAAAGTAGCTTGCAGGGATGATATAATATTTCTGGAGATTCTTCTGGATGAACCATATAACAAGCAATGTTTATGAGGAAAACCCTGGCTTGGATTGTACTGTAATATTGGAACAGTAGTAATCAACAAACCGCTGACTTATGAACAAATCTGTCTTGGATGCTATCCAGTGCTTCAACAATGGGAGTAACTGCAAGGCCTCTGAAGAAAGCAGCCTTCTTAAGAATTTCTGGTAAGATAGGAACAAAAAAAGTCAGACTAGGGAGACCTATAAATACCTAAGCCATTAATGACAGACTTATTTTATACCAACAAGTAGAAAGTACTTTTATGAAGCCATTGCTCTCTCTAATTCTTGAAATATGGTGCCCCAAACTGACAAAATATTAATCAGTATGGTAGAACCCTCAGGTAGAGAATATGAAAAAGCCGATTGAAAAAAATTCAGCACACTGCAGGGAAAACATAGAAACAACATGCACTTCAGAAACATTCCTGGTGTTCAGGGAAATCTGAAATATGATAGGAGGTGGTGGCTGAAGTCTATATCAAACAGGAGGAGGGATGAGCTTACGGCTGCCTATTTGAACACACATAGCTGAAAGTCAAAAGAATAGGAAGGGACAAACCAAAATTTCAGGAAATTTGAGAGAGTGTTAAAAGCAAATTTTCAAGTCACTTGGATTCAAGAAGGACTTAGAAATACCAAGTGAGTCAGAAGCTTTCTCCATGAGATAATCATAGAGACCTAGGCCACTTTCATTGTGACCCATAAGTATGGGTAGGTCATGCATTCATTTTCATTGAGTTCTAGGAAGTCTTTAATTTCTTTCTTTATTTCTGCTTGATTTAGCAGTCACTAGTAGAGAGCTGCTCAGTTTCCATGAGTTTTTAGGCTTCTGTTGTTGATATAGTGGATGAAATCCAGCACTAATCCATAGCAGTCTGATAGACTGCAGAGGTTATTACAGTTTTATTGTATCCGTTGAGACTTGCTTTGTGTTCAAGTATGTGGTCAGTTTTAGAGAATGGTTCATGAGGTGTTGAGAAGAATGTGTATTCTTTTGTGTTTGGGTGAAATGTTCTGTAGATATCAGTTAGCCCTGGTATTTCTTTTTAGTTTTTGTCTGGATGACCTGTCCATTGGTGAGAGTCGAGTATTGAAGTCTCCCACTATTGGTATGTGAGGGTCCGTGTGGGATGTAAGCTTTAGTAATGTTTTTTTTTTTCCAAACATGAGTGTCTTGTGTTTGGGGCATAGATGTTAAGAATTAAAAAAACCATCCTGGTGGATTTTTCTCTTGATAAGTATGAAGTGTCAATTTTGGTATGAAATCTTTTTGTTAGACATTAAAGTGGTTATATTGGCTTGTTTCTTAGGTTTTTGGCTTGTTTCTTGGTTTATTTGCTTGGAAACTTTTTTTAACACTTTACTCTTAGGTATTGTTTACATTTGATGTTGAAGTGTGTTTCTTGTATGCAACAGAAGGATAGACCCTGCTTTTTGCATTATGTCTGAGTGTTTTTATTAGGAAATTGAGTCCATTAATATTGAGAGATATTAGTGACCAATGGTTGTTTAATTTTTGGTATTTTGTTGTTGTTGGTGGTGGTGGTAGTAGTGGTTGTATATGCTTGTGTGTATGTGTGTGTGTTTGTGTGTGTTTACCTTCTTTAGGTTTAACTGGTGAGAGATTATTTATTTTCTGTGTTTTCATGGGTGTAGTTAACCTCCTGAAGTTGGAGTTTTTTCTTCCTAATATCTTCTATAGAGCTGGGTTTGTGGATAAATACTGTTTCAATTTGACTTTATCATGAAATATATTGTTTTCTCCATTCTGGTGATTCAAAGTTTTGCCAGATTCAGTAGTAAATGGCATCTATGGTCTCTTACAGTCTGTATGATATCTGCCCAGACCCCTCTGGCTTCTAGTGTCTCTGTTGAGAAGTTAAGTGTAATTCTGATAGGTCTACCTTTATATTTTTCCTGGCTTTTTCCCTTTGCAGCTTTTAATATTATTTCCCTGTTCTGTATGTTTAGTGCTTTGATTATTATATTATTATATGGTGTGTGTGGGGGGGGTGGCTATTTGGTGTTCTGTAAGCTTCTTGTACCTGTATAGGCAGTTCCTTCTTTAGGTTAGGAAACATTTTCTCTATGATATTGTTAAAATATTTTCTGGGCTTTTGATCTGAGATTCTTGCTTATCTAGATTTTCCATACAAGTGACAGCTTGTGCTGACAAGGATTGGAGAAAGCGGAACACACCTCCATTCCTTGTGGGAGTGCAAACTTGTACAACCACTTTTAAAATTAATATATTGGTTTTGCATAAAATTGGAAATCCATTTCACTTCTGAGACTATCCAAAGGATGCTCTATTCTACAAGGACACTTGTTCATCTATGTTCATAGCAACTTTATTTATAATAAACAGAAACAGTAAAAAACTTAGATGTTCCTCAACTGAAAAAATGGAAAAAACACAATGGAGTATTACTTGGCTATTAAAATCAATGACATCATGAAATTTGAAGGCAAATAGATGGAACTAGAAAAAAATCATCCTAGTGAGGTAATCCAGATGCAGAAAGATAAATATAGTATGTGCTCAAAAGTGAACACTAGCTGGTAAGTAAAAGGTAATCATGCTACTATCCGCAGACCCAGAGAACCTAAGTAACGAGAAGGGCTTAAGAGCTGACACATGTGTCTTCCTGGGAAGGGAAATTAGAATAAATTTTGTGGGTAGACTGGAGGTGGTTGGGAATGGGAATGAGGGGACTGGGTGAAGGCTAGGGGAAGTGGAGGGAGAGAGTACTGGGAGAGATGACTGGAATTGAAGGCCTTTGGGGAGCAACTTAGAAACCTAGTACAGTAGACCCTGAAATTTATAAGGGTGACCTCATCAAAGTGTCCTAGTAATGGGGAATATGGAGCCTGAACCAGGGGAGACTCCAAGCAGTAGGACTGGGACCCAGCCACAAATCCTTCAATCTACAATCTGTCCTGCATGCAAGATGTGCTGGGGCAATGATGGCCCAGAACTTGTAGTCAACCAATGACTGGTCCAATTTGAGGCCCAGTCATGAGAGGAAGCCCATGCCTAACACCACCTGGATGGACTAAGCCCATTCCTAACAGTCACCTGGAATCAGAGGCTGGATAGCCTAGAGATCCAGGATAGATCCAAACACAACTGGGAAAAAAGGCAATGACATGATTCCTAGTGATATTCTGCTATACTTATAGATCTGTGCCTAGTCCAATTGTCATCAGAGAGGCATTATATAGCAACCGATGGGAACAGATGCAGAGACCCACAGCCAAACACCAGGTGAAGCCAGGAGAACTCCACTGAAGAGGGGGAGGAAGGATTGTAGGATTGTAGGACACAGGGCTCAAGGACACAACAAGAAGACAGCCCTCAGAATCAACTAAGCATGACTCATATGGTGTCACAGAGACTGAATTGATAGTTAGGGATCCTGTGTTGTCAGAGCTAGGTCCTCTGCATATATATACCTTGTGTTGTATAGCTTGATGTTCTTGTGAGATGCTTAGCGGTGGGAGTAGGGGTGTTTCTCTGGCTCTTTTGGCTAAACTTGGAAGACTTTCCTCCTACTGGGTTGCCTTGTCCAGCCTTGATATAAAAGTGTATGCCTAGTCTTATTGCAACTTGTTATGATGAGTTCAGTTAACATCCCTGGAGGCCTGTTCTTGTTTTTGTTTGTTTGCTTGCTTGCTTGCTTGTTTGTTTCTGAGGAGAAACGGAGTGGATCTGAGGAAGAAAGGAGATGTATGAGTGTGGAGGGACTGAAGGAGAGGAGGGAGGGAAACTGCATTCAGGATGTGATGTATGAGAAAAGAATAAAAGAAAAAAATTAAAATCCATTGCTTGGAAAGGAATCAGATGCCCAGGTACAGGAACATCAAAGACACCAGTCACATTTAATTTAACCAAGTCTACCTTAAAACAGCTTATAATCAAGTTCTTGAGGTAAAGATGAAGACAGGATTTTCTAGGCCTCATTAAAACAATAATATAGGGATGTTCCAATTAATCTGACAGCAAACTTGTCAGCAGAAACTTCACAGGTCAGCAGAAAGAGGGGTGAGATTTTTCACAGCTTAGGAAGAAAAAAAAGAAACACCAACAACTGAGAATATCTTACCCAACACGGTTATAATTTCAGAAATGGAGAAAAAATGAAGGCATTCCCAAACAAAACCCAAGAGAGTGATCACCACTGGACTTGTGTGCTCTACAAGAAATTATAAAGTATGTCAAACATCAAGGAACTTTTAAAATGGAAATAGATAGGTAGATAAATGGGATTATAATCTAAAATAAAAAATTAATTAATTAATCAACTACATAGCAAAGGATACAAATACCAGAGTGAATAAACAGCCCACAGGAGAAAAAGGATCTGTTCAAATCATATTTTGACCAAGAGTTAAAATCCAGAGTATGTAGGAAATTTCTCAAACTCAAGAGCAAATCAACAAAAGCAAAACAAGAAAGAGGAAAAATATATGTGCAATAGATCTAAATAGGAATTTCTCAAAAGATGATTTACCATAGAAATCAAACTGGTGGTTGCCAGAGGCTGAGAAGAAGAGTGGGGAGTACATGGGGACAGGAAGACTAGTGGGTACTAGGCTACAGTCGGCTGGAACAGGAAGTTCTGATGTGCTATTGCACAGCAAGGTGATTGCAGATAATAGTGTTTGGTCCATGTCAAAAATGAGAGAAAATATTGGAATATTTTTGTCAAAAAGTAATGATAAGCCTTTGAGGAGATAAATATTTTAACCTGATTTAAACACTATGTGATGTATACATGGATTGAAATGTAACACAATGTCTTATTAACATGTATAAGTTGGTGTTTTTTGTATTAACTAATAAAATGAAGATAAGAGGGAAAAATAAGAGACATTATTAAAGGTATTAGGAGAAAAATTTCCAGAGCTAAAAGACAGAATCTTTACACTGAAATTGCCTTTGGGGATGGAGACATAGCCAGTGGTAAATTTCTTGCTCTACCATGTGTGAGGCCCTGGGTTTGATCCCAGTACCACCAAAAGGGGAATTACCTATTTAAAACTCCCCTTTCTGCTGTTCTAAAATATAGATTCATGTGACTATAATTATAAAACCACTACTGCATATTACTTGATAGTAATAATACAGAGAGAAAGGAACAGACAGGGAGGAGTTGAGCCAACAAGAGATGAGTTGGAATGTTTTCAGAGAAATTTCAGAAATTCTAATGTTGAATAAAGAACACACCCCTACGTAGATATAAATCAGGAAACTTCAAATCCAGAGATGGAAAAAAGATCACAAATATTTTCACATTAGGAAAAGACACTAATTTTGAAGGTCAAGAGTCAGACCAGTAACAAAAAAACTGCCTTTAAAATAGTAATTATATATAATGCTGTGTGGTCAAGAGTCCTGCAGGAAACTTGCCTGCAGAGAAGAATAGAGAAGGCAGGGCTCAGAGAGAAGGCAAGGAATGAGAGAACCCTGCTGGCCTCAGGCACCTGCCTGCAGCTCCCTCCTGAGCTCCAACAGCAATTTATCTGTCTGCCCTGATTCAGTGAACCATTATCCTCCCCCTCTTCCTCTCCCTGTCCTATCCCTCTCTCCCTTCCCCTCTCCATGTCCAGCTACTTCTCTCTCTCCCTTTCCTCCTTTCCTCCCCCTCTCTTCTTCCTTTCCTCTCCTTTCTCCTTCTTCTCACACTTCCTCCTGCTCTCTTTCCTTCTGTCTTTTCCTTCTTTCTCCACTCCTCCTCCTGGAGGAGTAACCTGGTTACAGTGAACAATAACAGAGAATCTGAAAATATCACCACCTGAGCCAACACACAAATCTCCATATGGGTGATGAACTTGTGGCCTGGGTTGGCCATGATCTCAAACTAACTTCTGAACTGAGAGACAAAGGAATCAGACAAAGAGGGATCAGTTGTGCTTCCGGTTGATGGTAAACTGGGTGGTGTAACTTAGTTTTGTGATAAGAGGGAGTTTTCTAACATTGGACCCGAGAATTTTACCAACTCGGCACAGGTAAGGTACGGCCTCCATCTGAAAAGGCGGAGCTTTTACCCCTACGCTTACCTTTGAATGAAAGGAAATATCAGTACATGTTGTCTGCAACCAAACAAATTCCAGAGCAGAAGAGAAGAGAGGAAGAGCCTGGGACACAGTTACCAGGTCTGTTCTTAAAATTACTCATCGGATAGGATGGTCATCTTTTGCCTGGGATGAGGAATGGATGTGCCGGCAAGGATTCCCTAAAGCCAGGTGGAATTGCGGATGAATTACCAATGTTTTATTCTCCATGCACCCTAATGAAGCAGCAAGCTAGCCACTGTGGAAAAACATACTCTAAAAGAAATAAGAGATTTCTCCCTCTAAGTAAGTCTAGGAAGTTGACACATATTCTTGACCTAAATTTCTTTGTGTCTCTATTGTGAGTTATAGACAGTAATTTTATCTACACCACAGGCCTTTACAACCTAGACAATAGTGCAATTAATACCGGGTCACTAAATGCAGCTCCTAGCTAGGGACTCTGTGCAGAGGATAACTTCACTGTGCTTTGTCTACCATAGCTAAGACAATGTGACAGATGCCTTCTGTCATAACAGTGAGAAGCAATTCTCCACAAACAGAGAAGCTCATGATGGAAGCTTGTCAAAAGCTCGAGTTCCTCTGTCCTTCACTCCCAGTCACTCAACACACTGAATTCACAATACACACACTTCTTCTCAACACACACTGAATTCACAACATACACACTTCTCAACACACACTGAATTTGAATCTAGGAAGTTAGTACAAGACACTCCTCCTGAAGAAAACTGATCAAAGAATGTCAGCCATGTATCACATAATAATGGTTAGTCAAGCATAGAAAAAACTGTAAGATGTGGTCTTATTAGCCTGTGGTGCCTAGTGACATCATAATTGTCTTTATTTGTGCAGAAGTAATCCATGATGCTTGCATAGGATGCAACTACCTAAGAATGTCCCTTTTTAAATTCCTGTTGTCGATCAAAGCATTATTACTTTTGCCATTGAAGCTCTTGTAGGGGAGACGGCTTTGACACAGTCTGAAGGTTATTGGGAGAGGCATAAGAGATAAAAATATGCACATACTAGAATTAGATATTGTTCTTACAGCCAAGATAGAAGACCAGGATAATGATAATGTGGCATAAATCATTTTGTAAATCAGCCAACTCAGTCTGCGTGTAGGCCTGCCCTTACATGAAGCAGCCTTGTGATCGGCGTCATCTCTAAAAGTAGTGCTATAGAGGGAACACCGATTCCACCCACCCCTTATCAAGGCAAAAAACTCTCCCGGCATGCCCAATTTAGTAGTGAAAATGAGATTTGTCTTTAGTGGTGAGAAATCTCCATGACATCTGATAAGTGTGGTTTGCATTGTTTGGC
>JANHMN010000030.1:483617-506846 GCA_030674055.1 Rhabdomys pumilio | reverse complement strand
GGGAACTGCACACCAGCTCCAACTTGCCTCAGCCTGGAAGAGAGACAGAGACCATTGGTAAACTTAGTAATCTGGCCCTAAGCTAAGGGAGAGAGCACATGAGAAGAGGTCAGGGAAGATAGAAGTTCATTCTACAGGAAGAAAGAAGTGTTCACATAAGCCTTGCCTTCCTTGGTAAAGGCACCACCACAGAGACGTTGCTTGAATTTTTTATGAGTATTTTATGTTGCTGCCACTCTAGTTAAGGATGATTCTTAGGCCAGACTCCAGATGAACAATAGCACTTTATTTTAGCAAGGTACTCCTACTGCATTCAGAGTCTACACTTCAAACTCTTAATAACGGACCACATAAGCATTGATGTGTTAATGTTCAGAGGTGCTGGAGCACACTTTTTTTTTTTTTTTTGGTTCTTTTTGCTAAACCTATTAGGGGAAGCTCATTTTTGAATATAAGAGACATTTACAATAAATCATTTAATTTCAGAGACTCACGAGGCTGGACTCTCATTTTGATTCTATGTTTGTCAGCAGGCATTGGGAAACCACTGCTAATAACTCTTAAAAGATTGCCTTACACCATTGTTTAGGAAGTATTTGAAGATTTCCAGGTCGAGACAGATGGTAGTACTTAACAGTGGCACATCAGCACACAGCAGTCTCCTGACCTTCCCCGTGAATCACAAGTCTCCAGGCATTGACTGATGGAGCCAGTGAAAACTTTCCTACACTCATCAGATGTGCCATGATGCAGCCAGAAAAACAAGTTACCCTACTACGGGAACTACGTATTATGTGGGCAATGGAGTCACAGTGCAAACTCTGCCTTGTACTTTAAGGTGGAAGTAGGGTTCTGAGAATAAGAGAGCTGAGAAGTTGGCTAATACTCGGGTTTGTGCTTGGGGTTGTGTTCGTTGCTTTACTCATAACACCTGAAGATGGGCTTCTCCTTTAAAGTTCTATTTTCCTTTTAGGCAAGCACTGCCTCTGTGTTATGATAAAATAATTTGTTTAAAAGCAGCAATATCTCTAGACTTCTGTTTTAGAAATACTCTGTTACTAGTATCTGTTTTTAGGAAAGTTAATGGTACCAAGATCACTAGTGTGTGTGTGTGTGTGTGTGTGTGTGTGTGTGTGTGTGTGTGTGATGTATGTGTGGTTTATGGTATGTGTGTGTGGTGTACATGTCTATATGTCTGTATATATGTGTGTATTGTATGGCATATGTCTATTTGTGTGTGTTTACATATGGAAATCAAAGGTAGTCATCTGGTGTCTTTTTTACTTTATTTACTGAGGCAGGGTCTCCTAGTGAAACCAGAACTTGCCAATGAACCAGCTGGTCTAGCTAGGCAGCTTCTGTCACTGTCTCCTAAGCATTTTGGTTTGAGGTGGGTTCACACACCTGCCAGGTGTTTATGTGGGTGCTAGATCCGAGTCCATTTTGCATGTTTGTTCTCGTAGTAGGTGCTTTATTCACTGGACAATTTCCCCAGGCCCGGTTTTAAAGTTAACTGCATTATAGGACAGCCAACAGTTTTGTACTCTGTCAGTTGATGGGTTGGGAAATACCACTGAATTTCTGTAAATCACTTGCATTTTAAGGAACTGTTCAAAACTCACCTCAGCCTTCTACCTGCATGGGATGCTTTGTCCCTGAGCTTTTATTTCTTCAACTAAGAAAGAAGGAAAATGATATTTGTACCTTACTCATGCCATTGTGTTGAGCAATTAGGTTGTCTTTATAAAGAATTTAATTTCATTTTGCTATTAAAGTTAATATTTAGTTTGCACTAAAACAAGTGTTGGCTCAGGCACTGTCCATGGTTCTGAGACATGTGATATGACACGGTGCAAACAATTTAAGTGGTTTGCTTGGGCCTACCAAGCAGATGGTTTTCTGTTAAGCCAGGTTCTATGCAAAAGGACTCACTGAGAGAAACCTGAAGTGTCACCACTCACAATTTGCTTTACATTAGTATGAAAGTGGCCTTAAGTGTTCACTATAACTAAAGTAGCTCAAAAGAAAGCATTGAGTTGGGGGTTTGCTTACAGTTTCAGAGGTTTAGTCTAGGATTATTAATGGTAGGAAGAATGGCAGCTGACAGGCAAGCATAGTCCTACAGCAGGAGCTGAGAGCTTAAGTCTTATTTGCAAGATTGAGACAGAAAAAGAGCAAGACTGGGACTGGTGTGGGCTTTTGAAACCTCAAAGTCCACCCCCAGTTACACACCTCCTCCAACAAGGCCACACCTCATAGTCCTTTCAAAATAGTTCACCACTAGAGACCAAGCATTCAAATGTATAAGCCCAGAAGGGCCATTTTCATTCAAACAACCACAATCACTATGTAGACAGTTGCTTTGTCTTGTTCCCCCACCCCATGAGTTGTCATCGTTGACCAAATAACTTTTTTTGCATATAACATAACCTTTAAAAAACATTAAAATTTCTTTATTTTTTAAATGATATTGTTATTAACAAACCTAAGAGACCAACTGGTATGCTACCTTTATTCCTCCTCACCACCAGTATGGACTACCAGCCTGGCTGTTAGAAAGATGCAAATAAGGAAGCAGAAGTTTTATTACTGAAGCAGGTATAAAAGACACAGAGTATATTTTTATTTGGAGCGATTCTCAATGATATCAGTAAACAGGTGTAATTACATTTGGCTGCTGTGGGAATCATGGCAATCATATAAAATGTAGCTATATTGGATAAAATTATTTATTCCAGCATGTCACACCCAGGATTTATCTGCTGCATTAATGGTAAGGAGGGGTGAAAGGTGAAGAGCTGACAGATCATGATGAGGTCAGTCAACCAAAAACAAGGACTCAGGTAAGTCTTCCCAATGTGTAATGGCTAAGGAACATGAAGCCAACAAGATGAGTTTAAGGGCCATCCTTTGGGGTAGAACTCCCATCATTTGGTTGCGAATGTGGTTTGGTGGCGTTTTATAGTTTCAACATACACTTGTTTGACTCCACAGAACCTCGAATTAAGGAATCAAGATAATTTTGTCTTGATAAAGACATGGGTAGAAGAATGATAATGGGAAGTAATAAAGATTAGTGATTAGCAAAGAAAGGATTGTCTGAACAACATGAGAGATGGAGGCTTGCTTCTGTTTCTTTAAGATCCCTTGGATTAAGCACACAGGTAAGCTGGCTCCACTTAGTGATAACAGTAGAACACTGGAACAATGGAACAATGAAACACTACTGTTTTACTCACTTTAAAGGTAAAGATTAATCACTTGCTCTCTCTCGATCAAAGTCTTTCTCATGTCTGTGAGCAGAGTAAAATCATGGTAACACAAGAAGAGTAAATGTCACAGCATGTAAAGCACCATGCATTGTTTGAGACATACTTGATATTTGTGGTGGTGTTTAATAGGAATGGCGCCATAGACTCATTTGTGAATCCTTGGTCACTAGGGAGTGGCACTGTTAGGACTAGTAGCCTTATTGGAGGAAGTATGTCACTGGGGGTGGGCTTTGAGGTTTCAAGTGCTCAAGCCAGGTCCAGTGTCACTCTCTCTCTCGATGCTACATGCCAAACCAGATGTAGAACTCTGGGATACTCTCCAGCACCACGTCTGCCTGGATACTGCCATGCTTCAAACATGATGATAATGACTTAAACCTCTAAAACTATAAGCCAGTCCCTGTTAAATGGTTTCCTTTATAAGAGTTGCCATGAGCATGATGTCTCTTTACATTTATAAAGCCATAAGACAATATGTAATAGTTATTTCTTGTTTCATGACTGAATCACAACTTGAGTCATCAGTTCTTTTCCTGGCTTTATCATAGGCCCAATTACATCAATGTTCTAGAAGGAAGTCAGACACTGGAAATTGTAAAACTTCTGATATTCCAATGTTAAGATCCACTAAGACCAATATCTGCTGCCTCTTCTCCCTTTTCACATGTCTAAACACTAAAAACGAACACCAAAAAAGGAGAATCACTATTGGAATCTATTTTATCTGATAGATACTTTGTCTATGTTGAATTTACCTATTATTTTTCAGATATTATACCTATACTCTGTAATTTTGTTTTGTGTTGTACTTATCTTTTATGAGACTTAAAAATAGGTAAGGTCTTATCTCTAGCTTACCTCTTCTTCCTAGAGCCTGGATTAGTGAGTGGCACACACAAGGATTAGCTAAATGACAAAAAGAAAATAAAACAGTTTTCTAACCAAAAAGACAAATTGTCTTCATGTTGTACTCTTGCCTACTCACTTTGCCTAAAATAATATTGTCCCAATTGATCTCTACCTTATAGGGTCAGATACAAATGCAAATACCAACAAATTGATTGTTTAAATAATGTAGATAAATTTGTATAAAGACACAAACTCTCAAAGATGACTCAAGAAGAAATGGAAAACATAAAGTAGCATCAAATGAGACACTGAATTAATAACATTAAAACATTAAATTAAAACTTTCCTTTAGGAAGATCCAAGCTTAGATGGCAAGTTTGGTTTGGTTTGTTTTGTATTGTTTTGTTTTGGTTTGTTTTGTTTTGGTTTGGTTTGGCTCAGTTTGGTTTTGTTAATCAGGCTATAGAGTAGTCATTCACATCTTTCACAGACTTTAAAGAATAGAAGTGGGGAGCACAGTTCCTGACCTATGAAGCCAGTGCTATCCCAAAATAGAACCAGAAGAAATGAGAAGAAACTACACAAATAATCCCCAACAAAATAATGGTATTCTAAGTCCATATAAAAGGAATATACAATTTGACCAAATCAGTGTCACTCACTTCAGAAAATCAAGCTGGTGCAATATACAAAATCATTTAATATAGAAATATATAATATAGTAATATACAAAAAATATAAACATAATTGCACATTACTATATACAACATAAAATCCAATTAATATCTGTTATGTTGGTCTCAGTATCAATGTGACATGGATTAAAATCACTTGACTAGGAAAGCTTACCCGAAGAAGTATTCTAATTTTCTTGGTTGACTTGGGAAGATTCACCTTAGTTGCAAACAAGCCCTTTTGATAGCAATCCAGATTAAAAGGATGTGACAGAAGAAAGGTTATCTCAGTCTTGGCTCACTGGCCTTCCCTCTTGTAACTAGGTCAATCTGGCCTGTTGCTGCTGCTACTGCTGATTCTTTTGCAACCATCAGAGCCAAGGTTTCATCAGGGATGTTTAGGCTTCTGGTATGATATTGGAACTACTGAGGCACTCACCTTGTGGACTGAGCTACTACCAGTTGTTAGACTGCCTCTAGTAAGAGGGAGCCATCATGGACTACCACAACTATGAAAGCACCCAGTCTTAAGGACCAAGTAACCACTGGATTCTCAGTTCTCAGATGTGATTCTGATGATGTTATTATTTTAAAGCTAACTTAATATCAACCCTTTAATCTATATCTTCATCCCACTGGTTCTGTTCCTTTAGGGAAACTTGACTAATACAGCATTTTATAGTAGATTACAGCTTCAAAAAGCACTCGAGATCTGATGAGATCAGATGTGCATCACTCAGCAAATGCAGGCACAGCAGAAAAGGTCCAAATCTTTCAATGATAAGCCCACCTTTTCATACACTGAGGGTCAGCTTTGTGGGGTGATCTTTGCATGCATTAGTAAACAGATAGACTTGGGGTAAAGACAGCATAGTGCCCCTTGGAAGAAAATTTAATTCAGGCCTAATATTTTATAACACCATCTAAATGCCATATCTACCTGATAAATAACCCATGAAAATATCCAAAGCCAAGGCTTCCAGAATCTAGTCTAGTCTTCTACATAAAGTCCATTTCCAGGTATTTGAAGTAGCCACCTAGTGGAAGTGAATAGTGTAGCACTAAGACCCACATTATAAAGGTCTAAATTTCTTGACAAATAAGGGCATGAAAGATGGAAAGAAGGAGGTGGGGATGGATGCTCTCACATTTTAGATCAATTAACGAACTAAGTCTGGTATATTGCATGTGTTGTGTGAGTGTGACATATGCATGTGAGTATGGGGGTGTTCATGCTCATGTGTGCACATGTGAAGGTTAGACAGTCTCTTACCACTTTTCCACGTTGAAACAGTGCCCCTCGTTAAACAAGAGACTCACAACTTAGATCAGGCTAGTCAATCAGTAAAGTCCTAGTACCTGTCTCTGCCCAACCAACACTGCTGTTCTAGGCCATTCCTCCTGTTTGTTTCTTCTCAAGGACTCATTATATAACCCTGGCCAGCTTGGAATTGATTTTTATAAACCAGGCTGGCTTTGAACTCGCAGAGATCTGTTTTCTTCTACCTCCTGGGATCTGAGAGTACCAAAGCAAGTCACCACACCCAGCTCATGACAGGCTTTTTATGTGGGTACTTGGGATCCTAATTCATATCTTCACGCTTGCACAGGTAACATTCTTACCCAGGTAGCTCTCTCTTCAGCAACTTACACTTTAGAATTCACAGCTTTTTTATTGTCAAACTATTCAGAAATTATAAAAATTCAAATGTGCATCTAAAATCAAAACATATTGTGTGTGTGTGTGTGTGTGTGTGTGTGTGTGTGTGTGTGTGTGAAATTAGTATTTATGGACAAAATAACATTTGTGCCAATATAATTTAGTATTTGAAAGAACCAGAAATCTTTGTTATTACTTAATGCCCAGAGAAATGCTTTCTCCAGAGAACACTGAAGGACACATACATCTTTTGTGTGTCAAGTAGCATAGGCCTGCATCTCTTCCCAGTCCCTTACCAGTCATTATATGAAACTTTTATGATCATTTTCAGACAAAGGCCAACAGCACAGGAGGAACAAAGGTAAGTTCAGTAAAGAGCAATCAGCAGTTTAAAGTGAGATGAAGAACTCAACTCTCAGGCCAAGGCTGCTGTAGAGTGTGAATTGAGGTGTCATTTTAGCAGATGAGTTATAAAAACGAACTTCAGGATCCATGGTTTCTGCTCTTCCTGGGGCTGACTCTGCATCTACCAGCAAGCAGCTACAAAATCCCAGGGCCAGCACTTCATCTCTGACTGTTTCTTTGCCAACAGAACAATCTTTTACATTGTGTGCTTTGTCTACATATAATGTTACTGTCAAATCCTGCTAATAAAAATAATTGGAAAAGCAAAGAATAACTGTAAGTTGCCAGTCTATAATAAAGAAAGTATACTAAAATATAGAAGGATCTTTGATTTCTTCATAACAATAACAGCCAACATCCATGGAGGGTTCTGCTCTGCAAACAATCAGTTTATGTTCTCCACTTACTTAATTACTTCTTCAGACCTTTAACAAACCCCTGGATGTCCATATTGCACCTATAAAATTTGAGGAACAATAATTTTACACCACAGAATTGTTGGAACAAGTCCCAGGACAAAAAAAATGTATTCAATAAATATGAGCTTTATTATCCAGAAAATAATCTGTTTTCCCCCTACCTTAGCAACTTATGAACTTGTTTTTAACTCCTTTTCTCTCTCTGTCCCTTTTTTTTTCAAGACATCACAAAAATCACATGCCAAGAGGCCAGAATACTGCACTCAGAACGTGAAGATTTGGATGCATTTAAGCCAACAAAGTATATCCTTCCTATAGCCTTTCCCAGACACCTCTCATCTATCTGCTCCTTCCTGATGACACTAGTGGGCTGCGGCACCGACTGCCACATGGTTGAGTCTGAGGTCAGCACTTACTAGTGGTGAATTTTGAGTCATTCACCAACCATAGCTTCAGCTCTTTCACTTGTGATATGGAACTAATTGAAGTTCATGTCTCTTGAATTTATTTCATTTTATACCTGTTACATTTTAATAATATTTTAATTAGCTCTTTGAGAATTTCATGCAATGTATTTTGATTATATCTGCTCAACTGCTCCCCCTAACTTTTGTTTTTCTAATTTTAGTGACTTTTTTATTACTTGTCTGTAGGAGGGGCTAAGGTGGGAGGAGTAAGGAGAGGAAAAGGAGGAGCTAAAGGGAGACAGAGAACGAGAGGGCGGGGACATGGAGGCTGATATTCGATTGTCTGTAGCAGTCAAATGTAGTTGGTATATCTAGGTTGGGTATTGGGTTACATCTCTGATTGTAAGGGCACCTAGTTATTGATTCATTACTAAATATATAAGCCTTTGGATAATCTAAGCATTAGTCTCATTTGTACAAAACTGGAGTGGTTGTCTTACAGAGACAGTGTGGAAGATAGGCAGAGCCGTCTCCCACACTAATGTCTCGTGGGTGGCAGGGCTGGTGTTTTTAGCTGCAACATGCACATGCTTTCTGGCCACACAACATGGCAGCTGAGCTAGGCAGAGATGCAGCAGCTTAGATAGTTGGCTTGCTGGCAGCCGCTTTTTAAAGCTTTTTAAATTATTACTGCAACATTTGTCTAGAATTCATATTTGTTATTTATTTATTTATTTATTTATTTATTTATTTATTTATTTATTTATTCTCTCATACAATACACCCCAACCACAGTCTCCCTTCACTTCCCTCCTCCCAATCCTCCCCCACCTCCTCTCTCTCCCAGATCCTCTGTTTCACTTCAGAAAAGAACAGACCTCCCAGTGACATCAAACTAGGCATAACAAGATGCACACAGCCTCATATCAAGGCTGGATGAGGCAATCCAATAGAATGTAACAGGTCCCATGAGCAGGCAAAAGAGCCAGATACCTCTATGCCCACTGGTAGGAGTCCCACAAAAACCCCAAGCTAAAGAATACAGCACATATGAAGGGGCCCTGGTGAACACCCATGTGGGCTCCCTGGTTGCAGCTTCAATCTCTGTGAGGCACTATGAGCCCTGCTTAGTGGATCCTGTGAGCTGTGTTCATGGTGCCCTTGATCCCTCTAGATCCGACAGTCTTCCTCTTCCTCTTCTATAGAGTTCCCCAGGCTCCACCTAATGTTTGGCTGTGTGTCTCTGTATCTGTTCCCATCAGCTGCCAGAGGAAGCCTGCTGATGATTTGAGCTGGGCACCTATCCTACGAAGATAGCAGAGTATCATTAGGAACCATTTTGTTCCTACGAGTATAGCAGAGTATCATTAGGAACCATTTTGTTCCTACGAGTATAGCAGAGTATCATTAGGAACCATTTTGTTGACATTTTTTACATCAGTCTTTGGTTCTACCCAAGGCCTCTGAGACATCCACCTTTACTCCTGTATTGACCGAACCTCATGTTCTTTTTAGAATTTTAATAACCCATCAGCTCTAATTTGTGCTATCCATATATTCCTGGGTGTGAGACCATCCAGTGAAGCAAAGTGTGACTGACCTACCAGGAACTGCACCCTTAAAGAAAACTGATTCTCTATTCCCCAGAAGTTATGGAGTGTTCGCAGCTCCTCAGTTTGGGGTGAGGGATTGGGAGCCCCTCCTCTCTCCATGCTGAATGCTGACTGGCTTGGTCTGGGTGGGGCATTCCACTGATGCTATTCTCAGCACTTAAACCAGTTCTGATTTTCTGGGTTAACTGACATCCACTGCACAACTACGCTATGTGGACAAAATGCACAGATTCCTTTTTAAATAATACAGTGCATGGGAAGGGTTTATCCCAGTTCCAAACACTGCAGAAGGTATGCAGAACAAAATGCTAGTGGAGATTGCTGTTTTTAGTAATAACAGCATTTGCCTTCCTAATGTCTATCCCACCCCCTGAAATTAGTCTGAACTTGTCATGATTCCACACTTCCCCTGACAGTGACTTGTTTAGAATTAGCAATTAGCAGCCTTCCCAAGTTCTGCAAGACAGGGGGGAAAGTTGGCTAGGAGCTGCAGTAGACTTTCTTAGTCCCAGGAAAGAGCTGTAAAAAGAAACTACAGCCCTTAGAAGATGTGGATTGTTTCATTGTTCTCTGCTAATGTCATATAACAGAAGTTTAAAGCAGGTTTGAGAAGATTTTAAGCTACATGTCTTCTTTCAGCTTGGTGATATCAGATTTCAAGCTGGAAAGACGTAAGATTGTAATGAGAGGTTGCAGTAGACAGGGCCAAGCCTTCTGTAAATATTGCAAGTCTTGACAATGATATTGAACTCTGTCTTTCCTTTGTCCAGCTTTTTATAGGACTTGGTCACATCTTGTTGCTAATGGGTGATTAACAAAATCAGCTAACTATGCAACAAATGAGATATATATTAATCCCAATTTGTAAACGGCACTTGAAAGGTGGTCCCAGGATGCAGAATATAGTTTTTAGACATTTAAAAGGAAACATGCTTTCATAAACATTGTCTGAAAACACCTGATCTGCTGTACTGGGAACTTTAATGATATAAGTTTAATGCTTCCAGTTCTAGAGCATGGAAGTCCAAGGTAAGGCCTCCATGGTTGGGTGATGGAAAAGACCTGCTAGTGAGGTTGACAAAGTGTTACTATATCCTCAGATGCTGGAAAGGACCTGAGAAGCTCCTGGGTATTTCTCATATGGGCACCAGCTTCAGTGATACTGTCTCATTGCAGGTAACAGTTTGGCACACGCACTGTGGAGAGACTCAGTTCATCGCGGTGTGGTGACTAGGCAATGGAGGGAACAAAAAATAAGATTTCTATCTTTCATATAAAACCTAATAGTTTTAAGAAGCATAAAGGTAAACACTAAGGGATAAATACCACTTTTATTAATCTCTCATCTATTCTCCTGTCTTCCCAAGCCAATAGTTCCCCTTCTATTTGTATGGCTTTACTGTTCATTTAGATTCTATATAGAAGAAAAAAACATGTAATATTGTCTTTCTAAGTCTGGCTTATTTTGCTTAACATTATAATCTCTAGTATCCTCCATTTTCCTACAAACAATGCACCTTTTTCTTTTTTAGGGCTGAATAATAGTGTTGTATGTGTATATCATACCTTCATCCATTCATGCCTGCTAATGGGCACCTAGACTGAGTCTAACCATGGCTATTGACGTAGTATCACAATAACATGGATATGCAGATATTCCATTGTTTGCTGACTTAGATTCCTTCAGGTAAATATCAAGGAATAGTATAGCTAGATCATGTAGTATAGTTCTATTTTAGGGTTCTACTTTTAGTGGGTTCTTTTTTTTTTTGGGAGGGAGACCTCCATATTGACTTCCATGCTTCCTAGACTAATACACATTTCTAGCAAGCCTGACCACTCCCCCAACTGACTTCTACCCTTGAATCTTCACCACAATTTATTATCATGCATTTTCTTGATGATGATCATTCTGAATGAGGTGAGATACAATGTCAGTGTTGTTTAAATTTGTGTTTTGGAAAGAGGATTCTGGTATAGACATTTCTCTATGAATTAACTCCAATGCTCCAACTCCTGAAACGGTTCTAGTCTCTCAATTCCCTTATAATTACCTCAGATATCAGTTCTCTTGGAGAAATATCTCATACTGAATTAACTTCCATGATTCTTTGGCATCTGGGTGGGAAAGCTTTAACATAACTCATATTGCACTGAAATTCTTTGTTCATGCCTACCCCTCTGAGTTCTGAACTCCTCACTGCAAAATTGTTGGGATTGCCTTGACATGAAATATGAGACCCAGGACACTGCAAACTGTTCAATGTCAAAAATTGCAAATGCAAAGATGTATAACAGACAAATAATCAAGAAGACCCAGACGTGCTAGTGGGATGGTGGATTTGAGTTTTCTGCTTTTTCAGTGGCAGATGAAATACCTTACCAGTCCTGAGAGTAAGGAAGCCATCCTGGCACAAGTGGAAGCAATCTCCCTTCCATTTTGTTATTTTTCTAAGCTATCCTATGTAACCTTCTTTTGCTACTTTGTGAGTCTCCTTTCTTCCACTCTTCTCCTCCCCTCCTCTTCTGCTCTTTCAACCCCCTAACTAGACAGGAGAGAAAAAAGAATAGAGGGACAATGTTATCATTAGACTACTTCGTACTGATTAGGGATGTTGAGTTCTTTGGAGCGAGTTTTGGTCTTTGGCATAAGGGTATCTAACTCATTTTGTTTTTTCTTTGCACATGACTAATTTACAAACTGTGACCAATGGCAATAAATAGCAACCAACCAACAACCAACAATGCACCTTTTGGGATCCTAGCAAGTTTTCAGAATTCCAAATGTCACACACTCGCAGAAACTATCTACAACTGCTATAAAGTCATATCCCTGCTAGAGCAGGAGGCAAATCATAGCTAGCGGCTATGGGACAACCTGAAGCATCCCCATGTCTCATACCTGGGATTAAAACGAAAGCATATTCTTATAATATTTCTGTATTTTTTAAAAGAAACCTAAGGTCTCACTGCAATCCTATCACTGTAATGGAAAAGTAACATATATCCCAGGTGAGCAATTTCAGAGCCTCTCAGAACTGCCTACCATACTCCCTTAGAAACACAACCTCTAGGGCTTTGCTCTGACTTTCTGAGCCGGAAGCCTGAAGGGGGGTCACTGAGCTGGAGTCTCTTAATGTTCTCCAGGTGATTTAAACACAGAGCAGCGACGAGAGCTTGACTGTTGGGGAGAGGATACAATGATGTGTGATCCAGTAACACTGGATACTCCTGGGAAATCAAGTCCCTTCCCTGAGCCTCCATGAACTTACTTATAAATCAGCACTGGGAGTCATCCTTCCCGGTGACTCACCTGTCATTGAAGCTGGTGCCCAGTTGCTGCGGTGTCAGGCTTTGCTCCAAGCTCCCTCTAATGCTAGAAGCCAGGAAGCTCTCAGGCTGTGTTCTTGCCATCTCTTACCAGCTCTAAGAGCTTGGAATTGCTAAATGTCAAACACCCAGAACTTTCACAAACTGGTTGTAAAACTTGTTTGCTTGAAATGGGCCCTGGCTGAAAAATATTTATTAATATGAAATTGACAAATGTCACAAATTGAGGCTTCACCTTCAACAGTTTCCAGAGAGCTACTGTCCAGCACAGGGTTGCCCCAGGACATTCAGGACTCACCTCCCAGCTAGCTCAGAACATATAAATAAAGAAAAATGCCTGCCTTTCTTGTGTTCTACATTTTAAGGAATGCAGCGCACCTTGGTGACTGACAGAGATTACAGTTGTCTTGGAAAACATACTTGGAAACACCAATACATGGAGAATCTTGAGCAGACTCATGCATCCCTACATTGCAGAGTTGTCTGCAATGTTTCTCATCATCCTGCTCTTGTGTTTGTAGTAGAAAAGATAACATTGAACAGAATATATGCATGTACACATAATCTTATATTCCTTTTATATACTGTATTTTCTGGTTTGTATGAATTGAGGTCACTGTAAATAAAATTAAATTGCATATATAATTTTACTATTTGCATTGACTTTTAATTAATTCTATTAAAGACTACTATCTCCTCACCTAGCCCATGGGTGGTACCGAGAAGAGACTCTGGGGGGGTGGGGCTTCCCCTTTATATGTGAAGGCAAATTATTAAACTTCGGGCCTTGATCAGAATACTTTGTCTTGGCCCACGTTTCTCTCGCCCTCCTTCCTGTTAATTCCTAGGCTTCGTCTCAGGAGAACCCGGTGATCGTGGCTGCAGGCCACTCTTCTGTGTGTGTATGTATGTGTGTGTGCATGTGTGTGAACGGCACAAATGAAAGTGCATGTATGTGTCCCTCTTCCCTTTCTATCTTTTCTCCCTTTCCTTTCTCCTTGGTGGTGTTAAGGATTCAATCCAGGGACTCACAAGAGTTCAGCAAATGCCTTATTGCTGAGCTATTCCCACACACTCAACCCCTTTAAAGCCCTGATTTTATATTTGGTCAAGAGTAAGTTAAGTAGATATGAAGTCTTCCCAGATACTGTAGCAATGATTCTATACATACCTTTTCATCTGTTATGTAATAAACATTGAGTTTTTATCTCATCTCACATGTTACTAGCTTATAAGGTCTACAAAACCAAGTGAATTTAAAGATGATTTAAAAATGGATAGTGAGCCAGTTATTTTACTTATTCTGACACGTCATTTGGGAACAAAAGACAATCTGATAAATTTATCATTTTGTTTTGCTAATTATATGGGATAGCAACATGCCTTTTCAGAGCACCACTTTTCAAAGTGTGATCCACAATCCCCAGGAGTCTGAAAACCTTTTCAGAAAGTCTGCAAAAACAAAACTCATTTCAGAAAGCACTGTGCAGTGTTTGACATGTTACCAATGCTTACATTTGCCTCCTTGGTGCAACAGCTGAGAACTCAGTGCAAGTCAAATTGTACTAGTCACCACAGCATTCACCATCACACACTTGGAGTTATCCAAAACCTATGTTCATTTCAGAATGCCACTAGTAAAGCAGCAAAAATTATTAGCTTTGTGAAGAATATGAAGTTTCAGTGTGTGAGAAACAGAATGTGCTCACAAGGCACTGGAACCCAATAGTTGTCTCACATAGAGAAATAAAATTGTTCCACACCAAGCTAAGCTGTTTTGATGGCATACGATTTTCATCTGATAGAACAAGTAGCATCCTATGCTGTCATTTCCCAAACTGTGTGCATTAAATGAATGGCTTCTAGGTGTGGTAGTACATGCTTTTTACCACAACACTTGGGAGGCAAAGGCAGGAGGATCTCTGTATGAATTGAAGGCCATATTGGGCTTCCAGTAAGTTCCAGGCCATCCACGGTACATAGTGAGACAGACTCTGCAAAACAAAATGACTAATGTACATGCTATGTGGCAGTATTTTTCACCTTTAAAAATAGTTTTAAGAGCAGTCTTTTTTTTTTACTGGATATTTTATTTATTTACAATACAGATGTCATTCCCTTTTTCCATTTCCCCTCCCTAGAACCTCCTATCCTGTACCTCCTCTTCCTTTATGCTTTTATACCATTTTGATTACACTTATGTATTAAGGTCAGTTCTAGGTTGAGGGTCTAGCAATACAATAGATGCAAATAATTGAGGAACAGGCAGTACAATAAATACAAATAGCCAAAGAAAAAGCAAGGCATTAAACCCAGTTATGTGAACACTCCCACTAGCACTGTTTCTAAAGGCTTATCAGGATGACTGAAGTATCTGAGCCTACTTCCCTATCCTAACCCAAGGTCGTTTTCATGTCTGAAGCGTACTTTCTTGTTCTAGCCTAAAATTTAGATTCCTGTCTGAAATTACTTCTTTGTTCTGGCCTAATATTTAGATTCCTGCCTAAGATTACTTCTTTGTTATAGCCTACGATTTAGATTCCTACCTGAAATTACTTCTTTGTTCTAGTCTAATGTCAAATTCCTGCTTGAAGCCTACTTCCTTGTCCTTGGCCAATGTCATATTTTTGTCAGGGAGCCCTTTTCTTTGTCCTTGGCCCATGCCAGCTTCTTTCCAATCAGCCCCAAAGGCTCTCCACCTCTCCTCCTTTTTTATTTCGTTAACAAGACTGAGCCTGTCTTAGGTCACTCTGACAAGAATGCCTTTATTACCCATCTTGGAATATGTATTATCAAAGGCAGTGCACTTATGTCTTAGGTTGGTAAGAATCTTACCTTTCCTTGGCTTGCCAGCCTGTTAATTTAATAACTCTGTATGGGGGTTCATTTTCAGGTTTAAGCCATGTATTTTGGCTGCCAATATGTTGATGTTGTTAAAGATAAGCTTTAACACAGTGAGCAGGAATAAAAGTATTCCCAGGACAAGAAGGGCTAGCCTGGTCAAGCTATATATATGCCATTCCTGAGGTTTGACCAAAATGAAAATACTGAGTTCAGGCCATAAATAATTTTATCAGGACTACCTGCAGCATCAACAGTCAACAGAGCAGCATTTTTTACATTCTTAATCTCACTATGCAAAGTTAACACCCCCAGAGAGTTGTTAGGATTATGCCAAATATCCTACAGGTGTCTTTAAACTTTTTTCTAATTATAATGACAATCATTGTGAATTTCAAAAGTAACACTACTCCAATGACATTTGTCATGAAATTTGGTATGGCTCTTAACTCTTGGACCCTGAACCTCCTTCAGATAATTTGAATGGGTTATAGAGCATCATTCATTGTTCCAGATACCTATATAAATTCTTTTGTATACTCAATACATTAGTAAAATTTTCTTGCTAGATGGTTAACAAAAATAGTTGTCTTAACTCTTTGTGTCAATGCTATTGCATAAGTAGTGGTGCTAGCAATTGATGGAATTAAAGCTGTTATATCAGCAATAATCAAGCCTGTTACCCTCTTGCTTCTGCTTAAAGCCTAACTCACTTCTTCCAGCACTTTCAAGCTTTATTTCAGAGAATCAAGGTTTTCGAATACTCAGGGCAGTGAGACAAAAGCTGGTTGATAGACACAAGTAACAGACATGCCAGGTTTCAACACACTAACATAATTGGAAATTATAGTCAATGTAACTTACAATAAATACTGTAAAAGAGACAGAACCAAATTTAGCTTGACAATTAAAAGAGCCTTAAAACAATCACTAACTCTTGTTGGAAATCCAGATTCTGTCCCAGTATTATCTCTTGCTATCCTAAAATCATATTGAGCTACAGCTAGCTTCCAAATATGTTCCTGACAAAGTCCAGATCCAGTCTTCCAAAACTATACTGTTATTTCCCATATTGGATTGATTTCTAGACCAATACCTGATTGAATCCTAATAGCTGGTCACCTTTAAGAAGAATACAAGAGAGATGAGTTCTCTTTTCGATTCTCTATCCCACAAGGTCTGAAAACTTGAGGCAAGGCAGCTTGTCCCATCTGGGATATAGTCAAGCAAAGGTGGGTCAGAACCATATGTCCAATACAGCTCTCCAGTTTCCCTTTTCAGGGCACTCAGCAAGCTCACAGGTCTGCATCATTCTTTGTCTCAGCAACAGAATGTCTCACTAATCTTTTTAAAGTTCCATGGGCCTCTTCCATAACACCTTGTCCTTGAGGATTATACAAAATCCCAGCAATAAATTGCTGACAAAAAGTCTAAGAGCAGTCTTTTAAAAATACATTTAGGTTGATCTATTATCAATTTAAAAAAAAACTCACAGAAGATATTTTTGTTCTTAATGAGTATTAACTGACCCAATGTGCATTTTTTCAAAAGAGCAAGAAAAGAAACCAAAGAAAAAACGTTAGGAAGATAAATGTAATTCAACCCCCAAAATAAATAACAATACACAACTCACACAAAATGAAGCTGTGGGGTCAAGGGCTCTTGAGACATGAAAGCTTTTTAAAATGAGAGATGATCTTTCTGCTTGGGTACTGTGGGAGGAAAGAGTTATACAGCCCTTTAATGTTCTGCTAAGCTCCAAAGTATACAAACTCCATTCCCTCAAACTTCCTGAAGACAAGGGCCAACTCAACATTTGTAATGCTTGCTTAGAAGCAGTTCTTTTGGAATTTTAAAACTTAAAAGTAAAAACTTTAATCTGTTGCTTACCCAGATACTCTTCAACTGCTGTTGCCTCTGCCCTCCTTGGGAAAGAGCAGGGTGGTGGTTTCCTAAATCCTGAGCTCTTGGTGACAGATGTACTCCACCCAGTAACTGCTGATAAGGAACCATTGTGTGTTTTTTTCCTTTCTGATGCTCATGCTGTGCAAGAAAAGGCAATTACCCAGTTAAAGGCATTCTAGAAGAACTGGGGAGATAGCTTAGTGGGTAAAGTACTTGCCTAGGACCTGGATTTGATTCCTCCAGAACTCATTGAAATAAGCCAGGGATGGTGATATAATTGTAATCCCAGGGCTAATGAGGCAGAGATGATTGGATACCTGGTCTCAGTTCTCCCCAGCCTAGCATACTTGGTGAGTTTTAGGTCAAAGAGAGGCCTTGTCACATGTTTACAAAGAGGATGGCACCTGAAGAATAACACCCAAGTTATTCTCTGGCCTTCATATACATGAGCACATATATGTATGCACCAACCTCCCACATACACACCCATGTTCATATCTCCACAGTGTATCTACAAAGGAACACAGACAAGAAGAAAGGCGATACGGTCAATATTAGGTTAAATTTAATGAATCTGTATACATCAAGTACTCAGTATACATCTGTATACATCAAGAATCTCACCAGTGCTTCCTGCAGATCTAGGGGGGACAGGCACTAGTATACGTATTTACCATGAAGACAGCATCATAGCAAAGGGAACTGTTGTGCTTGGATCTAATCTCATGATCAAGTCATCCAGGACTTGGGATCTCAAAGAGCTATCCCATTCCTTGTTATTACTCGCAGAACCAAAAGAGTGAGGATCCTGGGGATGGGGAAGAGAGGAGGAGAAACCCTTAAGAAAATACTTAAAGACCAGTGACTCTCTTCAGACAATTATCTTAATATTCGATAACACTTTTGGTTTTATTAACCCATTTTCAATTTACACTTGATTGGCTTAGCATTTAGTTTATTTTGTTGTCCCTTCATTTGCCTTTCCCCTTTCTCTTTTGGCTATGTCCATTGATCAGAGCTCAGGGCAAGGTCTTGAGGTTTTATAGCGTGATAGAATTATACAAAGACAACAGTGAGGGCTGGGAAATACCTCAGTCAGCAAAGCACTTGCCAGGAACGTAAGGGGACCTGAGTCAGATCACCAAAGCCTGTTGTTTAAGACAGGTTGTGGTGGTGTGTCCTTGCAGTCTTATCCCTGAATAGACAGAGACTAGTGGACTTCTGGGATTTGCAGGTCAGCTGGCTTAGCCCATTGGTAAGTTTCAAGCCAATGAGAGACCCTAGAGATATAACACCTGAAGAAAAGTGTCTGCCTTCCACATACACATATAACTAGACCTCCCGCACACACATGAATATGTGCACAAACCCAATACACACACACACACACACACACACACACACACACACACACACACACAAACTTGAGCTCATTCTATATTTATTCTCTATTCTTGAGCACCACGATAGCTTTTGTGGACAATATCTAAATAGTATTTTTTTATCTTACACCTGAGGAACAGAGGCTTGAAGAAACTAAGAGAATTATGTTTTCGGACTCATTACAAACGAACCATTGCTGGATGCTCAAATGACAGCGCTCCTGTGTGTTTCTGTTTCCTCTTACCCTCGCACTTCAACACAGGAGTGAAGTCACAGTTGATCATTTCTCTTTCCACGTGCATCCCCCAGCTCTTCCCTACTGAGTCCCTTCTCTTACCTCGTATTTCTCACACTGACATTTGTTTTTCAGACTAAAAATTCCTTAGGTCATTGGGGAGTTGCTCGATCACGGGTTTGAGTTGAACAGAATGAATGTGCTGCAAAAACCTGACAGGAGAGTCTCAGCAAAGTAGCTCAAGGGAATGTCAGCAGCTAAGGGAAGGGGAGGGGAGCGCTTGGTCTTCTGGAAAGCATGCATTAGTTTCGTAGCTCCTTTGGGGGACATTTTTTGTTATTATTAAACTTCATCTCAAGGAGTAGAAGAACTCTATTGGGGATTGAGAGTCAAAATCTACAAGATAGTGGAAGTATAGAATACTTTAGGACAGAGGATCTTTTGCTTAAAATCGGACTCACAGCAAACAATCAATGCAGATTTGGTGACATGGCTATCAAGTTCAAAAGCATTTAGCTGAAACACCTACATGGTGTAACTTTATTTATAAAATAAGTGGTATTGTTATGGTGGGTTTTGCATAAATTCCCACCTGCTTTTCACAGCTACACTCCTCAGTTGGCATCACCAAACTGTTAAAGAACACACACACACACACACACACACACACACACACACACACACACAAGCACAGGAGTGTTGAGCATGTAACTCAGGGGCAGAGCACATGCTTAATGTGTGTACCAGATCTTGAGTCCAAACCATAACACCTGCCCTTTCAAAGCAGAAAGTTAAGGATCTATGTCTTGCCCTGTGGGAGTAATATAAAATGTTAAGCAAAGTGCTTCCACCAATGAGATTTTTTTCTTTTACTGAAAATAGATTTCTTGTCACATAATATATCTTGATTGCAGCTTTCTCTTGCTCTGCTCCTCCAAGTCTCTCCATACCTCTCCTCCACCCAAAGCAACCACTTTCTGACTTTGCCTTTTACTAGAAAACAAACAGGCTTCTAAGGTACAGTGATAAAGTGAAATAATATAAAACAACAAACAGACAATAATAGGACAAAACAGGCAGAAGGAAAAGGTATAAGAAACAGATACAGATGCACAGACCCATTCCCTGACATACCTGGATACAGACACATAGACCCAGATACAGACACACAGACCCAGATACAAATGCACAGACCTATCCCTCCACAGACCCAGCATTTTTTGTTTGTTGCCATGATCTCTAAGTTCAGTGCTGTTGTGTTTAGAAGGCCTTGTTTGCCTGGTGTCCTCCATACCCTCTGGCTCTTTACACACGTTCTGCCTGCTTTTTCATGGGCTCCACTGAGCTCTGAGAAGTAATTTGATGGAGATACCCCAGTTACGGCTAAGTGCTCCAAAGCCTTTGGCTTTCTGCGTCTTGTCTGGCTGTGGGACTATATATTTGTTTCTTGATGTGATGGAAAGCTTCTCTGGTGGTGACTGAGCAGAGCATTTATCTATGTGTATAGCAAAATGTTATTAGATCAAATTTTATAGCTATGTAGAACAGTAGCCTTTAGTTTTAGCCTTGGTCATTAAGCTATTTAGTCTCAAGGTCTTGCTCACTAAAAAAGTGTCAGGTATGGGTTCCACCTCGTGGAATGGGCCTTAAATCAAATCAGATATTGATTGGTTACCCCCGTGATTTCCATGTCTCCTTTGCACAACCATATCTTGCAGGCAGGAAATTATTGTAGATCCAAGAGTTTGAGTCTGTGTCGGTGTTTATGTTTCTCCTTTGGCCATGTGCATAATACCTTCTGGTATCAATAACACTAGCTGTAGGGCTAGTAAGCTACAGTAAAGTAAAGCTGTAAGGCTTTATGTAGGTATCAGCTCTACTCTGTGTTTACTGAGGGGTGTGGGTATTGTCTTCAACAATAGGCCCCTGCAACAGCTTGGGTTGTTCATGGGTTGCCACAGGGCCCCTTTGATCAACAACTTACTTAGATGCAACCCATTTCCAGTACTAGGAGTTTCATTTGGTGACAAGAGATGTCGAGTTGCAGCTCTGTTATCTGGTAAATTTCATTTAGATCACCTTAATATATGTATATATTTTAGGAGGCCTCTACTATATTAGGTTTCCATATTACCTACCCAATGGCCCTAAATTTTAGCTGTCTCTCCCATGTCCCGTCACTAATTTCCCTCTTACCTCCAACTCTCCACTTGATCCTCTGAGCCTGTTTCCTCCTCAGCCACCTATAATTCTCTATTCTGTTTCCCTGTTTTAGAGAGATCTATCCACCTCCTTCAAGTTCCTTACTACCTAACTACTGTGGTTCTATGGATATAGTTATCATTGACTTAATAATTTTCATCAACACAGAGCAAATACATACCATTTTTGTCTGTCTGGATTACCTTACTCTGGATCATTGTTTTCTAGCTCCATACATTTACCTGTGAATTTTATGATTTTATTTTTTTAAACAGTTGGATCCTTTATGGTGTACATGCACATTTTCTTTGTCTGTTAATCTGTTAAGAGGCCTCTGGGTTGCTTCTAATTTCTGACTATTATGAATACAACATGAGCATGGTTGAGCAAATGTCTCTGTAGTGTCTTTTACTATGAAGAAGCGCTTCAGTTTCATGAGGTCTTATTTATTAATTATTGGTCTCAGTGTCTGTGCTAATGGTGTTTTCTGTTCAGAAAGACTTTTCCTGTGCCAATGAGTTCAAGACTATTTCACAGTTTCTCTTACATCAGGTTCAGTGAATCTCATTTGATGTTGAGGTCTTTGATCCATTTGGAGTTGAGTTTTGTTATAGATGATAAGCATGAGTCGATTTGGTCCCTTCTCAGTGTAGCCGTCCCAAATAACCATCACCACTGTGGGAGACTCAGTCGTGAGTTGTTCAGGTTCTATGAGTTTGCAGGCTTTCTGTTGTTTCTGTTGTTGATAGATGAGGCTTACCTGCACTTTGCTGGCCTACTTGCTTTTCTGGCAGGCTTGGCTAGGGAATGCTGGAGTTGAGGGCTGGGACAATAGGTTGTGTGGGAAGAAAGGATGCAGGTGATATCAGCTGGAGATGGGGACAGAGAGGGAAAGGAGCCTACAGAGCTAGGGAGGAAACTGATGTATTGGACTTAAGGGAGGGAAGAAAGAGTGGAGATCTACAGTTAGCCTACCTGCTTCTCTTGCCTCAGTTTCCTGCCCTATAGAAAAAGAAAATAGTAACATTCACTATTATGAAGACCAAACAAGACAAATGTATAAGCCAACTGACACAGTGTCTAGCACATTTTTGACAACTAGCATATGTTAGTTTTATCCTGTCTGTTTTGTTAGGTTTCTTATGGCACACTAATGCAAATTACAATATCCTTTATGAGTGAATATTTTTTTCTGTCCTCCTAACTAACCACTTGCCTCTCCATGTCTTCCCAGATAGCCATAACCCTGCTTAACTCTGTTTGTCCACAGGACCCTCTCTATTTGCACTACCTTATTCTATCTCATTTGTCTCCAACTCAGAGTGTAACTACTCAAAGTCTGTTAAAATCAGTAATTGTCTTCTTTACTGCCTTGCCCTCCAAGGCAACTTAATATTAGCCATGAGTCTTTGCTTGTGGTGGGCATAGCTTGAATGCAGTTTCACATAGAATCCTAAGCTTACTTAAGACATTATGAGATTGCCTATGTATTTATTTGTTTGTTTATTTGGTCAATTATGTGGTTCTTGAGCCTGAGTTTTGTAGATAACCAGGTCCATGTGGCAGTGTGAACAGGTTGGACTCACCTAACAGAACAGTTGGTGAGAAAAGTTGGCTAGTTAAGTTATAAACCAAGTCTACCAGTTCAAATCATTCTGTGAGTGAAGTCAAGGGACAGAAAGACTGTATGGTGAGATACTGAGAAGAACAACAGGTTATATTGCATTTGATTCTGAGTAGCTCTAGTTTTAAATGATGGAAATATGTTACACTTTGTATGATTTGAAAGCAGATAGTGTTTGTTCATTAAAGAAACTAACTCCATTCAAGAAAATTGTTCCTCAGTACAGCTATATAAAATCATTTTACTGAGTACTGAGCTCAGTAGTACCACCCCTATAGCCCACGTAGGACATATCAGGGCCCTCTACAAGATCATTTTTCTTAATATGCTTAGAAAGGAATTTGATCTTTCTTTTTCTTCTCTCTCTCTCTCTCTCTCTCTCTCTCTCTCTCTCTCTCTCTCTCTCTCTC
>JANHMN010000030.1:439938-483607 GCA_030674055.1 Rhabdomys pumilio | reverse complement strand
CTCTCTCTCTCTCTCTCTCTCTCTCTCTCTCTCTCTCTCTCTCTCTCAGAGCACCTTTACTATGTGCAGCTCAAGTGAATGGATGGTGTCTTCATCATCAATTTCATTGAGTTCTCATCAGTCTAATGGAATCATGGGAGTTGTCCGGGTCTAACTTGGATTGGTGACATAGCCTGTCAAAAGCAATAAGTTCTTGGCGTAACTTCATTAATGTAACCTATGTTCTGCCACTCAGATAAAAATTGGTTTTTTTTAATTAATTCAGGAGAAAGTAATTTGCTGTGCAAAGAGACATGTACTTTATTACAACTAACAACCATTCTCCTGGTGGCCAAGGTAACCTGATGGAAGAAACATAGTCTGTGAGATAAAAAGTTGTGGACCTTGGTCTTTGTGAGGTGCTACATCAACCAAAGCTGTAGCCACACTACACAGCACCTTTTGTTCTATGAGACAATACATTTATTGTTGATTAAATCAGCTTCATTACATTCTAGTTGGTATTAGTAAAGAAATAAATGGAAATAACAATGAATGTATAAGGTCTTTATAAGTTCAAGGACATTGTATAAATAATCCATTTATGGACATCATACTGTGGTAGTTTCAATATGCTTGGCTCAGGGAGTGTCACTATTAGGAGGTGTGGCCTTGTTAAAATAGGTGTGGCCTTGTTGAAACAAGTGTGTCACTATGAGGGTGTGTAGGCTTAGAGTTTTTAAATCTACTTTTAATAAGTGTTCTCAAATGCTTAACCCTCCTTCTAACCTACCGTCCAAAGGTAGGGGAGAAAAAATGATAACTAGGACAAGGGGATGTGGACATGTTTAGAAGTAGTTCCTTGGGGAGATTCCAATCTCCATTTGTCAGGATACCAGTAGTCTAGTTCAGTAGTGTCAGGATACCAAAAACAAATCAGCAGTGCTGGCATGATCCAGCAGAAACAGCCAGGCTCCATAAATTGGCATGAGACAGCAGCAGTGACGAGAACCAGCAGGGACATTAGAAGTTCTCTGCAACGTCTCTCTCAATGAAGAAAAGATCATCAAAGATGAAGACATGGACCAACAAATAGTTGTAAAGCTAGATATGCAACCAAGCATGATGTTAATGTCTGTTGAGTCCTATTTATACTTTCTCCAAACATAACGTGTCCTCATATGGTTATTGGCTTAACAAAACGCCATGTAAGTCTGTCTTCGAAAAACACCATGTCAGTCTACATTGCTTGACATATCTAGAAACTTCCACTTCAGGGATGAGCTTTGAGTCCCTCCTTCTAGCTGCCTGAGGAGTCAGTCCTCTCCTGAGTGTAGTTACAGTAAGATGTAGAACTTTCAACTCCTTCTTCATCATCATGTCTGCCTGCATGTCACCATGCTTTCTGCCACGACAATAATGGACTAAACCTCTGAAACTGGAAGTCACCTCCAATTAAATGTTTGCCTTTATAAGAGTTTCCTTGGTCATCGAGTCTCTTCATAGCAATGAAAACCCTAACTAAGACACATAGTTACTACAAAAAGATAGCTTTAGTCCATCTATAAAGGGGTATGCAATGTGCCAATTTCAGTTTCAAGTTTGTGCTGATTAGATTTTTTTTTTTTGCCAATTTTTGACACAAACTAGAGTTATATGAAAAGAGAGAATCTCATTTAAGACAATGCTTATATCAGGCTACCTATGGGCAATCCTAAGATCCTTCCCACTGTGGGAGGTGCCATCTCTGGACAGGGAGTCCTGAGTTGTATAGACAGCAAACCAAGAGACCCATGGAGACCAAGCCAGTAAGCAGAACTCCTCCATGGTCTCTGTTTCAACTCTTGCCTCCAGATTCCTTGAGTTAGTGGCCCAATCCACCTTATAAATCAAACAAACCCTTTCTTCTCCAAGTTGACTTTGGTCAGCATTATCATGGCAACAGAAACCTGTGTCTGATTTCTTATGCTAGATTGTGGGCAATATATAATTTCTGAATTGGGACTTGATGTTTCTCAATTTATTTCCACAAACTCCTTCCCTCAAAGCTCACTTCCCGTTGTTTAGAAATGTACTTTCAGCTAGGGGCTCAGTGGAGCTCAGTGGTACAGTATTTTCCTGGCATACACAAGTGAGGCTCTGGGTTTGATCCTCAACCACAAAAACAATCAAGCAACAGATAAGTAAAATAGAAACAGAAACCAGATCTTTAAAATTACTTTTATTGCCAGGCAGTGGTGGTGCATGCCTTTAATCCTAGTACTTGGGAGGCAGAGGCAGGCAGATTTCTGAGTTCAAGGCCAGCCTGGTCTACAAAGTGAGTTCCAGGACAGCCAGGGCTATACGGAGAAACTCTGTTGAAAAAAAAAGTACTTTTATTTGACCGTCCAGTGGTGCAGTTGCAAGCCTAGTAGTTTTAATTCTACATTATGATGTTTATATTGCCTTCTACCCAGGAGAAATAACCTTTTATAATATGAAAATTAGTAATGGTTGAGGAGTTTACATTTCAAATGAATAATATTGAAAAGTTTTCAGAAAGAAGGTAAGGGTGTCCCCCAAAGGGGAATTTGAGGGTTCTTCATAAAACTAAACTTTGTGTTTGTTTTTAAATGATGGTCTAGAAGCAAATTAGTAGAAACACACTTTGGATCATTTGCATCTTGTAATTAAAATTGGTCCACAACTTCACTGCTTGAGTTACGCTCCTGCTTCAATAGAGTCAATGCCAAGTGAAATGGTACTTCTTGAGTTGCAGCCAGGCAATGAGAACACTGGTGGGCTTCATACGCCAAAGACATCTTCTTGCCAAAGGAAAGCAAATGTCCCCTCACTCAGCAGAGCGAATTGGGTGTCCCAGGAGTCTAATTAGAAGGAGATGGCAGGAGAATTGCGTCATCAAGTTGTATCATTTCAAACTTGCAGGAACTTTCATCTTAGCTGTCAGTTTCATAGTAATGTCGCCAGGGCATCTTAGCTTCAAACAACACAGTTTGTTATAGAAAATGTGAGTGTCAACTTGGATTGTTTTTGCTTGGTTTGTTTTTGCAGCTTTGTTTGTGCTTAATAAAAACATGAAATAGATGAATATACAAAAGTTTTACATATCCTCGCATTTATACCTTATTTATTTAAGTTGACATTTAATGACATCTCAGCTTTATTCTTCACCAAGAACAAGTGAGGAATAAATCATCTCTCTTTGTTTGGCTTCTTGATAAAAGGAGTCAACCATGTTATGAACTTAAGTAGATTTTGTGAGGATTAAGTAATTTAATGGAGCACACTTAGAAAAGCCCTCAGCACTACAGTAAGTATGCAGGATTGTCTGCATTACAAATAAAATTTAGGTTCATGGAGATGGTTTCTATTCAAAGGGTACAAAGTGCTTGATGCATCTCATCTCAATCACTGTTAGATGCTTGATGACCAATCTCTGGCCTCCTTTGGGTTTAGCAGGTATCATAATGAGTCTTTTGCATCTTACTTTTAGTGCTCATTACTCCTCCATATTTTCTTTCTTCTTAGTTTATTCCTAACTTAAATGTTCTTGTTCAAATTTAAGTGCTTTTTAGAGCTATCTTGGGTCCATTTAGGAACAAAAACTTTTACAAATAAAAATCAACCAAAGTACATGTTCCCTGTTGGTCTGTATGTAAGACAGCATTTAAAAGACAACCAGGGTAACTGGGACATGTTGCCACACACAGCAGGAACCTTGGAAATGCATTTCCTGAACCTGAGGTGTTCTCTCAGAAGCAGGAGTGTGATCTCATTTACTATAGCCAGTTCCACCCACTCTATGACTACTGTAGTGTAAGTTCTATTAGACACACGTCACCCGGTATAGCATTTTCTTCATGTAGCCAATAATCTAGAGACTTAATATTTGTCTCTTTTAAATTTAGATCTCTAAGTTTCCGATAGTTTCCTTTTCTACAGAAGGAAAGGCAAGCACTTGTGGCCAAGAGCACTCTTACCCTGGTCCAGAGAGGAGAGTGCTATTTGTAATGACAGCTTTATAGTTTCTCTTTCTTGATCTTTCTGCTTCATTTTCTGGCCCATGTCTCCATCTCAAGAATTTTGCACCGAGGGAAACGAATCTTCCACAGAGAATTTTTGCTGCCACTTAGGATTTGTTAAGTGAGATGAGAAATAACATGATTCATCAGGTGTTGAAGTTTGCTATTTATAGTCCCTGAGAAAATATACCTATCTGTTATTCAGAATTCTTACTTCTAAGGCAATTAGCACTTCACATCAGAAGTTGGGATGAGAGAGGAGTGACACCTCCACCCACAGCCTCACCATGTCTCTAGGATGACTACTCTCCAATTACAGTTTCCTATCCGCCCGGCCCTCCGCTTTCACCTACTTTTCCTTCCAACTCCACTGTTTTAAGGTAGATTTATTAAGAGGGAAATAGGGATTTTAGATGACTTTTCTTTTTATTGGTTCGTAGCTTTAAGTTTTACGTTTTTATTTGAAATTATATCTGTATCATTCTCCTTCCATTTTTTCCCTCCAGTCCCTCTCATGTACCTACCCTCTTACTCTTTCAAAGAAATTGGTGTGTTTGTGCATGTTTGTATGTGTGTATGTCTGTGTGTGTGTGTGTGTGTGTGTGTGTGTGTGTATGTGTGTCCTGAAAAAGGCTGAGAGTGGGAGAAGTCTTCCTCATGGAAGAGCACTCCTCCCCAACATTGGTTATCCAGTACCAGGTGATCAGCCTTGAAAGCATGCATATACAAAGTGTTATGCAGACCAAGCAGATTGTATCTACTTAATAACTTACGTTGCTTAATGTTTTTGCTTTGCCAGGGTCTCTAGTCATAGTCCTCACTCCACCACCCCTACTGTAATAACGCGCTTGCCTCTAATAACAACTTCCAGGTATTTCTTGCTCCGACATATCCAGCCAGTTCAGATATTATAACAGTGTATTCTACAGGTGAATGATTTTTCCTTTTATTAATTACTCTGATGTCTACCTTCTTTTTAGAAGAACCCTTTACTGCCCTGAGGAGTTCTTTCAAATAGATTGTTCTTTGCAGAAAAAAAAAAAATCCTGAATCATTCACTAGAATTTTTATTTTCTTAAAATGTGGTATTAAGCTTTAAATCATTAGATTACATTTAACAATTTTTTTAAAAAAAAATCTGTTCATAAAACAGTCGAAAGCAGAACAAAACAAAGGTTTGTTCTTCTACCCTTGCTTACTACCCTTTATGTTTCTGTGCATCTTCCACAACACTCGCTGCACAGGCAAGCATTCATTTGCAGCTTAGTGTTTTCAAGTGTGATACTCGGTATCTGCCAAACGCCTATAATGTGGAAGGCAGGACAGCAGTCCTTCCCTCTATTCTGCCCTGCTTTATTTTGCTTCAGGATAAACCAATATTAATATTAACACCTCCTCTTTTTTCTGAGTTTTTAAAAATGAGACGTGATCTATATTTTATTTGGCAGTTACCTTTCGTACACAATACCTGGACCTTCCAAATAATAACCATGAATCTACTCTTTTTTTTTTTCTGAACAACTAATATCCCATATAATTGATAGAATACTGATAATTTCTAGTAAAATAATATATCATATTTTGCAATATTGTGACAAATACCCTTATAATTAAATTTTATGGTTCTGCAGATTTACTCTAGAGCTTATCAAAGATGCCAGTCTTTGCTATCAGAATTTCCAGCATGAGACTTGTTAGGCAAAAGGATGCTGGTCTGTTACATCTTCAGCAAGATGGCTAACTCATCTGCAGGTTTCCACCAGGGGCATGGAACTATGGTGACTTCCCACGTCTTTGAAAACAACCAACCTCAGCATGCCTTGTAATTTGCCTGCTGCTTTTATTTGCCTTTGCCCTGCAGGGCAAACTTTTCTTTTATGAGTATTGGCCATACTAATCATCACTGGGTTTCTTCTTCTAGGGATCAGCTGTCTCTATAAATCATCTTTCAATGTCTAATTGGCTGCTTGTCTTTTGTTGCTTTCAGTATTGCCAATACAGAATTAGTGTATCCCTGTGGCCATAATTGTTATCCATACATTTTCCTACTCAATGCATGACTGAGAAAGTGATTTAGTTTAATGGCCAGTTTGTAGATCAGACTGTCCAGATTTAAATTCCAACTCCATTTTATTTGTGTATAATCTGGAGCTTAACACATTATATTTATTTCATAGGACAGGATAGAGATTAAATATATAAACATAAGTCATACAGAAATAGCAATATCACAGAATAAACTAATATTTTTATTTGCTATCATTATGTTTCTAGCATATTTTGCTCAAAAAATCTTTTAAATTATTATATAAAATCTGTTTATTAGTTTACTTAATGGATTGTGAAGATTGCTCCATTTGTAATCATGCAAACAAATGCCTTTTAAATTTCGAATCTATGTTTATTTCAGTGTATTTGTGGAAGTCAGAACTGAAGTTTGTGGTTTTCTCTGCATAACTAGTCTACTGTATTTGTGTATATTACATAAGCCCTGCTGTCCTCAGGCATCTGCCAGGATGCCTTTATACTTGGTTTTTCCTTCATTCTCCATATGATTCCATTACTTTCTTGCCTATTCCTTTCGGGTTTTGTGATGACAGTATTACAGCAGGTTTAATATTTGATAGGCTAGTTCTATATCAAGATTCCTTTATTAATAGGGTCTTCGTAATAATTCTTAAACACTTTAGATTGTCCTTTCAAAAGTTATTCAGCACACACACATATATACACATATATATACATCATTAAATTGTGTTTATCATTAATTTATATATAAATATTTTGTGCACATGTATGTGTATTTATATGCATGTCTGTGTGAATATGTGTCTAAGTGTGTGTGTGTGCATAAGTATGTGTGTGTGCATGTGGAGGCTAGAGGGCACTAATATCTATTAATAACTCAATAATAATGATAATAATGATATTAATGTTGATCTTGGTTGACATTCTCAGGAATATCATCCACCTCCTAAACTGGCTGGTAAGGAGCCCCGAGGATCTTCCTGTCACCACCTCTGTAGTTATGTCATTGATTGCAAATGCAGTCCAGCACAGCTGTTTTGTTTTCCATAAGTTCTGAGGACTGGACTCAGCTTTCATGTGTACGTAACATGCTCTTTTCAAACATAGCTATTCCCCAGCTCATTCTCAGCAATTTTTAAATTCTCTTTCACATGTGTGACCATATGTGCCTTTTCAGAACACGCACGTTTTGTTTTCTCTTACCTTAACCAGGTTTCTTTCTCTTCCCCTCCTCTTTCTCCACCATCATCTTTTTCACTGAAGCAACTTTGTTTCTCACAGCTTTTTAAATAGAAGCATACAGAGGTGAGAAGGTGAGGTGCAGAAGAGGGAGGGGCGGTGCAGAGAGGTTAGAACTGGCTGGCTTGCTTTCAGCTCTGCCTTGCAGGTCTGCCCATCTTTATCCTTTCAGGATAGTCAGTTGTTTATAGCTAACATGGCCAAGGGCAGGCTGGCATCGTGCTGACATGGCACCGTGCTTCAGCTACATGCCAGCTCTAATAGATGGAAACCGTAGCCTGTTTTTCTCTGTGAAGAAAGATTCTGAGAACAACATTTTTGACAGTCTATTTAATTATCAGATTTGAGTTCAGTTTTTGGCTGTTACTTACTAGCTGTCTCTGGCACATCCTAGGTATTTGATGCCTAGTAATTACTCAAATGAACCTCTATTGAGTCGTTTTAAGTTCACTGAGCCTGACCATCTGTATCTACAGAACAAAACCATAATAACAGCTCCATGCATTGAAGATGAAATTAAAGGAGTGCCTTTGCATACAAATGTCTCCTCAGCAACAGAATGCTACAACAGTGAAACGTGTACAGGAAACTGAAAATTTGACCATTGACCTGAAAAGTAACCCACTGACCATCCCACTGCGCTTCTGTGGCTCTGTTGTTCTCTTTCCTTTGTAATAGTTTAACATTCAACAGTAAGGGAGCAAGAGAAGCTTCTGCAGCATGAACTAGTCACTGAGCTTTGGGGCAGCACAGGAAGTTTATCTGACACATGGTAAAATATGGCCTCAGGGTTTCCTCAGTCCTTAAACCTCAACTTTGTGTGTGTGTGTGTGTGTGTGTGTGTGTGTGTGTGTGTGTGTGTGTGATAAATTCAATATAAATTAGAAATTATAGAAAAATAAAATAAATTAGCATAAAAATAATAAATGAATATATATATATATATTTCTAATTTAGTAGTTAGGTCAAGTAGCATATCTGATCATAAAATTATGTTGACCTGACTTAATGTATTTCAGTCTTTGAAATCTTAAGATTTCATCTGCAATCAGGTTCATGGTGCATACCTCAATCCTAGCACTTTGGAAGCAGGGACAGGTGGATTTCTATGAGTTTAAGACAGATTGGTCTGGTTAGTATGTTCCAGGAAAGCCAAACTACATAGTGAGCCTCTGTGTCAAGAATCATTTGCTAGGCTAATAATGATTATTCTGATTACTTGATCTTTGAAACATGATTTTCTTCTCCTCTAGGCTTAAATGTTCTTGTTTATATTTAAGCTGACCAAAACTAGACCCTGTCAATTTGACTGCAAGCTCTTCAAACTGCTAGCAGCTGACACATACAATATCTGCAACTCAATAAGTTTTTGCTGGTCATGCAACCATGTCTTCTAGAATTAATAGTACATATTAGATGATGCAATCACCAAGCCACAAATTTTCAATATGTTTGACGGTATATATTTGCATTTCTATCTTACATAATATGCCATACATGTGCTCTTTAACTATCTGTGACCAATTATGAGACATCTATCAACTATCTATCTATCTATCTATCTATCTATCTATCTATCTATCTATCCACATTAAAAGAGACTTGTGTATACCTAGAAGGATATTAAGCCAGTTATTGTTGCAATAAAAATATATATTTATATCAAACATGAGCAAAACTTCAGATATGGTGAAAAGGTAGCAAATATGTAAGATGAAGAATCTAGAGGTCTAATATAAGGATGATAGGCAATAAGAATGTTGCAAGCCTGGCCTGAGAGGCATTGGGTGTGGCTGCTGCTGTGTCATGTGTGCAGCAGTAGATGGCAGAAAGGAGGCTTCGTTTGCCTTCAGTGTTCTGACCTATGAACATCTGAATGATTTGTGGCCTACCATTCTCTGAAAAGAAAAGAGCCTGAGATGGCTACCAGTCCAGCACCAGAGGGTCCAGACAGGGAGCTAGCCTGAGACAATCACCAGACTGGCACCATGCAGGCCTGAGGGTTGAGGGGGAGGCCATACCTGAGATGACTCCTGCCTAGAACCATAATACACCAAGTTGGGCACTCCTAGATGATCCCAGACACTCAGGGATCCCCAGAAACCACTAAGAGAAGAAAGAAAGTAAGTAGTTGAGAAATTGAAGAGAAAGAGAAACAGAAGGATGTGGGCACAATGAAGAGAGGCACAACTGGAGACTTGAGGGCAATGAGGAATAGCCTGATGTGAGTAGCCGGTGTTGCCACCTGGTACCATGAAGGGTCCTAGCCTGTGCTGCCATGAGAGGGCCAGGTCTGGGTCCATGGCCTTATAGCAGCAGGAGTTTGTTATCACCAAAGACCAGGTAGACAACCCTGGTCTGGGCTGCTACCTAGGGACATGTTGAAGTCTCAGGGCTGCGAAGAACTGAGCTCACTCCTCAAATGGACACTCCGGGAGAGCTGACCCCACCCCTCGCCAGCTGCAGTTTCTGGTGAGCCATGCAAACATCGGAGATCCGGCTCTATCAGTTGTCTCTATGAGGCGGTGTGGACAAGTGAGTAATAACCTCGCCCTCCACGCCTCACTACCTGTGGCAAGTGGGAGACTTGGCCCTGGGATCATGAGAGCTGGAAAGCTATCCCTACCCCTCACCTGCTGCAGCACTCAGGAGAGCAGGCCCTGAATGTGAGGATTATGGATGATCTGGCCCCAAGCATGTAAATAGAGCCAGTTGACCTGCTCAGACACTTCCCAGGTCCCGGGCTTTGAGTAGGCCTACTCTAACATTTACCCCACTGCTGGACTGCATTAAGGGGCCAGCCCTACACATCTCAAACTATGGGATCTCCATGACACAGGCCAACAACAAGATATCTGAAAGTTATCCCAATGAAGTTCCTGTATTAATAGTATAGCAGAAGGCAGAGGCCTTGAAGCACACCATCGACACACTGCAATGAGCATTTGCAAGCAAAGATGTGTGGACAAAGGGTATAGTGTGGGACACACTGTGACACACTACAGCTTCCACAATGAGATTTTTCTCTGTTGTGGGGAAAAGCTGCAAGGGTAGAGGGTGAGTATGAAAGAAGGGAGAGATGAGTGGGATTGGTGTGCATGATGTGAAATAAAGCTCCACATTAGTTTTCAGATGTTTAATTTTGGGGACTTGGAATGTAACTCAGTAGGTGGAGTGCTTGACTCATACATGAGGCCCTGGGTTTGATCTCAAGCACCATATTGGCGGGGCCAGTGGTACATGTCTGTAGTTCAGAAACGCCAGGGAATTCAAGGTCGGTCTCAGCTATATAGGGAGTTGGAGGTCAACTTGGGTGGAATATATGAGATCTTGACAAAAAAGAGAGAGGAAAAAGAAGAGGGAAAGAGAGAGAAACAATGGAGAGAGGGACAGAGGAAGAGAGATTGGGAGGGAAAGAGGATGTGAGAGAGGGAGAGGGAGATGCAGAGAGAGAGAGAGAGAAACAGAGTGACAAGGAAAGGGACAAAGGGAGAGAGGGGGAGGGAGAGATGGGGAAAGAGAGAAAGAGAGAGAGAGAGAGGGAGAGAGAGAGAGAGAGATTACTAGGCTTAGTCATCCTTCAGCTGGAACATTGTCCGACTGAAGGTCATTTTGAGGTCAATGATAGGTTTCAATGGTGACCCCTTCACAGGCCTCTCTTCTGTTGGCAACTGTCATTTCCTCCTCTCTCTTTTCTTTTCCTTTGACCAGGAAATCCCAGGGCTGGCCATGGTGCCATGCCTTCATCAGTCACTCACTGGTGACTCACTATAAAATTCAGTGAGAAATGTTGTCTGTCACACAAACCTGGTATTGAGCTCCCAGAAAGTGCCACTTAGCGACATAAGAAATTTATGGGTTTAGTCCCTGAAAGCAAAGCTCATGACCCCACATAATCCACTAGTCTGTCAGTCATGGATCAACTTGTCCACCCATGTTAAAGGTGGCTGGACCCCTGGAGAGAGGAGTGTGTTCCTTTGAACCTTCTAACTGAGAAACATTTCGTACTTCCCATCACAGGGAGTTCAAACTGTCCTTTTTTGGGAGAAAATGCTCATCATGGTACCTGTATGGCTTTTATAGAAACTGAAGTTCACCTACCAAGAAGTTTCACAAAGTATGCAGGGTGTCTAGACTGGGGTCTCCTGAAGAGAAAATGAGGAACAACACCTTTTATGACATGAATTGAATTCGACAGTCAACCTTGAATGTGTGGATGTTTAACTGTAATTATTAATGAGCACTGTTTGAGAACTAGGCATTAGAAGACCATGGAATGTATATTCATTCCCTTTGCCAGAGTTCTTAGCTGATGACATCCCTGAAAGGTCTAGGATTATTCACACTCAACAGAAAACTATTATAAATACCTTTGACTTGAATTCTACTGAAAAGACAGTTAGCAATTTATATCATTGTTAATGTGTTAAATTAGAAATTAATTTTTAAATGAAAGATTTTTGTGTGTGATTGTCAATATTCCAAACTGATTGTAGAGGAAGGCTGTGTATGTAAACTGAATAGTCACTAGTAGAATTAGTACATTGTGAATAGACTATTCAGGCTGTAGTTTTGTAAATTAAAATAAGGAATTTCCCAGAAAAAAGGAAAATAAAAAGCAATCGTCAAAACTCTGGATTATGCTTGAGAAATCGGATGCTTTAATGGTTATAGAATTGGTCACTACTAGGATAAAGTTTGATGCATTCGCTGCTTCTGCTGCATATTCTTCTGAAAATAATGATAGTGACAATTTTAACGGCTTCAATTTTATTCAAACTACCATTTGTATAATTCATAAACCAACCCATTGCATCTTAAAATAAATTATAACTGTAATCTCCAATAATTAACTTACAGTTATTAGATTCATGAATTGTATTAAGAGCATATTATTGAATTTTTGCCTTTGTGAATTCTCATGAAATGAAACTCCAAAATGCTTCAAGTCTTCTGAACCACGGAGGGCTCACTATACATGCAGAGGACCGGGGTTTTGATAGAGGGTTGAATACGGTCCAAAACCCGGATGCTGTACTCAAACCATTTGTACTGTTCAATTATTTATAAAACCACCTGGCTTTCAACACATTCAGCCACAGACCAAAATTCATTTACATATCTTCATACGGAATCTCTACTACTAGCTGTATTATAAAATCCTCTCTAGCGATTTAATGGCAAGCATGTGATGTTTAGCATCTTCTTGTGAGTTATATAAACAGTAATGAGTTGGCCAACTTGAAGCTCTCACAATAACTTCTTGTGGACCATGAGTATGGCTCAGCAGTTAAGAGCACTGGGTTCATTTCCCAGCACCCACAGGGCAGCTCACAGCTGTCTGTAACTCCAGTTCCCTGGGATCCCACAACCTCACACAGACATACATGCAAGCCAAATTCCAATGCACATAAAAATAATGAAAATAAAATCACTTAAAAATTACTTCTTGCAATAGTTTCTGTGACATTGGCAGGATATATGTGATACTGTGTTTTGTCAATGACCAGTTTTATAAATTTTATTGCTATATTTCTTTAAATTTTAAGGTAAATTTTGTAAATGGCTTTTTAGCCATTAAATTTTTAATATTAATGAATTTCTCATTAATGTATTTGGAAAAAGAGATGTGATACCAGCTCAAGTAACTCTGGAAAGCTGCCTTTGACAGAACTGTTAGATTGTCCATGATTTGAGCCACATCCATAATATGGACACTAACTAAAAAATAAAGACAAAAACATGTCATTGTATCTACTGTGTGGAAAATAAAATCTCGTAATATCATAGGCATGGACGTTGCTTATCACTTCACATTTAGTACTTTGTTTGAAAGTGACCCATGACCCATTTAAGATCAAAGTTCATGCAACTGGCAAGTAATGGCAGCTTTATTGTGTGTCTCTGAGATGTGAAGTACACAAAAAGGAATTCATAGAGATAAATTGTGTGGAATGAACAAGTTCTGTCTAAGCCTTTCTCAAATGCAAAAAATGAAGACAAAGAATGAGAGAAATAAATTTTTAGAAGTAGCCTGCACCACCACCAAAACAAACAAACAAAAACTCCAAACAATAACAAGGCACAAATTCCTAGTTCTTGAACATGTTTATGCTGTGCAGAGTGAGCCTCACGGTGCCCACACTTTCACTAAGCACAACAGACATTTGCCAGTGTGCTAAATAGGCCTTTATGGCCAGGCTTAAACCTTAACTATATTTTACTGTATTTGGAAAAAGGGCAATAATTACCAGCCAGAAAACAATGCTCCCTGTAACCTGCACATCGACAAATCAAGCACACCTGTGTACAGCACATAGATAGAGCCCATGATGAGAGCAGGTATTTACCACAGCAGAGTAACATATCTGTATGTTTCTCCACTCAGTGATAACTCCATCATTTCGCATCACCATGTCCTGGCTGGGTGCTCATGCATGCCATAGCTGAACTACATGTAATGGATTATTTACATGTAACTTCTCATAAGCAGAGCTCTGAGCATCTCTTTCAGACGAGGGATTATTATTATTATTATTATTATTATTTTGTAAATGTTAGCTTTCTTTGGAGAAAGTTGGTAGATCTTTCCAATTTTATCTTTCTGTTGTTGTTGTTGTTAGAGAAAAATTCATTTCTAAGCACTATCAAATAGCAATTGGATTCCAAAATAATTCTTTTTGTAGTGAAAAATCAGAAGCAAAGTCACGTGCTCTGAGCACATAGGTAGCTTTCTAGAATCTCGGGTGTAGTAAGTCACTGATAATGTGGGAATTATTTTATCAGAGTGAAGTGCTACTGAATAATTTTCCCATTACATCAGTATACACGGCATTGAGCCCAACAATATTAAACAAATCCTTCTTTTTTATTTAACTATACTAGAAAGCTTTCAGGAACATATATTATTCATAGATGATTTCATCATGGAAGTTGTACACTGAGGATCCGAACAGAAAAAAAAATTATTATTGCTGTTGTTTTAGAGAGCATGGGAATCCTGGCCTCTTTTACAGTGGTCTAGACCTTTTATTAAATAAAATTAAAATTCATTAGACTGAGTGTATTGCTCAGTGGTCAAGAGCCTTTTTATAATGTTCATAATTCACCCTGGGTTTGGTTACCACCCAAAGTAAATAATAATAATAACCAAAAGCAAATTAAAATCTACCTTGCCTTGAATGTCACCTGTGAAAATGAGTCTGTCTCAGCACTTGACCATGCTGTCAGGCATTGTGACATATTATGCAGTGTTGAGGGGACATGACAGGATGGGTGAAAGGATGCATGCAGCCTCAGTCGGCAGTGTGGATGCTCATTTCTGCTGCTGCTTAGCATCCCCAGTGTTCTTTTGGTACATCTCCATCAGGAGGCCTCCCTTCTCCCTCTTGGGCATGTGCTTCTGACCATGTTATGTAGCTCTTGCACTAGGTGTAGGAGTGACACCCCAGACTGGGACAATGGGCACTTGTATCACAACAACTGGTTTGAGGGTTGACATGTGACTGACTCTTGGCCAGCCCAATCAGATTCAATTTTCTAATGATAAAACAAGTCTGGATTTGCCAGGGTCTACTACATGCCAGGCTCTGCCTGAGACCTGTAAGATTCTAGGAAAGGGAAATAAGAAGAGATGCAGAACCTGTCAACATTAAATATCCACTAAACTAAATAACCTGCCACCTAAATATCCACTAAACTAAAACATGGTTATTCTCCAAGTCAACTTCTATTTAGTTACACCCAAAAAGCTGTCAGTCACTCTCGTGACAGTCAGCTTAATAAATAAAGGAAAATGTGATGGAGGAGTTAGGAAAAGATAGAGAGGGGTAGTTGCTATCACAATGTCTTATTATTTTTCCAATTTTACTAAAGTGTATTGCCATGTGAACCTGTTTCTAGGTTCTCTGAGAAAACATGGGCCTGATATTACTGTGTTTTCTGTAGATGACCAGTAGCCTTGGCAAATGGATTGGGTGTGCCAGGCCGGCTGCCTTGTACTGACTTCCCACATACTTGGAAAGCCCTGTATCTAGGTGGTGTATTTTGGACTTTCTCTCACATGGTTCCAGTAAATACAGCAATAACTTAAAGAAAACTGCTTTCCCACACTCAGAACACAGACTGGCACATTTTGCTTCGGGTCCTGCAAAGTTCATAGAGAGGAGTTTTCTTTGTTTAAAGGTTTCCTAATCTCTTGGGTCTTCTTTACTTTCTTCAAACCTAATAATCTTAGAAAATTACATTTTATGCTGGATCTAGTTGCTGTACGTAAAGAGCTAGTTAGTAGCACACACACACACACACACACACAGACACACACACACACACACACACACACACACACACACACATAGACACACACACACACACACACACACACACACACACACACACACACAGACACACACACACACACACACACACACACACACACACACACACACACACACGTTTTCCATTTTGAGACCACCTGGTCATTCCTGATGGTCCCTATGTTCTTAGTTCTGTTTTGAAATGTCATTTAATTTTTTCTAACTTTATTATTTTATATTGATAGCTGATAATTCTAGTACCAGTGGCCTTTGTTGGCCTGGTTCTGGTTGTCTGCTGCTTGTCATCTCTCATCGGGTCTTGCTCTTGGTGCTTTTTTATTGTGAGCAGGTGTTTCAGGACTCCTTAGCTTTTGGAATTTTTTGAAGCCTGACTTGGAGGTTTTGCTCTCTCCTCCCCAGAGATGGTTTGGATTAATTTCTGTAAGCCGGGTAGAGACACTTTAAGGTGTGTAGAGATCCTTTAAACACAGGAAACAAATTCTTGGCTTGAGACCTTTCCAATGAAATGAAAGTGTGATTGGAGCCAGAACTTCTTAAACTATTGTTTTAAATTTGAGGTAGATGATTCCCCAGAGTCTCTACCCTCTGAGGAGATAATGCAGAAAACATGCTTTTTCTAGTTCATTCTTCTAATAAGGGTCTAAAGATTTGGGGATGGGCCACAGCTTTATGTATGTATCTCCTCATGCCTTGTAAACCTTTTGTACCCTGTCACAGACAGACGCTTTCATAGTGTAGAATTAAGATGAATTACTATAAACACAGAATACCATTTGGGAGTTACCGTGAGAGTTTCTAAACACCCCATTTCTGTACATATCTCTGGGCCAGCACTAGTGTGTGTGTGCTGATCTGCAAAGCCACTTTGAGTAGCACAGCCCTATCATTCTTCCCACCTGGGACCTAAGCTTTATCTCCTGTCCCACACCCCACAAGGTCACCAAAGAGGAAATCCAAGGACTACCGAAGTGAGCAGATGTATCAAAGCGCTGGGTGGGCTGGATCTCTGTTATCTAGGGATTCCTGGGATTACATCATCTTCAGCATGATAGGAGTTCTCCTTATTTCTGCTGAACCAGTGTTGAAATAGGTTCCTGCCCCAACAATCAACTCTCCCGCTCTTATCAGGGATACTCATTTGTTTCACCAAAAGATGTATGCAAGAGTGTTTTAAGCTACAGTGCTTAGAGATGAACAATATTCTAAACTTAAACATATTCCCAAAATGAAAACTCAAAACTGTATTAATAATGAGTGGTGATTTTTGTCTATGATATATATTCATTAAAATGAATAATCTTTTGCCACATGAAACAGCATGGATATCCTCTAGCCATGATCTTTAAGCCAGATATGAAATAAACTATAATGTATAATTTCATTTAAATAAAATTTAAAAACAGGAAAAAGAAAAAATCATCCTAAACACCCTGCTGAAGTCCACTCCATGCCCTGGGAAAGAGTAATTGCTTTTAAATTAAAGATTGCTCTTAAAGTAAAAGACTGAGCATTGTCTGTGGTCCTAAACACATTCCCTTTATTCCACCTCCAGCCTCATCACCGAGTTGTAAACAGGCCCTAAGTGCGGATCTGAATGCTTCTCAGTTTCTTCACCTCATCTCTGTGAATCATCAATTCTTGCCCTGGTTGCAGTGTCACCTTTCCCTGGCATCTATTTTCACTGCTTTATAATGAGGATAATCTTTTAGGTGCATGCAATGAGCACAATGGCTTACCATGTCTTCCCTGCCCCTCCCTTGTCTTCAGTATAAAGACCACACTCTTCACTGAGAGACAAATCCTACAGCAATCGGCACTGCCTGTACTGGTAGCTTCTGCATCTGCATGAGTCAAGAGCTCTTGTCACCCCTTCCACCAGGCTCTTTCTTGCATAGAAATGCTTTGCCTGAGAGATACTTTCTTCTATATTAAGTCAGCTCCTCCTCACGTAAGCCAATGCTGCCCTCTTTTTCCTGCCACATTTTACTTCCCAAGAGCATGTATCAGTGTTGTAACTCTATAACTGATCATAGTAATTGATATCTGTCTCTCCCACTGAAAGGTAACATCGATGGGGCAGGAACTGCTTTCCCCCTGAGCTTAACAAAAGGTTTTGCATTTGATTATCATATTAACTATTGAATGAGCTAAAGTTCCTTCATAGTACACTAGAAACTGTGCTGTAAATTAAATACTTTATCGTATGTATGTATGTATTTATTTAAAAACTGGTGAGAAGCCAGAAACCTAACTTTTGGCTTTTTACAGTTTCTGGCTCAGAGTTTTCCCATTAGCAGGTGTTCCGAATCTGTCGCTTCAGTCCCCAGCATCCTTCCTGTTTTGCTGCCTTTCCTGAGCCTTGAACATCCAGGCACAGTGCTGCTTCGGGGCCTTTGAACTCGGGTTTCCTGGCCGCAGCGCTTTTTCCCATGAGTTCACATGTTCACAGGGCCTTCCACACTGAAAAGTTCTAGCTCTCCCTGCAATCTTTCAGGGAAGCTTTTCCCAACGCCCCAGTGGAGAGCACCCTCTTTGCACTGTAAACTATATATTTCTGTTTTGCTTTTGCATAACATTTTCCTCTGTCAGAAGCCATTTTGTCTCCTCTTTGCATTTACTCTCTCCCAGCCCTAGATTCTGAGTCCCATGTGGTCCAGCACATGCTGGCTACAGCTCAGAGTACGGCGTCCCGAACTTTGGTATACAGGAGGCAGTTGACAAATGTAATTGAATGACTAGACTTCACATAGGCCTTTTCTCTTCTGTATGACAGTGCTGTCTAATAGTTGGCAAGCCTGCACTAATTCAATACCTGCTAGCCATATGTAACTGTGGGTTACTTAAAAATGTGGTTAATGTGACTGAAGAATTCAAACTTTAATTTAAACAACTGCTCTGACCAAGCTTTATCACAATGGATGCTGCAGCTAAACCGAACCTAATCTAGGTTGGAGGAGGAGGCAGGTGTCTCTCTGGCCTGTCCGAAGTAGGTGAACGTCCTGGTTTCCTCCCAAGATAGGGCAAGCCAGGAACCTTTAGGGTCAGCTTTGTCTTACTTGGGACAAGCTATTCTGATTTCTCCCCTGTGAAATGGGGGAAGAGTTTTGTATCTTCCGGTGGTGGTGTTAGCATTATGTTAGGCTAAGGATCTACAGACTGTAGACTGCATGGCACTTTGCTCCAGTCTCATGTATGAATATGTGTGTGTTTTATACCTAACTGTTGAACTTTGGGAGGATTGGAAGTAATGGAGACCAGCAGGCAGTTAGGTCCTTCCTATTTGCTGAAACTATGCTTTGGTAAGAGGCAGAAAAAAAATCTTTTGTAATAAAATGACCACAGGGGTCTCCCTTTGGATCTTGCCTTCTGACGCCCTTCTCCCCAACTCAGGCAAAGACTACCATTTCTGACATTACCATTTGCTGGTTTCTTTACAAGCAATGCTTACTTTTTCTGGCTTGGAGCTGAGCGTGGAGAAATGCATTAAAACCTGGCAGCCCTGTTCTCCTGTCTCTGGGTGCCTCAGGGCTCCTGCCAGCGGTGCTCAGTTAAAACGTGCTTCTGGATGGATTCACTTGCCCGCAGTCCTGCGTGAGATAGCTCATTACCACCGCTTCATCGCTGCTCCCAGCCACTCCTAGGCATGTCTTCCCCTCCCCCACCCTAAGGATAGTGGACTTTCATGACATTTAAAAGAAATAAACTCAGATCTAAAATTTACTTTCTGCATCGCATCTCCATCCTATGAATCCGGTAGCAACACTTAAAGCCTGTGTCCAGCAAAGCGCGCCTGTCGGGTCCCCTCCCCAAAAGCCCCATGGCCGAGCAACCCGACGATCTGGCCCCGCATCACTCTAGGTGGCAATCCCACCGTCACTCAATCTCCCTTCCAGCCTGGCTGCCTCTGGGGACCCGGGCGAGGGAGCGGCGAGGCCGCCAGGCCTGGCTGGGAAGGACACTCGCGCGCGGGGCACTGTCCCGGTTCGGGGCCACAGGCAGGAGGGTTTTCAGGACAAGTGCTGGCCGCGGGGACTGAGGGGCGGCGGGGAGCAGCTGGCGCAGACAAAGAACAGCGCGGTCCCCGCCGCCCTCAGCTTCTTTGCGCGTTTTCGCAGAACCGGTAGCTGTGAGCCCGGGGCTCCGGCTCCCCCGGGCATCCCGTCCGTCCCTGGCAGTTCACAGTTCGCGCAGCGGCCGGGCAGCCTTGCCCTTCCGGGCCGAGCGGGGTGTGGGCCGGAGACTCGCCTATGCGCGGGGCGCAGCCCGAGGTGCTGGCGAGCCCGAGGGGCGGGGACCGGAGCGGGGGCGGGGGCGCGGCTGGGACACGTGTGGCGACGGCAGGGGGAGGGGGACGGCGGCGGCGGAGGGGGCGGCGGAGGGGGCGGCGCCCGGGGCTTTAAGAAGGTGCGGAGGGGGCGGGCGCTTTCCCAAGCCCAGCCGAGGGGCATCGCGTGCACATTGGCGGCGGTGGCTCTTGGAGGCGGACGACGCGCTCTAGGCGCCCGCCGGTCCCAGTCCTCCCCGCGCTCTTGCTCCTGCGGCCCAAAGTAACTTTGGGAGCCTCGGTCTCCCGCCAACTCCCCTCTCCCCCGCGGGCTCGGTTGCCCAGAGCCTCTCTGCTCGAGCCCGCCGCCGGCTCGCCTTCCCTTCGCGCGGCTCCTCCGTGCTGGTGTCTCCGAAAGTGGATGAGAGAGCGCGCGGGGCGCGCGGCGGCACGGAGCGCGGCGGCATGGAGCGCGGCTGCTGGGCGCCGCGGACTCTCGTCCTGGCCGTGCTGCTGCTGCTGCTGGCGACGCTGAGGGCGCGCGCGGCCACGGGCTACTACCCGCGCTTCTCGCCCTTCTTTTTCCTGTGCACCCACCACGGGGAGCTGGAAGGGGATGGGGAGCAGGGCGAGGTGCTCATTTCCTTGCACATTGCGGGCAACCCCACCTACTACGTACCGGGACAGGAATACCATGGTAGGTACCACGGCATCCCTAGGGCACCACGGTGTCCCGCAAGCGCATCTTCTCATGTCTTCCTTCTTCCCAGGGGCCATCGGGCCAGAGACCCGGACAACCTCCTACCTCAGCGGGGTGCGCCGCCTGGGGAGAGAGAACAAAGTTAGTGGAGAATGGAGTCTTGAGTTGAGATTTCAACTGTCCCCTAACACATCGCGGGACAGGCCATACAAGCTTTGGGGCACTGCTGTCTTTCCCCTCACTCCCTGCAGCTGCCGAACCTGCGCATCGTGTTTTTCTAACCCCAGTACTTAATATACCAGACTTTTGTCCTGTTCTGGGTCCCCCTTGGTGGGTCCCCAGGTGGCGCTGGGGTTGTCACTGGGCTTTGCAGGCCAGCTGCCAACGGATTTGAGAGCTTTGATCAGTGGCTGCCCATGCCAGCTAAAAGTTACCGCTGCTCTGCAGCCAGGAATCCCTAGCGATCTGCTGAGTATCAGGCAATCCTCAAGAAACAGAGCGGCTGTTTCCAGCTCCTTTTTCTTTTAAAATATCAGTGGTTGATGATTTTTGTCACCCCCTTCACACTTTTAGCTTGGTGCTTGCTGTTGTTAGCATTGTCTGGGTGATGCTTACTATAATGACCTGTAATGACGTGTATTTGCACAGCGTTAAGTCCCCAATAGGAGCTACAAGCTACTCACCAAAAAGCAGATCCCTTTCCAAAGGGATCAGTGTGCAATCGTTCCTCGAGGTTAAAATCTTACTCAAAAATGAAATTTAACTACAAGAAGAGCAATTTTATGTAGTATACAGTCCTTCATTGAGGTTAAAACATTACTCAAAAATAAAAATTAGCTACAAGAAGAGCAATTTAATGTAGTACATATACTTTTAATCAAGTGGAATATGTGGGGAGATAAAACATGCTTACTTTCTGTCTGCATAGGAGACTTCTTAAACAATAGAAATTAAAAAGTTTCCACAAAATATTTATACCCAATGAAATAAAGTATCATTGAGGGAACTCATGCCATCCCATAGATGCTGTCTGTAATAGACTACATGTGTTGACAGAGCAGAAGGTGATGTACTACCAGTGGCTGGCATTTCACAGAGATTTGAAAGTGAAAAACTTACAAAAACACTTCAGAGTTTTCCATTTCAACAAAGCCTTCCTACCTACCTGTCAATACTTTGACTGAATATGTTCATCCTAGGTATTTAAGCCAGTGCTTTAACAACTTTCTGATGCAGTGCTGTCAGCCTTGTTCCTGGAATTTTATAATTTAATTTCAGGAAATTAATTTCTGTAACTAGTCTTTTAAATAAAAGGGCTTGCTTGATTGTGTTGCCTTTCTGAGAGGTATCTGGTGATTTTTCTGAGGTCATGAACATCTTTGAAGTGGAAGGAACAGCCAGTATGATGACAGCCCAGATCTAACTCACAGGCGAGACAGTTGTCCCTTGTTGTGCCGCATAGCAGATATGCTAGCCCGTTTTCTGTAAGAGCCGTGGATCAGTGAGTGAAGACTGGTCTAAAAGGTGCTACTGTCAGGTTGTGATGGGAGTCGCTGATGACAGAGCCAAATTATCCTTACTACAGATCCTTGTACAGCACCGGTCAGGAAAGAATAAATGAAACTAAGAATAACCATCTGCGGCTTTTGTTTTGCTGTAAAGTTAGCAGATGAACCTCAGCCTGACTGCAGCCATGTCACTGCACTGATCCTGAAAAGAGGTGAATGCATTATTTTAGATTGGACATTGTAGGGAACAAGTTCCCAGAACCTCTTTTATTCCACCAGAAAAGATGGAAGGATTTTATTATGGAACATGAAAGGTCAAATTATTAGAGAGTAATGCCATTTTAAATTCTTAAATGCTGTTTCAAAGTTTTAGCTTTGGGAACCAGATATATAACTCTAGACCTTCTGTGAGTGTTTTTCCTATAAAATGCTCTACAGGTAGGAGAAGTGCTTAAAACTGAAATTAGACATATACATGGCTTTTTATTATTAAACCGTTGGAAATGAAAAAATAGCATCTGTAAGAATTGACTCACTATAGGAGAACATAATAAATACATCTGTGGTTGACTCATTTGATGAATGTTGAAAGCAGGAGGTCATTCGGACAAAAAGCCTACTTATGTTAAGAAATCTGTAAAAATAATTGGCTTGAGAATCTCTTTCTAGCCTTCTAAATCTTTTAAATGTAGCACTTCTGTCAGGAAAACAAATTTGTCTTAGATTTCCACTGAGCTTAGGGATTTGGATGGATGGCATTTGGGTGGAGAGCTGGTAGTTTTGAGGGTTCCCCCCTTTTCCTTTGCCCCTAAAGACTGTGTTGAGACAGGGCCAGTGTGTAGAATGGCACACACCAGAGACCGTTAATGGAGATGTCAGCTGCTCTCAGAGGTTTGGGCTGTGTGGTAGTGTATAATACAAGCAGTCCAAAGTTACGAATTCTTGTGTGAATTATATTTATTTAAAGATCCGTGTTGAAAATCTTTGATAAACGAAGGCAGTAATACAAAGCTAGAGAGTGTAAGCCTGTGACAGAAATGTCAAGATTTCTAATTCAGTAGTAAATCTGTTCATTTAGTGAGCTTCTATCTCATAACAAAGGCTGACAGTCAGCATCTCCTTCCTATGTGTTTTAAATTCTGTTACACAAGGAAGGCTCTTTATGGCATTGTTCGTCGTAGACAAACTATAATCTCTGCTCATGGATACCCCACAGGACATAGTTGAACAAAAAGGTACCACATACTTAGTGTTGAATTAGAAAGACCTCAGAATTTGAATGCTTTAATTTTCTAGAATTTCTCTTTTGGGGAAGCACAAGTCCAAAGATACGCTCAACTTCCCAGTGGAATTTCCACACTTCAAATCTGAAACTTTCTTTTCTTTTTTGTAAATTCCCAAACAATTGGAAGAGGAAATGGAAGTCTAGGTGGTCCAGTCACAGAGCCATCTCTCTTCCCTGCCATGCCCAGGGATGTTCTGCTTCTTCTAGGACCAGCTCAGTTCTCTGAGACCTGTGAGGGCTGAGTGGAAGTCTGTACCCTGCTCCCCGTGGTCATCTTCCTCACAAACAGCCAGAGGTGTATAATTACCACGTGTTCCTAACCTAACAGGCGCTTCCTGTCATCTAATTAATTTACAGAGAATTGTGAACGCTAAATTCTTCCATTTTACTTAAAACTTCAGAAAGATGTCCATTCCTTGGCTTGGGACAACTAATATCTCTGGGAAAACAGATAATTTGCTTTGGTACAGAAAGCCTTTTAGACATCTTGGAATTCATGTCAGATAGGAACCTGCCCACCATGTAACAGACTTTATGCAGTCACCATTGTGAAGGTAGGCGTTCTCCAAAAGCATTCTAGAACAAAGCCCTAGGCAGCTGAGTCTGCCCCAGTACTTCAGCTTTCAGAAGGAAATCTACCATGATATGGAGATGGACTGGAATCCCTGTTATTTTGTTAGCAGAAAGCAGAGGAAATATTTCATTAGCTATGAGAAATAGGCTCAGAAATACCCAGCTGAAGGGAAACCAGCGATAATAACTAGTCTGTAGTAAAATTAAATTGACGATGATGGAAAAGGAGCATTTTTCTGCATTCTGTTGACTCAACACCACTCTCGAGGGTTTTTTATTTCATTTTTCTACTCCATCATTTTTTTCACAAGCGATGTTGTTGGGAAGGCAGGAGACTCAAATTTCCTACGGCCCTTTAAATGATAGAATCAGGCTGCTTTGTTGTAATAATTTTTAGCTTTTGTAATAGCTTTTGTAGGTAAATGTGTTCAGCGATCAACTGGTTGCTATTCAAAATTTTATTTTCAAAGAAAGCACAATGTAGTGGTTTTTCAAGTACAGATTATAGTCTTTCTTAGACATATTTTGAAAATACACCTGAGACTTAGTTCTCTTTAAGGGAATGGCGTTACCATTTGAATGAAAGTAATTTCTGATTGCTGGTGTAACTATTGTTGATTGGTGTGTGGCCATTTTTTTCTTGTTAGGTTTTGGAGTCTGGAATCGGCACAAACTGTTAAACTCATCCATCACATGCAGTTTCTAAGTGAAGTGCACCCGTGTCCTGTGCACATATGTCCATGCAAATTGAATGTTTTAAAGCATTCTGCTTTACTTGATACATATTTTATCTTACTCTCTGCAGTTTATTCTACTCATATTTTGCTGATGTGGTTCATAGTTTTAAAAATCTTATAAATATTGCTTTGTACAATTTATATTCTCTGTGTTTTAATTCCAGTCTTAAGCTGAAAAAAAAAAAAAAAAAGCCCAGGTGTTTGAAATGCTAATCTAAAGCATGGCTCTGGGGCAGAACTCCAGTCCATTCATAGCACCACAGCACTAGAATGAGCTTACTTAGAATAACCCTCTTCGTTTTTGTGAATGTTTATTTTGAATGACTGTTTTATTTAGATGTTAAAAATAATACTTCTGTAGTTACAAACTGCCTTACTCCAGGAAAAAAGAAAAAGAGTATGTTGCATATTTTAACAGGTTTCTCTAATAACTACAAGTGGATTCCAGACTTTCCACTGATACAGTTAAAAGAAAACATTTAAAAGTGATTTTTAAATTTATTTTCCTATTCTTGAGAGGTGGCCAATTTCATATGATAGTCCATAAGACTTACCAGTTACTTTGGAAAGATTACACATTAGGCTACAATCTTATTCTGATAATCTATAATGCTACTTTGGATAACTGTTAATTATAATTCATTTGGACTCGTTACATCTTTAATGTCCCCAACCAGTTGCTGAGGTACAACCTTTCACTTCAGAGAAGATTCACATTTGAAAATCATGAACTGAGTGACCAGTAATTTGTGGACATTTGGAATTTAAAAGATTTGTAAAGACCTGTATGTTTTGCAGAAACAGAATAATTGGGCTTCTGTCCACTCAGTCCAGACAAGAAAGAGGGTACATTAAGACTGAGCATGGTGAGGTCCTGTGAGTAGAGGGGAGGGCTCATGCTCAAGTCACAATACTGATATAAATCGTGTAGTAAAAGGAAATCAATTTACCAAAGTTTTAATTTAAATGGAGACATTAATCTAGATCACCTGATCTTAGGCCCACTAATAAGGTAATCAAACTTAAATATAATTTCAACCCAAAATATGATTTCAATCTCATACATTTTAAGCAAAATTCAAAGAGTTTATAGAGCATATTGCACATTTTAGAAATTGAGATTGATTTTTAAATACCAAGCCCTACTCAGAAATGTCTGAACTGCTCTTGCAGAGAACCTGAGTTAGTTCCCAGCACCCACATCAAGGGCTTACAACCTCCAGGAACCTACAGAGGGATCTGACAAGCAGGTCTGGAAGGACCTGCAGTCACATACATGCCCCCTCCCATGACACATAATTTAAAATAAAATACAAAAAATTAAGATGGTGCATGATTTAAAATTATCTGCAGGACATTCCCCATGCAGCCCCTGTCTTGGAGAGCAGCAGTACACACCTTGGCCAGATCTTCCAGGGAAGAGCATCTTGAGAGCATTTTCTGCACACTGCATGATTAATTTTTTTTAATATGAGTTTCTTGAAGACTGTACATGTAATTTTTCCTCTAAGATCTATATGTGGTAGGATTCAACTATAGAAAACAGTTTGAGGGTACAAGGTTCTACCCAGGAGAGCATTTAAAACTCCGTTATACCTTTAATGCTAAATCAGCTTTCTTTAGACAAACCTTCTTTTTTTTTTTTAAATTAAGTTCTCGTGATTAAAAGACTGCTTTTAATCTAAACAGGCAGAGGTTTGAAATAGTACCAATTATTTTGTCCACATTCTGAGGGACCTGAGAAGTCACACAGCTTACCCAGCACTCCCCTCTGTTTGGTTCTTGCCAGCTCTGCTTCCTGGGTTCTCTTACCAGTTCTCACTTGCCTTCTCGTGACAGCCTCCTGTTGTTCCCTTCTTTCTTTTTCTCCCTCAGATCTGTTTTTGTTTTTGTTCTCTTTGTCTTTCTCCCCTTCAAATTTCCCCAGTGAGTCCTCTGTTTGTGTGCTCTAAGTACAATGTCTAATGTCTGACATTTACATCCCAAGTTATAGTCATTGACTACTTGCAATACTCGATGCCTTAGAATATCAAATGCTGTATTTTCATGACAGTCACTCGTGCACTAATGGCATACTGGTTTTTAAACTGTTGTTTATTCCCAGTAGAAAAGTAGCTCCCTTTTACACTATAACATTTTTTAGAGTTTGCAGACCTGTCGATACTTAATTCGTAGTGAGCTGCCCTCTTCACTCTGGTTGACTTGCATAATCACATAGACTCCCTACTACCAAGTTACACCCCATCCCTAGTCCCTATTTCTAATGTCGGAGTGAATCTAGCCTTATTTTAGAATTGCAGTTATTTTAAAAACTCAGGGTAGCTATTACTGATAGCAGTTTTAGCACCCGGCATGCTACAGCAGCAGATAAGAGTTGTTCATCCATGCCTGTCCAATTTTGTTTTGCTAATGTGTTGCACCCCTTAAGGGAAATTCCAAATTGGGCATTTTGAGGATAGTCACAAAATTCAAAGGTAGTTCTACTCATCATGAGGTACCTATGATGAGAATTCACTTTCCATCCTAAATTAATACATGGCTTCCTTACATTTATAAGGAAACTGATAGTATAGTTTTGGTCCAACAAAAATCTTGTTGGTTTAGTCAATTTCAACTAAACCTTACTGTTTCTAAATTATGTTTGTTCATAGTTATAAAAATGGGTGTGTGTCCTAGTGGTAGTCTAAGAAAGATGCTAGAATAAAGTCACAAGCTTAGTGTATTTATCAAATTCTATTTCTAACTTTATATAAAGTAAGTTTACATTGTAAATTTGTTTCTGCTGGATTAGAATGGAAAGATACTGATTTTTGAACTAGAGTTGCTAGAGCAAAGATTGAATGGAGAAACTTTAGTTCATTTAATGGAGAAGTCTGGTGGTAAATTGGAAGGGGAGTACTTTTACCATAAAACACACACTAGCCACGAAGGCTCTTACTTCTCCAGGGTATTCTTAAGCCAGTGTAGCAAAGCCAATATGAATGACAGGTGACTATTAGGTTGGAGGAAAGTATGGGGCTAGGTGGTCTCAATGGCAGATTTTATAGTATATCAGTTTCTTATCCCAACTCCTTTCAACAGGTCAGGTTGGAATCTTCTTTACTAGACTTTACTGGAGGAAGAGAGCCCTGGTTTTAGACTTTGTTTGGTGTATCTGTTGATTATTTTCACTAGAACTCCCTCTCATTTTGTTCTTGTGAATGCCGAGTCCAGTTAAAAATGTCTTTCAAGTCTCTCTGTAGCATAGTCTAGTTCACTGATAGGAAATGGGTGGAATCTCTAGGAAGCTTTTGATAAAATTGGTGAAGGGATCTTGAAAATGACTTGGCAAGTGATTAACCATTCCTTCTGGTAAGGTATGGATGCAGCGGTGTTATCACAAGGCCGTGGGCCAATAATGCTCACATGTTCTCGTTCATACCAGCCCTGAAATAATGTTTAGATTTCTACTATTACAGGAAATTACTTTTCTCCCATCTGTTGGTTATGCTTCTTGTATTAGACTGGGGACAGCCTGATCCTCTCATATAATTACTCTTGGTACCTTCATGGGACAGTATGATTTCGGAATATCCCTGAAAGTATGCTATTTCTTCAGATTTCAAAGAATGTGCATGTTATGTTAACATCACTTATACTTTGGGAAAGTAACCTTTGCCTGACCCCAGTTTCTGGAATTTCTTATTTACCATCAGTTATGTTGTAAGTTTCTTTCACTGAACTCTATTTCCTGGCTTTCAGCTCTCTCTAAAGTGCAGTGTCACCATATGTAAATCCTGTTGACATTTAAAATGCAGTAGGCATATGACACGGTTGTAAATGTGAGCTCTGCCTCAACTTTAACCTTGTTTGTTATGGCTGGCTCAGCCTCCAGGACCAAATCCAAGACTGCCATTTCTCTAGTTTATTCCATACTGACAGAGGAAACAGACGTTTCTACCGCACTTTCAGGAACACACAGTCTCCCATTTGGTTCAGGCACCTTTGCTGTGAATGTTGAGAAATCCTGTGATCAGATCCAGTTCTTTTTACACTTCCTTTTCCAGTGTAAACACTTCCTGTATTTTCATCCTGCAAAACATGATCTATGTTGTGTCCACTGGTTGTAGTGGGAACTAGAAGGGAATTAGTTACTCCTTGGTACCTAGGAAAAATAAAATGAAAAAGATTGTGGGGCTGAAGCGACAGCTCAGCAGTTGAGAGCACATACTGTGCTTACAGAGGATGGACATTCAGTTCTTATCACTCAGCTGCTCAGATCTGAACATAACCCCAGCTCTGGGGTCAGCATACTATGGTCTGCATGCTTTGTAACCCTAGCTCCAGGAGACAGCACACTCTGGTCTCTGCAGGCACCTTACTTGAGACTTGTGTGCACATACCCACACACATATACAATTAAATATAAAATAAATACTAAAAAAAAAATGGCTTTCTCGTCCCATAACAGGCACTGATACTATCTGGAAAAACAAAAAATCTCAAGAAACTTCTAAATAATTAATAATAATACTAATAACAACAGAACTTAAAGTAGCAGTTAATATCTACCAGACACCCATGCCTTTTGTGTATTAGTTCATGTGATTTTACCAGGGCATCTTGTACTTCTCTTTTATGGATGCAGGGCTGACTCTTGAGGAGTAAACACTTTGTGCATGGCTTGGATGCTTTATTGATAGTTCTTAGCTCATCCTGCCCTAGAACCCATAACTTTATGCATTTAGCATTAGAAATGATGTTTATCTTATGAAATGGAAAAGAACAGAAGGAACTAAAGTCATTTGAAAAAAGAGAAAAACTAAGAATTGGAAGCTAATTTTGTTGTTTTAAAGTAATGTCAGTAAATAAAGATTGCAAAATCAAACCAGAAAACTAACCTTTGTTAAACAAGGCTGGAATTTCCCCCAAGTCCACCATTCCTTGTTTGACCAAAACTGTCTTTCCGATAATGCACAAGGAAAGGTGCCATCAGGCATTTGTGACCCCAAAGAGTTAACATGCCTTCCAAATGTGCTGAAACAAATTATTTAAATTTGATGTTTGTTTAAATTTATTTTTTAACATTTTTGAAAATTAATTTTTTGGTATAAAACTTTTGCTTTACCAGTAGGATCTGAATATTTGAAGAACATTACAAGTTTAGATGGAGTTAGACTTTTAAAGATATTTTGGTTGAATGTGGAGGAATTTTAATCCAGCAACATGGTTGCTCTGGCAAGGGATTATTATCCAAAGACTTTAGGTCTATGTGATCTGGCTGAAATGGAAACACACACTTAGTATACACCTTTAATCTCTAACCGTTGAGGGTAGTTCAGTGAGTTCAGTTCAGTTAAATTCATGCAATGCAGTGGAGTTCAGTTCATTTTGGTACAGTTCAGTTTAGTTCAGTGAGTAAAGTGGAGTTGAGTTCATCTGTGATTTTGTGCAAAGGCAGTTTGAAGCCGGAGAATACGAAGGAACCAGAAGATTAGAACACATTGCCAGAGTTAGTTTGAGGCCAAGTGGAGCAATTCAGTGAGAAGCTGAGAGAAGCCAGATTGAATCAGTCAGCTTGGAGAGAAGTTTGAGCAGGAACAGTTGAGTTGAATCAGCCAGTCATAGTTCAGAAAGAACTAGAAAAGGTGAGCTTACTCAATAGTAAGCCTATGAGACAACAGCTAGATCTGGCAATAAAAGTTACATTTACAGTTGAAACCTATCTGTGATATATTTCTTTCTTTAGGAAGTTCTGTATGTGTTACTTACTCTGTTAGATAGTGGCATGACACACACTGGGGTCCTTGTTGGCAACACAATCAACACTGGTTCTACAATGTCAGCCTTTCATTTCAAGTCCAGATAGAAGAGCAATAGAAGAACCAGTGGAATAACATTTTCTTTGTACTTGACTTTGTAGATATTTTTTATACATGAATCTTTTTATCCTTGCCTCCAAAAATTTCACCTTCTGATATGAAGTCAGAACTCAGCTCCAGACTCTGGTGGGGTGGGGTGGGGTGAGGTGAGACAGACAGGACCACACAGCTCTCTGTCTGGTGATCAGAAGCTGCCCCTGCCTCAGACTCCCTTAGCACATACATATCCTGATCATCACTGTCAACCCTTTATCCCAGAGGTTGACATCAGACTTGGACTGAGATCTAGTTGAGTGAAGTCAAAATATAGAGAGCAGATTCTGTCTTGGGGTTCCTCTTGTGGAATACACAGAGTGTCAGAGGACCTGGAGTCCATTCCTGTGTTCCCTAGGAGGAAAAAACTGACCTCATTAAACAACAAAAAAGCCAGTAATCACCTTTATTAAAATGTCATACAGAATAGAAGTGTTCCATGTATAGGTATCTTTTCTTAAGCCTGACAAACTAGGCCATGAATCGGTTTGACATTTTCGATGATGACCTGTGCCGAGCTGCAGCTCCGTGGGCTAGTCTGTGAGCTTCCTAGTAGGCAGCTAAGGAAGTCTCAGCACGGCCTATCAGGATTTCTGACATAATACAAGGGTTAATATCTTTAGAATTTTGCTTTAAATAAAAATGACTTATTCCAGACTGTCGATACACCCTCAAACAGACTCTTTGTTGTGAACTATTTTTTTAAGATTTATTTATTTATTTTATTTATATGAGCACACTGTAGCTGTCTTCAGACACACACTAGAAGAGTGCTTCAGATCCCATTACAAATGGTGTGAGCCACCATGTGGTTGCTGGGAATGGAACTCAGGACCTCTAGAAGAGCAGTCAGTGCTCTTAACTGCTGAGCAATCGCTCCAGTCTTATTTTTAAACATATAGGAAACTACAGTAAATAAACATTTAAAATTGCTATCACTAATGAGGACCCAGAAGGTAGCCATCCATATCTGTCAAAACAAAATACAAATATGGTTGACAGCAATCTCTCCATTTGTTAAAATATTTAGTGCCCCTAGAGTTGATCTCCCAGCTTAGTCAGTTTCTGCCTTCAGATAACCAGTCATTCCCAAGCATTCCTACAACATGGTGAACAGCATGAAATCCTTGTACACATGTAAGAACAGCAAGTCTTGAACAAGGTGCAGGATCAGTTGGCAACTAATGGAAACCTGTTGAGACTTTTGAAACAGTATCTGATTGTTTATAATATGCATGCACTTGGAGGACGTTGGAATAAGCTGAGAGACAAATGTGGCATTCAAAATGTTAAACTCAGAAGTAGAATGAGACGTGTATTACCCGAGGCTGGGGAGGGGCTCAGCTGCCAGTCAGACAAGAATAAGTTGAAGAAAGTTGGCTGTATTGGGAGACATGATGACACACACCCATAATCTGGTGGTGGGGAGTGGGGCACAGATCTGAGGAGGACATGTGAATGTTCAGTCAGCATGGGCTGCACAGGAAAATGTGCTGCACCTTACTCAAAGGAAGTAAACAAGACTTACTGCATACATAATTACTATAATTAGGGACATATTTTATATATGATATGAAATTTAGAACATGTCAAGGGCTAAGGCTGTAGCCCAGTGCAGAACACTTGCCTCAGATGCATAGACATGGTTGATAGCCTGCAAAACAGACATCGACCACTGAAAAACAAACAAAACCTCAGAAAGGGCCTCCATTAGCTTGGCTAATTTAAGATGAACAAATCTTTGTAGTAAGTAAAAAGAACGTGAAGGAAAGAGTTACCCCAGCAATGCACAGGATTTAGTATTAAGTATCTAACCTTTTCTTGTGAAATTAACCTTGCTTTAAACTTCGTGACTTTTATCAGCTGCCACAGGGCTGTGTAGTTCAGAAACCAACTATGTCTGACTTGAACTAAAACTAACAAACTGAAGGTAGATGGTGTCTGAAAGGAAAGCACAAATCCCACACTTAGAAATCATGACACTGTCTCAGGTGTCAGATGAGGATGCTGCTGATGGCACCAATGGCAGGAAACAGTACAGGCTCTCACTCGAGTAAGGTGAGCCCTCTCCTGCCTTCCCTTTCGTGTGCTGTTGACTTTTACATTCAAATTCCTAGAACGACAAATCAGAGTGGACTTCCTGAGGCAGAGTGGAGATGCTTTCTTGCCATACACATAATCCAGCCTAAGGCTTTGCAGTTTTGCGCCAGTGTCTGGGTCTCTTGCATGTTAACTACACCTGTCTTGCAGGATCCAGCCTTTTAGCTTCTGCTGACTGCTCTTCATTAGACCACCAGGGACCTTGCTCTCAGGTTCCTTCAGGGATTTATGAGGGTGCACATGGCTCTGCCTTCAGTAGCACCATCAGAAACCCATCTCAGCCTTCACTTGGAAATGTTACAAGGCTACTTTCAGGAACAAGGCAGAGCTTGTTACCGTGAACCATCCTCTGTTCTCTAACACGTTCTCAGTGGACTTCTGAGATTTCCCAGGCTCTGACTTTGTCCCTGCCTGCCAGACTGCAGAGTCAGGGGACCCAGGGTTGTCTTTTTCTGCTTTCTCTATTCATCTGCCCTTTTTTCCACAGTCATCTGTCTTTACGCTTTAAGTGCCATCTACACTCTGTTAACTCCCAAACAACTGTCCTCCACTTACTGCTTGTTACTGCTGACTTAATATCTGCACTTGGCTGTCTGCCCAGAGCTTCCTGCACCTCTTCATCATGACATCCCTTCACAAGCTCCTTCTGGAGTCTCTCAACTCTCCACATGTAGACTTGCTCTCTAGAGATAGCCAGACTTCATCGTTGTCGGATGGCCTACATCTATCTGATCCCCACTCTAACAACCCTCTGGATCTGCCCATGCCTAGCACAGCCAGCTTCTCCTCACTCTCTTTGCCTCTGCCTTGTGCTCAGCGGTTTGAGCATCTGGCCTGGTGCTGTTCTCTGCTGCATACTGCAGACAGCCCCAGGCTTTGTACCCAGCATTCTATCCATTTCCATCAACAAAGTTGCCAGAATTTGAATAATAAATTATAAGGTAATTTTACCTGTGTCTTTTGTTCCCTCATCTCCTTGAGAAAAAGATGAAAAGCTCTTCTGTGGCCACAGGACTTGGCGGTGCCTGGCTCCTGTTTCTTTTCTGATGTCCTATTTTGTCCTTTTTTCTCATCTGTTTTCCACACAAATCACGAGGGCTTCATCTCTCTCCTAAAGTGTGGTAAGACTCTACTACCTCAGGGGTTTTACACTTGCAGTTCTCCTGGTCACCATGCACATCACAGCATAGCCTCATGCTTGCTCTCAAAAATTCCAGCCATAGTAAGCTCTAACCTTGTTGAGTTATGGCCACACAACTAAGGCAGGCCCCTTCTTTCCCAGAGCTCAGATTTCCATTGGCTGCATTGTTTCTCTTTGTGTAGTGCCAGACATGTTGCTGAACAAAAATCATGTGTGGGATTCTCTTAAGAGTTATAATTGTCTGAATGTGATAATTACAAAAAAGTAATTAAAAAGATCACTTATAAAGATGGATGTAAGTGTACAGTTCCTAACTTTGGCTGTTGGATGGATGATAACAATGCTTACCAAATCTGAAAATCGCATTTTTACTTTCCCACCCTCTGTAGTACAAAATTCTCATGACTTCTGTGAGACCATGCAAGGCTATTTATAGCAGCTTTTGAGCTGGCCTTACTTTAGCTATATGTTAGCATATCCCAAAAGTTCTCATAGCAATTAGTAACTATAATTATTAATAGAAACTATAATGGATTTTAAGTTCTTGTTCCCAGAAGCTTGTCTGTGCTGTACCATAAATAATTCCAAAGCAATCTTGATGAATGGGAAGATAGTTTTTATTTAAATTTTCATCTGAATGGAATAAATAATAGGAGGACAGACTAAAATAGTTTCAGCAGATATGCAGCAACCATATATAAAACATGTAAAAATAACAACTTGGAAGTTGTACCAAAAATTTATCTTCTAAGAAAAAGTTTTCTTGACTAGGGATAGTTGACTAGAGAATAGCATTTGAGACAGGTGCTCTGTGCTTTTGTGTCAAGAAGTTAACACTTCTGGGCCCTACATTATGTGGCTTTGGGCCAGCGATCTTTGCCTTAGCTATTAAATCCTTTGTTCATTTTAAAGCATGTTTGATAGTTTCATCATTTTCAGGATGGATTTTAGCTGACTTCTTCACCCATTTTCCTTTCCTTATCCTACTTCGCTGCAGAAATCCTTATTTCTAATATGTCTCCAACTTTAATCCCTTTACTCTGTGTGTGTGTGTGTGAGAGAGAGAGAGAGAGAGAGAGAGAGACAGAGACAGAGACAGAGAGAGAGACAGAGAGAGAGGAGAGAGAGGAGAGATAAAGAGAGGAGAGAGAGGGGGGAGAGGGAGAGAGGTGGGGAATTAGTGAGTCACCGAGAGAGTTTAGTTAGTTCCTTGCTTAAGGTTACTTTCTGGTTCAGGGCTACACTACTGAAGAAAATGTCACCCCTCCCCAAATAGTCTTATCTGCCATAGTCCCACAGGGAGGGGGTGGGGCCTTAGGAGCTCCTCCACCATCCTTTTCAGTATTGATTCTAATGATTTGTTAGTAATGTTAGCAATCCTTTGTAATATATTCTGTATTTCCCATTTTTCTTTAGGAGAAAAAAAAATATATATGGAGTTGTTTTACCTGAGTTTCAGCTTTGATCGGTTAGTAGATGTCTATTGTTGAATCATTAGCTTTGAACTCATAGCATGGTGAGTCTGCCTGCGTGTGTTATGTCTGTAATGCATCACAGACTTGTTGTTTTTAGGAGCACTGGCAGAACTACAGCACTGTCTTTGGAGGTCTCTACACATTGGAATCATCAAGGAAATCCCCAAAAGAAAAGTGTAGCAAAAAAGATTGTGAAAAGGATACTTGTTTACCATTTCATAATCTTTGTAACATTAGAGGCAGAAACCTTCAGTGTTTCCTGTGTTGGCAAAGAATGGGCTGTGTATTGTACAAAGAAGCACCCCAACCAAACGGAAGGCAACACAGCTTCTTTCTGAAAAAAGGGTGTGTTACCACCCACACTGAGCTAGCAAGCATACTCCAACAGGAAAGTCACTTAGCTTTGCTTCTAACACAAGTGGTGGGTGACTGTGTCTCACACTAATGGGAGCTGGATCTCAGACTGTCATGTGGTTTCTTGGTAACTGGTGTGAAGGAAGTGAAGGAAACAGGAAGCTAGCAGCCCCTGCTCATAAAACTTTGGAAACACAGCAGGACTTTTGAACAAACAAAGCTTTACCAAGTAGGAAAGATTAAAGATTTAAATGCCTTTGCAAAAAGTTTTTCTGAGGTGGGGAAGATAATAGAATATTGGCCTCTGGCAGGGTAGCCACCTTTGATAAAAAAAAAAAAGTTTCTCTTCAATTGTATATGAACTAAAAGAAAGAGACAGCTTTGTTTGACCTCAGTTGGGAATGTATGTGTTGCTTTACTTTGCCCACAGATGACTAAAGATGAACCATGGGGTTTGATCTTGGAACTGTAAGTAAACTTACAAACCAGAAACTTGTTCATAAGAACAGTCTGTATACACCACTGTGAGAATTACATAGTTCAAGTCCTCTTCCTTTCAAAGGATCCCTTCTCCTAGTCCTCTGTCCTTATATATGGATGTGGAGATGAGATGCCGATAAGGGAAGTCATGAGAGTTGCAATGAGCTCATTTTGTGCTGTTTTCTAACTTCAGTTTCTTGAAGACTACCAAAAGGTTCTCGTATCCTTTCTCCTATTTTTCAGAGGACCAAATTTATTAATTGCATATAAATATAAAAACATTTAAATATATAAACATAAATATAATTTATTAACATATACCACACAGTGAAGGGCTCATTATTGTTACCTACAAACACGTAACACCTAATGTGTTTGTATCTTTTCTACCTTATCTGTCCCTTTCTCTCACGCTGATCCTCTTCATCCAACCAGGCTTCCTTTTATTTAAGTGTGTTCGTCTTTATGTAGGTATGTCTTAATGAGCTTGCTTAGGGTTGATAACATGAACCTGGGTGGGCTTTATTTACTGGAGCATGCACATTTTGTCTGTACCACTGAAGTAAATGTCTCAGTCTTTGCCAGGTACCACCAACTGCCAGTAAATCCTCACAGAGGCCTAGGGTCTCTTGAGTTCCTCCCTACACCGTAAGAGATTATGAATGTGATCTTATCTTATGCAAGTATGTGCAGATAATTGCTGTCGTGTGAGTTTATGAGTACAAGTGCCATGCCCAGAAGACAGAATTGCACAGCAACTCACTCATTGCTCTGGCTCTTATATTCTTTTTAAAAACTCATTTGTTTTTATATGAATGAGTGCTATATGAATGTATGAACAGCATTTGCCTGCAATACCAATAGAGGCCAGAAGAGAGCATCCAATCCCCTGGGCCTGGAGTTACAGATGGTTGTGAACCTGGGTATTGAATTTGGGGCATTGGAAGATCCATCTCTCCAGCTCCTGGCTCTGATATTCTCTTTGCCTCTGTCTGTGATTCACCCTGAGCTATGAGGGGTTGGTTTAGCAATCACCTTAGGGATGAGTCCCCAGCAGCCCCTTATTCTAAGCAAGCTCACCAGTTATGGCTCTACATTAGTGTACTGCCCACTGCAGAGCGAAGCCTCTCTGACCAAAGCTGACAGCTGCTCTGACCTATGGAGAGAAAATAATATTCAGAGGGTAGTTTGGCAGCATGAGTTAGCTCCTCACTAGGCAGCTTCTTTACTCTGTGAGCAGCAGAAGCCACTGGCAGTCTGTTCACTGGTGTCTTGAAAACCTGCTTTTAGTTTAATCAAGCTGAGCAGTCATCTGGACCCTCATTGGTCCATCTTGGAGGCTGATGATGTGGAGTTTTGGTGTTGCTTTAGAAAGCGCAGCGATGAGCAGTGAGGTGGGAGATTTCAGGGTCCCTGCATAACCCTCACTGTGCTTCCGTGGAGAGTGATCAATGTGTCCAGGTGCACTGGGCTGATGAGACTTAAGGAAGAGCAGAGCAGTTACTGGTGACAGGAGGGGAGGAAGCCTGGTTCAGACACAGTGAGTGTCTGGTCCAGATGTGTTAGAATTCTGCATCTGACGTGCTTCGCCCATTCATCTGTATAACAGTGCCCATCTCTTCATTAGTGAAGGCCATTTGTTATACCCGGTAGATGTGCAGTGGGTCTTAATCGCTACCAGAGAACTGACAACAAGGGTGGCCTTTAGACTTTAAAGGAATGAACTGGGCTTGGTTTATGGGGAGTAGAGGCAGAAGAGTGTTAAGGTATAAGTAGTGGCAGTTTTGAGGAACGACAGTTTTGGAAAGGCATGCAGGTTCTGTTGGGAAATTTTGGATTCATTTGCTGTATTGTTTCCTTGAGGCAAAGATGTGTTAAGTCACTATAGGACAACCAGTTAAAGATTGGTGGCTTCTTTTGTTCATTTAATGCCTGTATTTGGAAATACAGGATGCCAAGGAGCCTGGTTTCTGGTACTTTTACGGTTGCCAGTGTTTTTCCAGTACACCTGCTTCTAATCCTGGCTGTTCAGGTTGGCAGTATAAAGCACAGCCACTACATTGTAGTATAAAGCACAACCACTACATTCTAGCCATTTATCTGGGTGGTACAAAACACAGCTACAGTTCTAGCCATTCAGTTAGATGGATCAAAACACCACAATCCTTTTTACAAAGTGAATATTTTATATTCTTAGTGTGACTCTCAGAGCAAATTAGTTAATTTTTCTTCATTTTTAAGGTGATAGGAATAATTCAAGTTCTAGGGATAGAAAAGGTACAAAGAGTAAGGCTTGGATAAGTTCTTACTTTTGCCCTTATTTTAACTGTTTAATATTTTAATTTAAGGGTATAAAGTAAAATCTTTTCCAAATGTTGAGCACTGTTGACACAAATGCTGTAGATTTTCTGATTTAATCGAAACAAAGGAGTTTGCTGTGTCAGCAGAAAAAGAAAAAATCCTAGGATTTCTCTGATCCAAGGCGATGGAAATACACAAATAAATTGGTTATCACTACTGACATTGACATTAATTTTCTATGCCCAATGGCTTATATAGAATAGACTCCTAGCTTCTGAGTGATTCCAAGATCTAAAATACATCACACAGTCTTTTAAAAACTACAGAAATAGCGGTTTTATTTTACTGTTTTCACTGGAAACCCATGGTTTTATGGGTATGATGCTATGACATTCTGGCTTACTTATTCAAATTGTCATTTTAAACGGCCACACAATAATGTATTTTCTACCATGTATGTTTATGAAATTGCTTAGGGCAACCATTTTCTTTCTGAAGACAAAGACACTTCATTTGCTCTGAGTTCTGACTCCTTTCCAGCACACACTAAGATTGTAGCAATACATACCCTTTCTTCAATGTACTTGTGCTGTGGATGTGTCATGAGCATCATTTTTAAAATTCTGTATTATTTTGATTTTTAAAATACATGTCATAATGTTTGAAAAATCTTGGTTCCAAGGTATACACAAAAAACAAATGTTCTTTGGCCTCGTTTGGCTTGGTGAATTTCCATGAAAATGTGTTTGGAGCAGCACTACTTAATATAATATGGTGGTGCTGCTATCTGTGCATCTCTGTGTGTGTTAGGTGTGTGTCTCTCATGCACACCCACGTATAGGGAATTGAAAAGGAGAGAATTAAACACACACCCTGTGGCCAGTTAGAAAGGAGGAGGGCCAGGTATGCTGTCTCATAGGTAAAGGCCATGGCAGTGATCAGGGAATGAGGAGGAAGTGCAGTCTGTGTGAGGACAGGAAAGCAGATCTTGTTACATTTAAGACAGATCAGCATCTTTTTGGAATGGCCAGTTGCCAACCAAAGCTTTTCAAAACTGGTTTTGAGTTTCTTAGAATCTAAAACTTATAAAAAAGATGCAGTTTGAGGGGAAAAGCTTGCATGTTTTCATTAGGACCTTAAAGAACAATTGTACTGTTTTTTCTCACAGGGGCTTTTGCTTACCTTAGTCAAGAACACTGAGACCTTAGGGGGCCTGTTTACTGCCTTGTGTTTTAAACCCCCGTCCATTAGCACTTACTGAACAAATACATAACCCATAGTCCCATCTGAAGCACAGCATCTGCACTGGCAGTTTCCACATTTTTCTCTGACACATCCCCAGAACCTGCCAACTGTGGGTGAAGGCTTCTTCTCAATTTCTGAAGAGTAAAATCAACTTGTATGTGAAGAAAACACCTTGCTATTTCAACCCTTTGGAAAACACTTTGGCAATACATCGATTCCTATATCTAAAGAAAGATTTGGAATCTTGACAAGAGTATTAAATGCACAGCTACCTCTGTATCAGATACGCACACACACAGACACGGACATGCATTAGTGAATAAGCGTAGCAAACATAAGTTCCAGTTTTAGTTTTTTAGCAGTCACACTAATCTGGCTTTTGGAAACAGACTTGTTTTGAGAAGATTCTATTATCCATTTATTGATTGACTTATTCCTGCCTTAAATATGTCTTTACATTATAACTAAAATAGAAATGTGGACCAGGAAATAATAAGATAAATAAAACATACACCATGGTAGATTAGAAAAACAAAGATAAAGAGAATCAAAGTCACAGTGGGCAGGATATAAGTAGTGGCAGAAGTGGGGGACTGCAGAGCAGCAACCCCAAACCGACGTTGGAGACTTGTAGGAAATGACGGGCTTTGTACTTGGTCCTTAGAAGGGTGAACAGTATTTTTTTAGGGATTTAGAGAATAAAGAAGATAAAATTGGGTAGGGACAGAGCTAATAGTAAACTTATCTAAGGATTAATTGAGAACCTTTAGAAGAATTTTTAACCAAGGGGGAGACTGATTTTTCTCTATGTTGTTGAATTGAAAACTGATGACTGGTGCTAGGAGTGGGTGGGCATTGAGAACAAAAACTGGGATTCACTTGGGGGGGCTGATAAAAGATGGCTAGAGTGGTCTCAGTGGTGTTGAAGATAAGATGTAGGGAAGGGGTGTGTGCACCACTCGCATCTTATAGCCTATTTTCAGACATAACTCACGCCCTATGCCAAGCCTACAGAAGATTTGTAAAGTCTTAGCAAGGTGGTTTGTGCTGCATCCTGTTGGTCACCAGAAAACACATGTGCTACAAACAGGCAGTTTAGTGTTGCTGAGTCTGGGGTAAGAGAATGTTGGTTGAGTATTAGTGGCACGATTGGACACTTAATATGCATTGTGATGCTCTAGTGGATGCTTCTATGAACACCGTGAGAAGGGGAGTTCTCTGCCCACTGTCCATGCCAGAGGTATATATAAAGAGCTTCAGCTCTGTGGTGTATAGACTTCATCAACAGGTGGCAGAGTGAGGAGCTGGGCATGTGCAGCTCCCTAGACTCACGCTCATGTTCACGCTGTAAACACATTGCATTCCTTGTGTACAGGTGAGGGGAGCCGCACTTGGAGAAGCAGGTTCACACCAGGAATATGAGGGTGAAGTCCATGGTTGGCTCTGGAGGACCCTACCCTCCTGCTTCCAGTACTCAGGGATGACTGTGACATGTGGTACCTTCCTCCAGGCCATCCCTAATGCTTTTGAAATCCTCTATTAAGGTATTTTCTGTGCTTTCATGAGGATTTTCTGCAGATTTAATGTGTTTCCTATGTCACACAGGCATGTGACCATCATTTAGTTAACAATCCAGGAGGATATGAAATCTAAAAATCCCCATCTGAAAGAATCTGAATCCATTTAATCTTTAAACAGGTGTGCATGTATGTGAGGATATTTCAGGTGTGTTTAGAGAACTGGACCCCCAAATTGGGATAAGTAGAAGCCACAACAATATCCTGTTGTTGTTGTTGTTGTTGTTGTTGTGTGTGTGTAAGAGATATAGAGAGACAGAGACACAGAGCGAGACAGACAGAGAGAGACATAGAATTGGAGACAGAGACAGATTGAGATTCAGCTCAGACAGATTGACTAGATCAAGTAATTTAAGCTCCTTGGGAGTATCTGTCCTCTTTTATATTATTGTCATGCAATGCGGCTTAATTAGACATATACTGATGTTTTCTGAATTTAACAGGTAAGTCAATAAAACAAAAACCATCTGCTACTGTGATTGAGGCACTCCTCCTTAAAATAGGTAACACTTTATTATAGTTAAAAACCAGAGAACATCCTTTGCTAGTTTCAATCCCGCAGGTAAGTGTTAGAATACCATCCATTGTTGTTGTTGTTGTTGTTAGCAAACTATATTCAAAAGAATAACTTATTTTCTTTCACAAATTCATCCTTTTCTAGAGTTTGGAAACAAGTTTTTTCTCAGCTGATATTGGTTCTTGCAGTAGTTTTGTGCATTCTGTTTTTCAGTGAGAAGGGCACAATGGCACAGGTGAGCATTCACACCCTGTGACCTTTGCAGCCTCCTTTATCCTCCCTTATCCACCACCACTTTGTGGGTGTCCGCTTTGGGGTGGGAGCCTTAGCCTACTCTTACCCAGGCTTTTACTTCTGATTCTAAATATAAAAGTATATGTTTTTTCTTTGAGTTGGAGAATCCTAAGACACCAAAACATCCTTTCGGACCCCACCCACCCTCCTCTTTGCTTTTCTTGGACTGTTTTTGTTTGTTTGTTTGTTTTGTTTGTTTTGTTTGTTTTGTTTGTTTTGTTCGTTTTGTTTGTTTTTTTGATTTTTTTGAGATAGGGTTTCTCTGTGTAGTCCTGGCTATTTTGAAACTCACTCTGTAGACCAGGCTGGCCTCAAACTCAGAAATCCACCTGCCCCTGCCTCCCAAGTGCTGGGATTAAAGGTGTGCGGCACCACTGCCTGGCTTTTGGACTGTCATTTTTAAGCACACATTGTGGAGTTGCAGTATGCCCTCTTCCAGCCCTCCAGTAGCTCCATTCTTTGTTATCTCTCTGGAACAACAAACAAATCCATCTTTAATCTGGCTGCCTCCTATGCAAGGCTACATTGAAATCTTGGCACTTCTAAGCCCTTTTATATCATTGGTAATAGCCTCTTTGTGGAGAAGATGTAAAAATGGCATACCTTTAGTTACAATGTATTTTCATAACTTCTTAACTATAGTCCTATCCATATGGTTCCTAATTTAAAAGTTTAGCTGTCAGGTCAGGTTGATGGGAACAGACATTTTTATGATAAGATTCTTAAGTTAGTTTTTATCCTGGCCTTTTCTTTCTTCTACCAGAGACCAACACCGTTACTTTCCTTTTCTTGAATGTCTTTTATATTTAAATCAGATTTACATTGAAAAGCTGTGTTTGATAGTGTCTAATGACTGATACTCACTGAATAGAGCTGACATTGCAAATCTGTCTTTGAAGGTACCTGAGTGGTCACATGCAATGTGTTACTTCATGGTCCTTTAGGAATGTGTATGTAGGTAATAGATAATGGATGAACTAACCTGAACAAATCCTGAAACAATCCCAAATGCGTTACAGGATTAACTGTGTAAAAAATATTTTAATTGCATCATGGGTTTTCTTGATGTCTGATTTCTTTATATATTTTGGATTTTAGTCCTCTGTAGGATATAGGGTTCGTGAAGATCTTTTCCTGTTCTGTAGGCTACCAGTTTGTCATATTTATGGTGTCCTTAGCCTTGCAGAAGCTTTTCAGTTTTATGAGGTCCCATTTATTAATTTCTAATCTTAGTGCCTGAGCTATTCGTGTTCTTCCAGTGGAAGGAGGTGGATATCAACCCACCCAAAAAATGTCAACCCAAAATTTGTCCTGCCTACAAGATCACAGAGATAAAAATGGAGCAGAGACTGGAGGAACAGGCAACCCATGACTGGCCCAACTTGAAACCCGTCCCATGGAAGAGAGCTGACCCCAGATACTATTAATGATACTCTGCTATGCTTGCAGACAGGAGCCTAGCATAACTATCTCCTGAGAGTCTTCATCCAGCAGCACATGGAAGCAGATGCAGAGACCCACAGCCAAACATCAGGTGGAGCTTGGGAGTCTTGTGGAAGACTGGGAGATAGAATTGAGCAAGCCAGAGAGGTCAAGACACTGCGAGACCTACAGAGTCAA
>JANHMN010000030.1:411516-439538 GCA_030674055.1 Rhabdomys pumilio | reverse complement strand
CCCTCCCCTCAACTCCCCTCTTGCTCATCTTTCTTTCTTTCTTTCTTTCTTTCTTTCTTTCTTTCTTTCTTTCTTTTCTTTCTTCTTCCTTCTCTTTCTTCTTCTATAAGAAATTTATCTGACATAGCTAAGCTCTTAACATATTTAATTGAAGAAACTTTAATATTTTGTGTTTCTGATGTTCTCTAAATTACTTTTTAAAAAATGAGTATAAGTTGTATTTTGTAGTATAAGCATATAATCCCAGATATTCAGGAGGGTGGCAAGTTCCAGTCTTTTCCTGCTTCAAAACATCGAAATGATCTCCAAATTCATGTCAAAAGAGATCAGGGGATATACAGTCTTTGCCTAGCATGTGCAGGACCCCATGTTGAACCCCTAATAACTCTCTCTCTCTCTCTCTCTCTCTCTCTCTCTCTCTCTCTCTCTCTCTCCCTCTCTCCCCCTCTCCCCCTATCCCCCTATCTCCCTTTCCCTCTCTCCCTCTCCCTCCCCTCCCCCCTCTCTCTCTCACACATACACACACACACACACACACAGATGAAGTAATTTACTTTTGTCAATTTTTTAAAGAATATTGACATTATCCTGAACCTAGATTAATAATGTTATCATTTCTGTTTTAGTATCTATAACACAAAGATTCTTGTTCAGACTTAAGCACCTTTGTAATGCAATTATAAAACTCTGTTGGAATGTATTAATTTTATGTCTTAATTCCATCTTATAGATGAGCATAGTCTCATGAGTATTTAGAATTTTTAATCTTTCATGAGTGTTGTTTTCTGCCCCAGGGTTACTAAGGCTTTTCTTTCAGAGGGTCAACAATGGGGAATGGCCAGAACAGATATATGAAGAAAAGCGGTTGAAGTTATTTTGCAATAACAAAAGATGGAAGTAAATTCTCCTTCTTCCATCTCCCTTTCCCTTTTACACATATATACTCTATTCTCTTCCAAAGTGTTTGGGTTCGTGCCTGTCACCATGGCATAGTTGGCAGCTGCACTTATCCACTAGAGAGGACAGGAGCAGGATGTGAATTTAAGCTGGTGAGTCTGATCATTTATTTTTAGCAAAACATTACACTACAACTTCTAGCTGAGATTACATTCCCCTTGATATTTACATTGGCATATTTAATTTATTTGAATAAATGTGTGTGCGTGTTACCTCTATAATTGCCTCAAAAATATCACAAGTGCCAAAATATTTTTTAAGAGTACATCAGATTGGTTTTAGTGAATCTGTATAGAAAGCTCGAGTTTGCAAGTGGTTGAGTTACATTTTCTAAAGTTATTCTGAGTCCTCTTGTACTAGGGCATAGAATGCAACATATTGAGAGTATGGATCTCCACCTCAAACAGCTCTCTCACTTGTTATGAGGAGTTGAAGATGGGCGATATGTCATTCTTTTTCAATAAACTGTTTAGGGTCCAATCAGCAATTTGTCTTCAGAATCATGTTTTTGGCAACATGTTCTTCCCTGTTGGTGTCTATATTGGAACAAATCTGTTTCTCGTCAGCAGGATTCTTGGAACTTGAAACAGTCCACATGCTAAGGAGAGGGAGGAGTCTGAGTGGGTAGTTCGTCCTCATCACGTGACAGTGGGAGGCTTTGGTAGTGGGGTTGCTACATCGCTGTGGGAGGAGGGATGTGGCCTTATAATAGAGTTCTGCTGCAGCAGAACAAAACCCAAAACAAACCTTGTAATAATCTCAGAGATCATTAACATGTCAAATACTATTTTCCAGTAGATGTAATTAAGAACAAAAAAAATAGACATGTTATTACACTGTTCTGCTTATCCTTCTACATTAGAGATACAGAAAGTGACTGGCTCTCGTGTCTAAACACTCTAATGAAAAACCAAAAGGCACACTATTAAAATATTCTGCTATCTTTCTATATTAGAGATACAGAAAGTGACTCTTACTCTCTGAACACTAATGATGTAACTATCAACAGACAAGGTTCCTGACTGCCACAGATGCTTCAGCATCTGTTTCTGTCTCCCTATTGCTTCATATGAGCAGAGGCTGAGTGGTTAGCTAGTCACACCTCCACTTATTTCTAATGCATTTGTAAGTGTGTGATGTATTCCAATATCCCTATAGTGTCAAGTCCCTAAGGAGAGAGAGGAGATGTATATGAATACATCACATGTAATACACATTTTAGTAAAAAACTGAAACTCAAAGTCATTAGTTCATGATTAAGTAACAGAGATAGTAAAATTTAAAAATTAATTTAGGTATGTTTATTTGAAATTATTATACAGTATATCTGCAAAATCAACAATTAAAGGGAGGCTTAGGGACAGTGACACATGTCCATAACCTGTAGTCTGAAATCCCAGAGCACAAGAGACCAAGGCAAGAGTTTTAACCATCTGGGACCTTATAGTAAGACCCAGTCTCAAAGAATAACAAACCCACCAAACACAAGCAGAATCAGAGTTGCTAATAGACTTCTATTTCCTGTCCTAATACCCTAAAAGGCAACACAAAGAATAAAAGTTAAGGTGCTCACTGATTCTTTTCTCTTTTAGCTTTTCTGAAACAGGATCTTCTCTGTAGCCCAGGATAGCTCAGAATGCACCATGTTCCTCTCACTTTTCTGCCTTAGTTTTGTGCCCCGCACAATCGTCTTGCCGGCAAGAACGCACGCGGGCACCAGGATCCTTCTGCATCAAGCGTTTATTGCAATGAAAGGAGGAAGAGAGCGAGACCCAAGATGGCGCTGCTTTATATACACCCTAGAGTGGCGTGGACATATCTGATTGGCTGCTTGCTCAAAACCCCGTATGACGCCCCGGGCTGGGTGGTGACTTGGCAAGCTTTCACCACTTGCACATGCGCAATTTACTTGTTTACCCACGGCAGCGTTGGGCGCCAGTGCCATCTTGTAATGGCAAATGCTGTCACTGCTTGCCGAGGCTCTCTACATAGTTTCATATCAGTTGCTGTGATAAAGCATCATGGCAAAACCAGTTAGAGGAGAAAGGGTTGGTTTTAGTTCAGAGTCCCAGGTTATAGCCTATCATCACTAGGGAAGTCAAGTCATCAGGAACATGAAGCTGCTAGTCATGTCCACACGCAAGGACAAAGGCAATGAGCGAATTTATGCTGATGCCCAGATTACTTCTCCAACTCTGATATAGGTCAGGATCTTCTTGCTTAGGGAATGATGCCATCCACAGAGGTCAGGTCTTTCCATAGTAGTTAATTGAATCAGACATTCCATGTGCCCTCTTGGCCTAGACAGCCCTTCATTAAGACGGTCTTCCCAGGTAAATCTAGATTGTCATGTTCTTAGTTAAAACTATTGTTCATACTCAAGTGCCATGCTAATGGGCGTGTGCCTCTATACATTCTTCTCATTGATTTTTGCATTTCTTTTCTTTGTCAAATTTCATCAGATAACATAAAAACAAAAAACATAAAAAACAAAACAATACCCCTGGTGTTGAACAAACCCTCAAAAATACTAAATATCAACAGCACTAAAGGAAATTATTGTTCTGAGGATTAACGTGGCAAAGGACTACTCAAATCAAAGCTATATTCTCATGTGAATGTAAGTCTATTAGACTTTTAAAATAAATATGCTACATTAATTCTTTCATGTATGCATACAATTCATTGTGACCATATTCACCCTTATCCTTTAATCATTCTAGATCTATTTGCCACCTTCCCACTCCCAAGTTCATATTCTTCTTTCAGAAAAGAAAAATCTTAGAAGTCCTATACTCATGGGTGTGGGGCCATTGGCTAGAGCAAGCTTGAACTACCAGGGGACAACATTTAGATAAAATAGACTTTCTCCCCAAGAAGCCATCAACTATTACTAGCTCTTTAGTTAGGGATGGAGACTCATGAGGCCCTCCATGATAGAAGGTTGATTGATATAAAAGTCTTGTGCAATCAGTCATAGCTGCTTTAATCTCATGAGTGCAGTATTTCTGTTGAATCCTTCTGCTCTGTAGGCTTCACATATATGTATATATGTATGAATATATATACACATGTGTATATTCATACATCTGAATATATATGACACACACACACACACACATATATATATATATCATATGAAATAGATTTAACTTGGGCTTTAAAATCAAGGAGAATCACATGAATATATATATGAAACACATATATACATATGTATACATATCATATAAAATATATTTAACTTAGAGGCTTTAAAATAAAGGACTAAAAATAAAAACTTCTGAGAGCTGAATCACATATACAGAATGTTAGTATGGACTGTGCTTCCATAGCAAAGGTTTGATTTAATAAAAGAAAATATAATAAATATTGAGGCACTAAGTATGAATGCCTGTGTGAGGGAGAGCTTCACCCAGCAGGCTTCTGTAGGGGAAATGGTGGTGACTTGACTTTCATTGAGCCAAGTATCTCTTATTAAGGGTGTGATTTATAGATGCCTGTAATATCTGACATCACCATTTCATAAAGACAAGGGAATGACAAGATTTAAAATGAACACAGCATTTGTTTTTCTTTAAGAAACACATCTGCTCTCTAAAATGTTATCCCCAATGTCTAACTTGACTTAGAATTTAATGACAGTAGATTGCTGTTTATGTTATTTGCTTATAGTTGAAGAACATGACCAGATACCCATTCATATATGAAGAAGAGGAGCAGCCTGGAGTCTAACCCTGTCATCATGAGTGTGCAGAATGAGTGCTGTGACATTTTAATATATAAACTCAGAGGCACTTCTCTTTCCTACTCTCTACTCTTCACATGCTCTGTATGTAATGTAGTTTTGCCATGCATGGCTGATGCCCAGAAGTTTGTATTTGTACTCTGTGCCATCATGCAAACCACAGCATGTTTTCATGACCCCATGAACTCACATAGAGAAATCCATGTCCTCCCAGGCAGCTGTATAATGCCATAAGCAGATAGAAACAACAGAACATCATTTTCCACAATTGTGACAATTGTCAAGTGTTGAGCCAAGCACCAGCAGATTCACAGTCATGGAAGTTCCCCAAATGGTGTGTCCTTATTGTGTCTGCACATGGTGGCCGCTAGCTGATCACGGTTTCTTTTATATAGCCAGTAATTTTATTCATGAGATCTAGGAGAGAAATGTCCCATAGAACAATAAATATGTGAATGTTTTATAAAGTTGCCTTGGAGAATTCAACCATATTTATGTAGATGCTTATGCTTTTAAAATAAATGCTAACCACTTTCAGGCATCAGGCAAATATGTGACTTCACCCTCCCCTCAAATTATCTAAAGGAATTTCCCAGTGCTTCTAACTCCCAGAAGAAAATCAGGGAACTTCTGAAATGTGGTACTATCAAGATTTTTGTGGAGTTCTAACATTAAATATTAAACATCTACGTGAGGAAACACTGATTAATTCATAGTATTCTGAGAAGCTTATAAATGTTTAATACTCATATTTCGCCTTGATTGGATATTATTTAGCTAAAACCGTGGCTACTGTAGAACTGTACTATTATTTTTAATTACAAGCCCTCTTTATATAATGATTTTATGGTAGATACTATTCTGAAATACCAATTTTAGTTAATTGTTTCATTTGCTAGAACAGAATGAAAAATTATCAACAATACCCATGAAACATTTTGAACCCTAATTCTTGCCATAGTTTGAGAGTTAACTTTGCATTACATTAATTAAGTAAAAGCACCTTAGTTTTGAGTTAGCCCTGGCTTTAGTTTGGTGTGCTCTATTATTTATTCAGTGGATATTATTAGCCCTAATTATGTACATGGCCCTTAAGAAACAGTAACAGCAAATAAGATAATCAGAATCACTCTTACATGCTGTTTTGAAGTCTGTTGGATTTTGAGGTTGAAGAAATAATTTCCCCATTATTTTCTCATTTATGGTCAGTGCTAAGCAGGCTTGCAAGATTCAGATATTTTGTGATTTTTTTAAAAAAAAAACATTGTTGAGGAATGGGAAGAAAAACTTTCCTGATGAAGAAATATTATGCTGTCTCTTTTAGGCACAGTGACTACTGCCAGAAGCACTGATCACATTATCGACCACACTAGGCTTTGAGGCTTATGGATCTGAAGGGGAGGGGGTGTTAAACTGAATCAGATTTGAAGTGAAAAATGACATTCCAGATGAGAGGTGGTGTCCCCTGGGTAATAGGAGTAGCCTTGACAGTGTCTGAGAGGCCCAGAGAAGTGGTGGTGTAACTGTGCTGTAAAACCAGATGGAGGGTTAATCATCAGATACATCCCAGACAAAGTCCTACACTCATGTGATTGCTTTGTCAAGGTTGGGAGTCATGAAGGACTTTCCTGTGTCAATCTGGTTTTGTCCTCTAGTGCTTCCCTCTGGTTTTTGAGAGGTCCCCTACCGCTCTGGGTTCCAATATTTGACAGTATAACTCAAGGGTTGTTTTTATCTGTGGTTTTCTCTGAGTGTACAAAATGTTTTTTTTTTAATTTTTTTTTTATTTTGAGGATGAGCTGGAGTTAGTGCTAAGTAGAATCCCAATGCTATCAACAGATTTAAAACAGAACTAACTAAACTCCAGATTTCCAGGGGTGGAATGGGGGCAGGGGGGGCAGGAATGTTGTCTTCTCAAGAAACAAAGATTGCAGACTCAGCAAAGATGGATCAGAGCCCAAGCAGGAGGCTAGTCTTAGCATAGGGCCATTTCTAGCACACAAAGCCTTGCTGCTGTTGAGGTCTTTGGTGGTTTATTCTCTCACATCAGAGTCTGAAATACTCTAGGATTACATTGCTGTTCAGCGCATGTTTCTTGCTACCATGGAAGTCATCACATCTCATGATCCAGACATCTTCTATTCTCTGATAGAGTTTCATCAGTCATGAATCCATCTTCAAGAGATGGTGATACAGCTGCAGCACATCTGACTTCCTAAGTCCTCATGTTCTCCAGTAATGTTCCCCCTACCCTTTCCTTCTTAGCATGAACTGGGCCACCAATAATGAGAGAAGGAAGGGAGCTCTCTGATAGCTGTGCTGTGATCCAGTGCCATGAGTTACATACACAACTGAATTTATCCTCGATTTGAACTATTCTTGGCAGATTCTGTGCTTCTGGGTCTTATTCTTCAAGCCTCTGGCAGATGTTAAGATGCAGTATTTCTCTAGGAAGAACAATTTGAGAACAAGCATCTTTTCTGTCATCCAGGCTAATAGGATCCTACAGCTCAGTAGCGAAATCAGATATTATGGGTTACGAGTTTATTTCCTAGTGGAAAGTTCCATTGCTACTATATGGCCACTGTGTACAGGCCCACAGTTTCCTCTCCAGGTTCCTCTAGTATCTTTCTGGAGGCAGTTAGTCTGTTCTCGGAGTTCCTATGACATCACAAGGACCATTGTAGGCACCAAATTTACAGTGGTGTGTTCTTAACCAGTATGTGGATCTCAAGTCTTGAGGCAGTCTAAATAGCTCCAGTATTATCTTAAAATCTAAAATGACTCTAAATTTAAGATAACTATTCATGAGGGTTAAGGGGAAACTAGTAATGTCTATATCTCCTTGGTGGTTCCTGTGAACTAGACTTTAGAGACCTTGGGATTAAGAGATGTGTCTTAATATATTATAGTAAGTGAAACATTCCATGCACAGAAAGATCATTATTGCATAATCTTATGTAATTGTAGGCTTTCTCATCTGCATATAAGTTCCCCACAATCATAACTCTGAGACTTCTTATACATGAATAAGTACCCAGACAAATAGCTTTGGCTCATTTCCACTAGCTCATAACCCAGTTAATCCATTTAAACTGGTCTAAGTCATGCCATGTGGCTGGTTACCTGGTCCTGTTTCATACAACTACCTTCTTCTGTGTCTGGATGAGTCTCCTCTACCTAACTCAATCCCAGAATTTCTCTCTCTCTCTGCCATATGTCCCACCTTCTAATTCTTCCTCAGCTCATTGACCCATAGCTTTTTATTGACAGGTGAATGCTTTTAAATAGTGCACAAGAGATTGCAATCTTACTTATGGGTGACAAATCCCAGGGCCAGTGAGAAGGTACAGGCTAAAGAGTACAGAGTCACTTAGAGATGTTCCTTCCTGGTGGTGTTCTGAGCTCTGAAACAGTCAGATGTTGTCAAGACTTTGCTTTGATTGTAAAATTTTAATTTTAAGAGATTATGTACTCCTCATTTTAAAATCAAAGTAGTATTTTAGCATTTTTTCATACAACATGTTTTGATTATATCCTTCTCCCTCCTCCAACTCTTCCCAGATCCTTCCTACCCCCCTATACACACATTTCATCTGTCTCAATAAAAGAAGAAAATAAAAATAAAAAGCTTTTTTAAAAACAGGACAAAAATAACAAAGCAAAAAGTGTACAGAAAAAGCCCATAGTGTCTATTTTGTGTTAGTTAACTACTCCTTGACATGGGGCATGCCTGTCAGGGATGTAGTTGATATATCCTATGACACTTGATTGGAAAAAACTAATTTCCCTTTCCCAGCAGGTATTAATTACAAATAGGTTTTTATCTTACCAGCTGAGTAGTAGATTGAGTAGTAGATGAATATATACACCTTGAGCACGATATTGACTATGAAGATTTTTGGATGATGGTATTTCAAGTGTTTTCATCTTTTTATTAAAAACAAAAACAACCCTTTCAACTGAATGAGCAGGAATCACACTTAAAATTGAAAATTTTTATTTCATTTCAGTAAGAATTAATTTTCATGTGGCTAGGTAAGATAAGATAGAGACTAAATGCAATCAATGACATGAAATCTAAATATGTAGATAAAATATAGAGAAAGAAAAAGTCTCTTTCTTTCAAAAAGAAGTTTGACTTATGAATTTGAATGAAGAGGGAGAGTCCCCAGCTTCTTCTCAAAGGAAAGAAAGGTATGGTTTCTCCTTGCTCTTTGGTTAGCTGTGAAGGCTATCTGTCTGTCTTAGACACAGTTCTGTTAGTCATGTTGAAGAGACCCATGCCCAAGCAACTCTTATAAAACAAAGCATTCAATTGGCCTACTTACAGTTTCAGAGAGTTAGTCCATTATCATCATGAGGGGAGGAAAAGCAAGATACCATGCAGGTAGGAACTGGAATGGTAGCTGGGAGCTACATCCTGATCTATAGGCAGCAGGAGGGGAGACTCTGGCTTGGTTGGCATGGGTTTTTGAAACTTCAAATCCCACCACCAGTGACATGCTTCCTCTAACAAGGCCATGCATCCCAATCCTTCTAATCCTTTCAAATAGTGCACTCACTCCCTGGTGACTAAACATTCAAATATATGAGCCCATGGAAGGGCAGGAGACATTCTCACTCAAACCATCACACTGTCTTAATGAGTTCCAGTTTATACAAAATGCTTTCAGTGGAAAGGAGGGCTGGGGTTTCCAGCCATAAAACATACAGAAGTTTTGGTCTGTTTTATTTCTTTTCCTTTTTTAAATGGCATGAAATCTTTCCTAAGGTAACAGTTGTCTTTTCTGAAAGGATGGTATGTCTTTAAAGAAATTCCATTAGTGTAGTTTGGGCCTAGAGCCATCAGCACAGGAGATCAAGAAAAGTGACTGTGGGAAGAGGCAATGCCATCCATATATGAAGAACTGGGCCACTGTTGCTTGTTGAGTAGGAGCCTACTTCAGTTCTTCCTTGGCCTTTGAAAAAGGAGGTTATTTATTTAGCAGTGCAGTTTCTTTGCTTAGATTGAATCTAGAGTATTTTTCATGTGTTAAATAATAGGTGGGGTTCATCATAAAGGAAAAATGCCCACAACTGAAATCCTAGAAGCACTTCCTAAACAAAGCTAACTATAAACTTCTGGTTTCTGATCATTTCTAATCCATTCATCAGTTGCTCCTCCAGTGATCAGAAGATATACTGTACTGAGTTTGAAAGCAATTGTTTTTATTAACACTTTGGTTACCAAGGGCAAGATTTGGTTATCTTTCTTATAAGAGATCAGAATGCATTCTTTGGGAGATTTCTAGATGAGTCTTTGAACGCTGGAGAAGGATGTAAGGATTGAGAGATTAGGGGTTCACATCAGGAGAGAAATGTGGAAAGTAGCTCGTTAGGAGTCAGAGAGTTGGCACTGTAGCATTCCAATCTCAAATATGTGCTTTCTTTGAGGGCCTCTCATAACCCCACTTTAAGAACTGAAGTCCTGCTCAATCGTAGCTTTAACTGTGATAACATATTGAACATATAACACACCAGAAGGTAATCTGAAACAGTTGGTTTTTTTTTCCATCTAATTAGTAATTACTGTGTCTCCAGCTTCTCAGAGGAGGAAAGGAAAATTCCAAGAGCTCTTGACTTCTAGACAACTTAGCCACCAGAGAGGGCAGCTGGGACTAGACATGTTCCTGCTCTCTGTGTAGTCTCTTCTCCACTTTAGCAATTTATGGCAAAACATCTGGAAATTAAGATCATTCTTTTTCATGTTTCTTTTCTTTTGATTTTTTTTCATGTTTTCTTTTCTTTTGAATGGTATTACCATCTACCAGGGTCCTTGAGTGTGTGTATCCCCATGCTAGAGCTTCCTGGTCTTTGTCTGTGTGCATGTGGTCTTTGAAACATCTATGGGATTACCTACTGGGTTTTCTTTAATTATTCGTGAGGTTTCTTCTTGTTTATTGGGCATGCTAATATGTTTTTCGATTTTATGTAGAAATTAATGTAGAGCCATAAAATTGTTCACTATTTTGTTTGGAAGATACAACTTTATGAAGATATCATTTTAGTTGATAAAAATTGTGGATAGTTGTAACATAAACTTTCTCTTCACAGAAAAAATACTTTTTGAGAGTATTTGTGGTTGACAAGGATGCATTCCGTTTCCTCAACAGTGCTCTAGAAAATGCAGTAATGTCCGAGGTTTGACATGCTTCTTTACGAACCGCTTCCAGTCGCTGTTTAAGATTAGTATGGTTTTATGCAAATACTTATTTCTTGAAGAGTCTTGAGCTACTTTTATTGCATCTAAAATATATTGGAAGACAGGTAAAATAACACTTCCGTATTTCTCAATTATGACTAGGAATTTCAACTTATGTTTTCTTTATATAAAATAAAACTAGGCTACATTTGATTTTTTTTCACTTTGATGTATTTTTGGCATATACAAATGATATATACCAAAACATTTTCATGGAAAAAATTTGATATTATGGTTAACTTTTAAGCTTTAAAGATCTATTCATTTTTTCAACTTATGGGAGACATAAACTGTGATAGATTTTAAGAACTTTGGGAAGTACCTTTTCTTCCTAAAGCAGCTTTTGTTTTTAAGTTGTGAATTCTTTTTTAAAGATCAGAATTCAGTGTTTAATAAAGATTATTCATCAATGAATAAAACTCAGTAAACTAGAAATAAATATCACATTGCTTTAGAAGGTGGTGGATTTTAATATGATAACAAAGGATTCGTTCACAGAATGGAGGGCCTGTAGGATGGAGTAGGAGATCCATAGCTCCTGCCAACTGTCTTTCCGTGTGCCTCCATCCTGAGCCTGGTTGCTGAGCAGCTGCTGGGGAACTGGCAAACTGTATTTTATGTAATGTGGACAAATAACCTACAGTTCTGAGCCTATTAGAACTGAAGCGTTTTAACATATTTGTTTTAATCCCTGTGTTAGGATTCTGATCTCTAGCTGTTATAAGCATTAAGCGATTCTTTCCTCTTTGAGAAATAAATTTGCCAGAGTATTTTCTGTAGCTGAGATCTTAACTTGGAGCTTTAGCTGTTCTTATTCTTTGCTCTACATTTTGATGTGTTCTGAATCCAGTTCTTACCAGTTAATTTTTTTTTTTTATAAATAATTGTTTCCTGTGAGGTAAAGGAATGAATGAGTCTTCTAGTTGAAAAGGACCTTGGAGATATATAGCCTTTAAATCCTCAAAACCAAATGTAGCAACACCAATGTAAAATGCCTGAGACAGATAATAGCAGTGGACGGACCACCCAGACTAGAGGGTGTGAACATCTAAAGTCCTGCCTAGAAATTCACTCAAACATTGTGCTGGGCTAATGAAATACATCCATAGGCCACGTATGACTAGGAGGCCTATTTATGATCTCTCAAATTAAAATTAAATTGACCTTCTGGGTAAAGTTATTATGAGCAGAGATAAAAGATCAAGTTTCCTGACTTCCAATTAATTGATTAATTATTTATTGAGTGCTCACTTCTGAAAATATATGCTGATTATGATTTCCCTACTTCTCTTCCTTCCAGTTCCTCCCTCTTCCCCTCCTGTCCAGATCTATCTCCTTTCTGTCTTTCAGAACAAACAGGCTTCTCAGGGATAATATTAAAATAAAATAAACCAAAATCAAATACATCAGAATAGGATAAAACAGAAGGAAAAGAACAAGAAAGAGGTATAGATACAGAGACCCACTACTCACCTATTAAGGAGTTCTATAAAAAACACAAAATTGCAAGTCAAAACACATACACAAAAGACCCATGTGGTAAAAAAGGAAAAAAGCAAATAAATGAATGAATAAATTAACAGCCCTGACACTATATCATGAGACAAGGAATCTCCAAACATGCCATTGAATTTGTTTTCTGTGGCCATCTCCCTACATCTTAAGACTAGTTTGTTTCCTCAGGGAAAGTGGGGCTCTCTTGGAGAAAACTAAATTCTCCAAGAGAGAATGTTAGATTTAGATGTAGTTATCTATTTGAGATAGCTTCTGCCTTAGGGATGGTGGCTTGTGCCTTCTCCTTTTGGCTCTAAGACCCCATCTGGTGCAGGACTATGCTGCCTTAGTCTCTGTGAGTTCATATTGTGTGGGTCCTAGTTGTCTTTGAAGGCCCTATTTCTTTGGTGGTCTCTTTCATCTCCTCTTGATCTTACAAGCTTTTCTGCCTCCTCTCCTGCAGGGTTCACTGAACTCTGAGGGGAGGGATTTGATAGAGACATCACATTTAGGGCTGACTGTTCCAAGGTCTCTCACTCTCTGCATATTGTTTGGCTGTGGGTCTCTATCTATATTTGTCTGCTTCAGGAGGAAGCTTCTCTGATGATGGCTAAGTAAGGGACTGCTCTATGAGTACAGCAGGATGCCATTAGTAGGCATTTCCTTGTATGTTCCTTTAGTAGAACAGTAATATTTGGTTTTACCCTAAGTCCCTGGGCTATGGGTCCTAGGTTCTTCATCAGTTAAGCAGTGTATGTTATAGGTTCTGTCTCATGCAGTGGGCTTTAAGTCAGATCACATAATGGTTGGTTACTGCTAAAGGTGCCACCATGGCACTAGCAAATCTTGCAGGTAGGCCACCATTGTATATCAAAGCATTTCTATTGTATATTCAGAGCCTGGGTTGGTGTTTATGTTTTCCCTTTGGTAACAGAATGCCAACAATGATAGGATGTAGGGGTGAAGGCTCTGTAGAAGCATCGGCTCAACTTCTCCATGTTCTGTGCATTGTATAGGTGTTGTCTTCAGCAATGGGGCCTTGCTGTCAGTTTGTAGAGAGCAGTCAGCTATCTTAACAGCTCAGAAGTTTGGTGATTCTCCTTTGAGTAACAACTCAATAAGATATAATGCAATTCCTGTACTGGAAGCTTCATTTGGTTACAAGAGATGTCCAGCTGGATGTTCCCCATTATTTTGTGATTTTATTTAGATCATCTTAATATATGTATATATTTTAGAACATTTATACCATGTTAGGTTTCGATGTTACCCCTCAATTGGCTCTTAATTTTAGCCGTCTGTTCCTGTTATTCTCTCTTGTTCTCTGCTTCTCTTTCCTTTCCCACTTGATCCCCCCATTTTAGTTCTTCCTGCCCATCCATAACTATTTATTCTTCCATGCTTTCCTAATGAGATCTTTCTGCCCTGCCTCTCCAGGTCCCTTACTCTCTACCTAAGCTCTGTGGTTCTGCAGATTATAGCTTGGTTATCATTGACTTAATATAATATCCACATATGAGTGAGTGCATACCATATTTGTCTTCCTGAATCTGAGTGTCTACCTTACTCAGGATGATTTTTTTTCTAGTTCCATCCTTTTACCTGCAAATTTCATGATTTTACTTTTTAATAGCTGAGTAATATTCCATTGAATAAATATACCACATTTTCTTTATCCATTCATCTGTTGAAGAACATCTAAGTTGTTTACAATGAGTAGAAATAATCATTGTTGAGAAAGTGTCTCTGTGGTAAGGATGAAGCATCTTTTGGGTATATGCCCAAGAGTGGTATAGCTAGCTATTTCCTATCCTTCTAAGGAACCACCACACTTATTTCCATTGTAGCTGTATACTTTTTCACTTCCACCGGCCATGAAAAGTGTTCCCCTTACTCGACATTCTTGCCAGCATGAGCTGTCACTTGTATCATTAATTCTCACCATTCTGACAACTGTAAGATACAATGTCAAAGTCATTCTGATTTGCATTTCCCTGATGCTAAGGATGTTGAACATTTCTTTAAGCACGTCTGGGACATTTCAATTTCCTTTTGAGTATTCTGTTTAAATATTTAGTCCATTTCAGTTGGGTTATTTGTTTTCTTGTTATCCAGTTTTCAAGTTCTTTATGTTTTAGGTATTAACCCACTATTGGATGTGTAGTTGGTAAAAAACTACACATCTTTTTCCATTCTGTAAACTGCTGCTTTGTTCAGATGACAGTGTCTTTTGCTATACAGATTTTTTTTAGTTTCATGAGATTCCATTTATTAACTGTCGATTTTGTGCCTGTGCTAAAGATGTTCTGTTCGGGGGTCTTTTCTTGTGCTATTGAATTCAAGGCTATCCCCACGTTCTCTTCTATCAGATTTAGTGTATCTGGATTTATGCTGAGGTCTTTGGTCCATCTGGAGTTGAGTTTTGTGCAGGGTTTAGGTATGGATCTTATTCAGATTCTTCTACAGGTAGCCATCCAGTGTGAGCAGCACCATTTGTTGAAGATGCCATCTTCAACAATTGTGTATTTATGGCTTTTTTTTTTAAAAAAAATCAAGGGCTGCAGAGATGGCTCAGTGGTTAAGAGCACTGACTGCTCTTTCAGAGGTCCCGAGTTCTATTCCCAGCAACCACATGGTGGTTCACAACCATCTGTAGTGGGATTTGATGTCCTCTTCTGGTGTGTCTGAAGATAGCTCATGTAAATAAAATAAATAAATCTTTAAAAAATAAAACTAAATAAAAAGGCAGATGTCCATATGTGTATGGATTTATTTCTTGGTCTTCAATTTGATTCCATTGATCAACATTTTTGTGCCCATTTTTAGATTGCATTTACTGTGTGTATGCCTTCTTTTTGCAAAAGTAAGTTGTGTCTAATGGCAACACGTACATACTAGTATATTTCCATAGGGAGATAAAAGATAAAAACAATGTAGGAAACCACAATATAAAATGGACAAAATCTTATAAGAAGCTTGAAATAGAGCAGGGAGACAAATTTGTAAAACTTGTAAGATGGTTAAAGACTGAAAGTATACCATGCTGAATTTTGAAAACATTGATCAGTTAAGAGACATCTTTGGAAATTAAAGCAAGAATATAGTTATAAACAGAATAAATAGACAGAAACTTAGAGAAACCTATGAAGATAAAATAAAATTTTGTCAGGAAGAGGTAAGGTGTGTGTGTGTGTGTGTGTGTGTGTGTGTGTGTGTTGTGAGAAGGAAATGGAGAGAGATAGAGAGAAGGGGCAATGGAGAGAGGGGGCAGAGATTACAAGAATGTTTTTGGTAAAAGGAATAGCAGGTCTTATTTCTATGATGGGAAGAAAAGAATGTTTGGTCAGATCAGACATTGAGGGAATGTATTGTTCAAAGAAAGGCTGAACAATAGCCTAGTGTTTGGAGCCATTTGTAACTTTTCTGCATACAAATATTAAAGAGAAGTAATAAATTTTAAATTGAGGCATTAGTGGTATACTGCCTGGTTTTGTGTGTCAACTTGACACAAACTGGAGTTATCACAGAGAAAGGAGCCTCCCTTGAGGCAATGCTTCCATGAGATCCAGCTGTAAGGCATTTTCTCAATTAGTGATGGAGGGCGGAGGGCCCATTGTGGGTGGTGCCATCCATGGACTGATAGTCCTCCGGTCTATAAGAAATCAAGCTGAGCAAGCCAGGGGAAGCACGCCAGTAACTAACATACCTCCATGACCTCTGCATCAGCTCCTGCTTTCTGACTTCTTATAGTGATGAACAGTAGTATGGAAGTGTAAGCTGAATAAAACCTTTCTTCCCCAACTTGCTTCTTGTTTTTTTGTGCAGAAATACAAACCCTAACTCAGATAAGTAGGGAGGTAGTGTAGTTTCAGAAAGTACTCTGGTCAATGTGTGGGAAGACTGAGTGGAGTAAATGTTGAACAATCAGTTGCAAAGATGTAGAAGCAGTTCCTGTGAGGGAGATAGAGTGAGAAAAGCAGAGGTGAGGTGTGGGAAGAATTTGTTTATACTTCAGGGAAGGGTGGCAACATTGGGAATGAATGCAGCAGATGATAAAGGCAGTGAAAGAAGAGAGAAGTAAAAGATAGCTCTAGATCTTAGAGTTTGTACCAATTGGTTGGCTACACCATTTGGGGATGGGAAAAGACCCTGAGAGAGAATTACTTTGGAATTGGAAGAATAGAGGTTTTTTATGCTCCACGAGGCCACAGGAAGTCTTACAAATTGTTTTTAGATTATAGAAACTCAGGAATAATTGTTCTAGAAATAAATTATGGTTTACTTTCAGGAAGTTTGGATGTCTTTGGGATATTCACCTGGCAATTCCAATGACTTGCATTAGCTACACAAAGATTGATCCCTAATGTTTCTCTTATAAAGCTCTATTTAACCAGGTGAAATAATTGTTCTAGAAAATGTCACAATAAAAACTCATTATTTTGTATAATTAACATACACCAGTTAAAAAAATATCAAGTACCAAGAACCTAGGACAGATCCTTAAATGAATACAAGATTGTGGGAGAGTTGTTGAAGAAGGATGAGAAGACATTTCTTGTTATGTAGGAGAAAAACAAAAGCGGACGCTCACAGAGGCCAAAGAAGTGAGATAGGAGTGACACGTGTGATGGGAAGGTAAAGATAAGAATGTGCAGTGGGTTTGAAAGCTAGTCTTCGTTATGAATTTATTATGCTGTGCACTTGTCTGAGCTAGGAACTATGTCAGAATGACTTGCAGAATAGATAGGGGGTGGGGAAAGAGAGGGATTGACCTGGGAGCAAATGGTGTGATCAGTTAGACCAATGGGAAGTGCAAGGGATTCAGGAAACCAGCACATACTTTAACGTAACTTAGATGCAGAGAAAATTCATTGGCTTATTTAAGATGTTTACTGAGCACATGTTTGCACTAGAGAAGTAGCATTTAGATGGCTTTTTATGTAAGTGCTGTGATCAATGATAGCTACAGTTCTGCATTTTACTTTTTCTGCATAAGCTAAAAACTCAAGTAAATATATAGATGAAAATTCTCTTCTGTGGGCTCCTTCCCAGTGTAATTGCTTCTTCAGAGATCCTGCCCTGTTCAGGGGCAGGTAGGGTAAACACTTTTAAACTAGCACCCTGGAGTAATAGGATACCTAAGTCACTGAAGTGTTCTTTGACTGCTTCTCTTGGCTATCCTGAATTCAGAGCCACAGAACATTTGCAGCATCCATCACTGAGTAGAATAATAGGAGTGTGGGCTACTCACCAGTGCAGTTGCCTAGCAACAGGAGAGAATGCTGATTATCTGTCAAGTTTTGGCCACAATATACTCTAGCTTTAGGGGTCTTGATGAACAATGGTCCCATGGACATTTTCATCATCTGTGGATGCTTTGGTTGTGAGACTGTGGGTCTAGATGATTTTTGGAAGATGAATTTGGAAGAGAAGTGGTGGGATATAGGATACAATTATCTGGCTTCATAGATAATTATTGAAAAATGGAATTTAGGTTTTGGCTACATCTTCAGCTTCAAGAATAATGGGATTCTGGCAAAGGATAAAGGACAAAGTAGGTTCCATAAAGACAAGAAATAATGTGCCTGGAAGAAATGTGCTTCTTACTGAATATGAAGAAGTAGGGGACAGATGCCAGGAAGTCTGGCATCTTCCTGGGGATAGTCTGCAGGAAGAAAGATTAGGCAGAGAACACACTATGTGTGAAGTATATAAAGAACCACTGAGGAAAAGATACAAAGGGTAAACATGGAGTTTTAATATGAGACAATAATTTATCTCTTAGCTACTACTGATGCTTGGAAGGAGAGCATTTAAGACAAATTTCACAATGGCATGGGATGGACAAACTAACAGGCGATATTAGAGACTTAGAGAAAAAGAAACAACATAGTTTTTAGCATCCTTCATCATCCCCATGAAGAAGTGGGTGAGGGCCAGGCTGTAAAATGGTAGGTGTGAGTCTTAGTTCCTGTTGAGGTGCCATCTTCTCTCCTGCAGTTCTTTCTCTCCACAAGCAAGTAGGAAAACTGATTAGTCAGTAGAGAAGCAATGAAGAGTAGAGACTGGGTAGTCACTGGTAGCTCCACTGGGAGAGGAGCTTTGCTTTTGGGAAACAGAATTTAGGTGCAAGAAGGAGAGCCTACCTGCATCCAGCTCCAGACAGGCTCAGTGACTGGGGATTCTGCTTGTTGCAGGGTAGGCTAGACTGTGGTTGGCATATTGTGTGGAAGGAGTGTGTTTTAGGGACTGTAAAGTCTCCTGTATTTAGTTAGCTCATAAAAGCTTCATTAAAGTTTCAGGAATTTTGCAAGCCAGTTGTTTAAAAGTGAGTATTAAAATTTAAAGTATGAAAAATTCATATTAAATTATGCTAAAAAACAAAGGTAATACGTGCAAATGGCACATCAGTTGCTAGCTGTCTTCCCATAGTTCCTGGTTCTCATGCTGTCTGTGTGGTACGGAGAAATACTCCAGGGTGGGATAAATGGTGCCGTTGTCTTCTTGCTAGGTTAGTGTCCACTGAGGTGACAGTTGAAAGCTTGAAACAAGCCACAGTAGGAGTTGGTAGTATTTATACAATACCACAAACCAGGAGTCTTGTGCCCAGAAAGGCAGCTGTTACACATTACCAGAGTGCCCCTATCCGGGGGCCCCGTCAGCCTTGCCATTTTATTAAGCTCCAGCCTGCTTCTCACTGCCAGCGTCTGCGTCTCTGTGCCAGAGGAAGTTTTCTGGAAGGCCACTCTACTGCTTGTACATGCTTGTAAGCTTGAATTAGCTTCTTCTCGGAGTAGCCTTGAGCAGGGGAGTGAGTATGGATGCCCTAGATTTCTTGACCCTTAAGAGGGATAATTGTGTCTTACACCTTCTCCTGGAGTTTGTTCACACGATGGGATTCCTTGAGCTTTGATGCTCATTGGCCATCTTCCCTTCCTTGTATCACTTCTTTTGCTTCTGAGGTGATTCCCCCTCCCTTGCTTCAAAGTCCACCTCTAGAGGGTTGTGTAAGATCTGGGAGTAAGATCAAACTCTGGCTGTGTCAGCTCTCAGGGGAATGGCTGTCCTTCTCAAAGCTAGACTGATGTATTTTCACTTTTTGTGCTTTTTTTTTTTTTGCATGTGATTTTTTGTATGCAAATGGCATTCGGGTGTAGTGTCAAAGGCTGTGGTGTGCATTGTGAAGGACACATGGTTGTTAGACAGCTGTGTTCAGGCATGGGCTGTGGTGCTGTCTTCCTGTGTTCAGGATTAGTGAGCTACCATGTGCTAAATCATGTGTTTTTAAAGTGAAATTGGTATAAGACAAAGTTATGTATTGACAAATGGAAGAAAATGTCACTTGAAGTTAACCCTAGATGTCAGTCAGACTCTTAGAATGCTGTAGTTGAATTCTTCATGAAAGCAAGGTACAAACAATTATTGTGGTTCATAGTGTTGGAAGGTTCAGTCCATCATAATGTGGAGGCTACAGCTAAGGTTCAGTTCATATCATGATGTCCAGGAAGTGAGGAAGGGAATATAGGAAGAGGCCAGGATGAGGAACTTCCCCCTGCCAGTGATCTGTGCTCTCCTGCCTCACCCTTCAATGGCATCACATTATGAATCTATCAAGGTGTTAATTTGTGGGTTAGATCAGATTTCTTATGATATAATAAGGTTATGGTTAGATTTTTATGATGTAATTTACCGTGGAAATGTTCTCATAGACAGAAGTGCACTTTGCCTATGTATATATTTTCTTAATCAAGTAGAAAGGAAGATTAGTCATCATACACTGGCATTCATAAAAACTCTAGAGTGCAACTATTACAAATAGTGAGAGTCTATTGTTTGAAGTGGGAAGTTAATATAAAACCCATGGCCATTCAGCCTCTGTTTTTAACTCTATTGTGAAAATTACTTAACTGTATTATAAAATATGTAAATAAAAAGCACAACACAGTGAAATTTACCAGACCCAAAGTATATACATCTCATTGTTCCTCTATACAGTTCATTTGCATGTTTTTGTAATAAAGTTTATTTGAAAAACAAATGAAAAAACAACAAAAAGGGAAAGTTATTTGAGGTGATGTATATATACACTGTGGAGAAGAGTAGATGCTGAGTATGAGCTCCCTCCTCCAGCCATGGTGCTGAAATGCTCACACAAGGTCCCTGAGCACTGCAGACTACAGCCCCCATCCATGGGTAACACACATATTGTGAGAAAGTTTACAGTCTAGGATTTTTTTTTTTTTTGAGACAAGGTATTGTATAAGCCCAGGCTACTTCAAACTTGCTATAAACAAAGAAAGACATTGAACTCCTGATCTTTGTGCCTTGGCTTCCCAAATGCTGGGGTTACAGGAATGTCCCACACATTCCACACCTGATACCACCCACTGTTTCATTTGATACTGCACTGTCAGCAAATCCTCGAAGTTCTAATGACCTGCCAGTCAGCAGAGAAGAGGTACAACTGACATTCAGCAAGAGCTCTCCACATGATATGCTAATTTAATTTCTTAATCTCCAGCAGTTTTTGTCACTTAGCACAGGCTAATTTTCTTTATGATGTACCAGATTCGGGAATTATTTAGCTTCTTTTTTTCACATTGATAGATAATTTATAGTCAAGACATACAATTATTCTGTAGTGCTAGGATGTAACCACAGGGCTGTGACATTGACCTGGAGTATTTACCAATCTGAGTTTGTTCAGTCCTCATCCATCAGAGAGTATTCGCTGGCATATGCCAGTTCTCCTAAGAACAGGTATCTCATTATCTCCTCATTGTGTTAAGCAGTGTTCTGTTATTTACACTAGAAGACATCTGCTTTATAATAAAAGCCACATAGTGTTTTACTGAAGTGAATTTCTTCATGTAGCCCCAGTTCAACTCAATGGTGACTTCTAGTCCCATGGATAGTTGGCACTAGGCATACTGTTTCCCTGGAGCTGTCACTCAGGGGCTTTTCAGATCACTGTAACTGATGTACCCTGGGACCACCTACCTGACAGTTGTCTGGATGGATATTGTTGAACACACACAGTCCTTGGTCTTATTCCAATCATACAGAGTCCTGGAAAAGTGGGATATAAGGATTGTGATTTAACAGGCTACTCAAATAATGGGAAGCTTGAGTAGTGAATGTAAATTCATCTTTGGGAGTTGGCTAATGTTTCTACTGAATTCTTGTCATTTGGCTACACAACATTTTCATTTCTCAGGTTGGCAAATATAGAATAAATACATTTTATAGTTTAACTGATATTTAAAAATCTAGAAGTACATTTTAATCCTTTATATATTAAAGTAGTCATAATCAATAAATATATTTGTAAAATTGTATTTCTATATTAGCTTGCCTTTCACTCAGCTCTGTTTTTCTATGCAAAATCTTTAAGTTAAAATTTAGGTCAGTTTTATGAAGAAAAATTAAAGGTTAAAACCAAATATCTTGCTAAGGATAGGTTAAGATTTACTTCGCAATCCAGCACCAGAATATGAGGCTAGCCATATTCTGAAAAGTGGTCTTTCAGTCTGTGGCAGAAATCTTGGATTACGGATCACTTAGCACCTTCATAGACTCCTAAGCCTAAGACATTTCCTGATAATTCACACTTAGAATTTTTCTTTACCCTTATCCTTGGAAAAAATAGACTATAACTATATTGGAAAATGCAAATTTGTACTTAGCTGAAAGAGATTTTTGTTATTTTTAAAAAGAGATTTTTTTAAGACGTATCAGACTAAGTACTGTATTGTAAAACACAAAGCCCAGCATTTTTTATTTTGCCCCTATTGTATGTAATTATGGTTTAATGTTACATTAGTTGTCTGTGCATTCATTCCTTTTTCTGAAAATCACTAAATAACTCTTAGAGGCTGTCTGTCAGTATGTCACATAAATGGCACTTAATTTAAATTTTTCAATAAGCATTCACTTGTAGCATATTAAAAGTGCAACTAGCCATGTACTAATACTGAAGCATTTTCTTTCAGATAATTAGCTTAACATTATTCTGTTAATTCCAGTGTTAGCAAATATTAGTTTTTGATTTTATTAAGTGAGTTTTGAAACATGAAATTAGGGATTCTACTAAAAATGAATTGGAACATTTTTCAAATGTGGCTTTTGTAACCATATGGATGGTTCTCTATAATGTCTCTACTGCCAAGAGTAGCACATTGCAAATATTTGTTTAATATTTAATGATTTAATGATTGAGTTGAGCAACAAGCACAGAAGAATCTAGTGATGCTTAAAGTAAGTGGGATGCTTTTAAAACTTGCCTTATATAACAAATCAGTTATTGTTCTGACTTCTAGAATCAGCTTAACTTTTTATATGTCATATGTATTATCTGCTCAATAGATATTTACTGCCTTCTTTGGTCTTTAGCTTATAGTTAGCCAAAGTACATTAACATAAACCAAGAAAGAATATTGTAGAAAGACCTTTAATAAAAATTTGTAATATTTTATAACACATTCATTTGAACTGTGTCTATTATGAATTGCATCAGTCACTGGTTATTAGTACTGCTTGGTTGTTTCATGCTCGAACCGGTATGTGCCGTGTGCTACAGTTCCAGATGTATCACTCCACATATTCTTGACTATGTGTACAGTTGTTGAAAATATGAAAAGGCTTTAAATATTATAAAGGCGTGAAGCTGTATGTCAAGCTAGAATTAAAAGCCAGTGAGTGTTTGAGCATGTTACACTAACATGTGAGTCGTAGCTTGGGTCCAAACCCTCTTTAGTTATCTTTGGTCAAAGCCGCGTTTGAACCGATACCAGGTACACTCATGTTAAAAGGACATTGTGCAAGGAAATAGAGTAAAAAACAGAAAAATTATCTTTTCTGACTGTTTTTAGATCTTTAAACATCTGATCATAGAAAATATCTGCTTTTGAAATAATATAACATATATTTTTTCTCTGTTGGTGTAATACACTTACCTGAATATTTCTTACAGGGTTGCTAGATTTATTTTTCCTTATTTTTCTCAGCCTAGAAAAGTTTGATTGACATTACTGACTCAAAAGGAATATATTCCTAGAACTTCTCTTGGAAGATAGAAGGCAATAAATCTTCCCAAATGTTTTCTTTTAATGCGAATCTTTGCTTACATTTTACTCAGTTATGATGTATTATAGATAAGAAGTTCTTTGCTTTAAAAAAGCAAGAACAAAAGGATAAAAAAATGCTGAAAACCTAAACACCACATTCCTATTCACACGACGTTAATAATTTATTGAGTGCAGGGCCAACAATATGAAATTTTCATGTATGAGCACCAACCAACCTCATATAAAAGCAACATGAAAAATAAGGTCAGGGATGAATGCCAGTAATTTCTGACTACAGTGTTTTAAAATTGTATTTAAAACTGTCATTTATAAAGCAAAAGTATTTTTGGTTATAGAAACTAAACAATGCTTTCATTGTATTGAGAAAAAAATCAGAATTTTAAAAGCCAAATATAAATGTCAATCATAAAATCATTTCTAGTCTGCCTTGGGAGGAAGTAAAGGATTTATATAATTTACATTTTGAGATTAAGGAATTTGTGTTTATGATAGACTGTACAGTTTTTACATTTCAAAAACATTATTTGTATCCCTCAATGCAGGCTCTTCGTTCTGATGTGGGTCTCACTGTCTGCAGATGAAATTTCACTGGAATAATAATTTTACTTACCCCAAGGTTAAGTTAATAAATCTTCTTCCTTACTAGTGGGGCTGGAAGATGAGATACACAGAGGACCCGCAGTTTGTCTGAATCCCAGAATCTGTAATCAGTGCATTACAATAGGCCTCCCAGAGATGCTGGCTCCTCTTTCCAGCCTGTAAAGAGTACTTCCCACGCCCTAGAAAGCATTTTAATACATCATGAGGTATTACAGATGGCAGGTCTGATCACCTGCCACAGTTCCTGGCTCATATTCTGGTTTGCCTCCTTTGGGTGGGAGCGTCCTGACCCAGAGCTCTTGGACTCTGTTATTTTGGTCCTCAGTGTAGTTCTCCCTCATGCTGCACGTACTGCTCCCCAGAGGCCACTCCTGCCCATTCCTTTGTTCCCCAAGAAACAGATCTATCTGAAATGAAAAACAGGAGTAATAAGAATAATAATAAATGGTCATAATAGTAATTGGTGTAGCAGGCATGGGGTGAAGGGCATTCTTAAGAACAGCCTGCTGGGCATAGTCACAGGACACACACAGTCCTGTGCCTTGGGCTTGGGAACCCTAAGCTCCCTATCCACTGCCTTCTAAGGAAGATCAGGCCCTGCCTCCCTCTTAGCCCCACAGGAAGCAGGGGCTGCTGTATTTAATTCATTCGAGATGAGAGGTGTGGCTTCTATTTCTGAAAGATACCTTTTACCTGCCAGTTAAGGCATTTTACTCGACTTGCCCACCCACTTGCTCCATGTCGTATTTCTCATTGGTAAATGGTATAATGATAGTACTTATCCCTAAGGGACACGGAACAGATCAAAAGCCTAGAATAGTGTTTGACATGCGGTTTTACAAGTATCATTTAGTATTGTTATTAAGGAGGTGACTATTAAATGTGAAGGCCAGCCTGCCTTTAGAGATGATCTTGGTTAGTAGTGCGTTAGACTGCGGAAGGGGGAAATGGAGGTTACAGTATGCTTAGGGGTACATCTCCAAAGAGGGATAGACAGGAGCTTGTTGTAGGCGGACAGACAGATCTTCACCATCCCCTTTTATTTGGTGTTGGAATTAGTGGGTTAGACAGGAGTCACCTCGCTCTGTTTTGACACCAACTGACCAGAGATCACTTCCTCTTGCCTTGTCACTTAATTTTTAAATTAAAATTATAATGTGTATATGTCTTTGTCTACATGTATGTTTTTGTACTACATATATGCCTGGAGCTGGAGGAGGTAAGTAGAGGGTGTCAGATCCCCAGGAACTGGAGTTTCAGATGGCTGTGGTCCACTACATGGGTGCTAAGAAGCAAATCCAGGCTGTCTGAAATAACAACTAGTGCTTGTAACTGTGGAGCCATCTCTCCAGCCCCTGGAAGTCCCTGTGTTCAGTTCACAACTTCAATAATTTTATAGATTTACCTGCATTTTTAATTATTACTACCTTTTGCTGTTTGGAGATGTGACTGAAATGGCTGTTTAGAAACAACTTAAGTCACGTGAAAAATGGAATTATGGAAAATAGTTTGATGGTCAAGTTCTTGTAGAGCTTTCAAATGGCAGTTACAGAACAACTCTAGATGCCTTGATACCCTGGTCTGGTGGCATTTTAAAGAAGAATCAATAATTGAACATATTTTGTTGATGATATTTTATAGCAAATAAACTCAGGGTGTTTCATTTTCAGAGAAATATGTTCCTCAGGCTGTTTAATCTGTTCAGTATTCAAAAGACAAACAAGATTCTGTTCATAAGGCAAAATTCAGCAGTGATAATTTTAATATCAACAATATTGCACTCTGCTGATATTATTCTGGCATATATATATATATATATATATATATATATATATCAAAAGACTAGAGCACTTAGTATATCACTACTAATATTTAAATATTAATTTAAATTTTTTTTTGCAATGTGCCAGCCTCTGATGTTTGTCATCTTGGAAAAGCCAAAAATACCACCCCAAATATTGTATGCTTCTTTATAGCCCACATTAAAGGTCTTTTTATAGTGTGGTGATGGGATGTGCTTGAAGTGATCAGAGTTTAATGGACTGTACAGCATTTGTGGCCCAGAAGCTTTGGGATGGCATGCAAGCAGCACGCAACTTCTAAATTTATGTTCTCAAAGATTCCATCTCGCAGTGATTTTCTGCAAGAATGCCATTAGGTTCTTATTGGGAATATTTAATAGAAGCTATAATAGATAATAGCCAGCTCTATAATTAGTCATTTTGAGACAGAGGTGCTCTCTGAGCCACCGATAAGGACTGAATTGTGACACTACATCATGTTCCCTACTGCTGCCAGAGCCCGGCATCCATATTCATGTCCCCTGGTACTAAGCTCATTGCCAGTGTGACACAGATGTGGGCGAGAGACGCAGAACCTCCTCAGGCTTTTGATCCTGTCTTATTTTTCATATGAGGAAATGGCATGAAAACTTTAGATCTATGAAAATGGTATAAAATATCGTAGAGACAAAAATTATCACAGGATAAACATGGCATGCACATAAAATATGTACCTATATCCACATACCAGGTACATACCAGTGATCATAAACACTGCCATGTTTAATGTTAAATTCTATTGAAATTTTCTCAGATACTTTGAGTATTAGGATGAGTTTGCTGGATTACATTTTCATGGGAAACCCTTTAAATCTTCATATTTCATGTATTCATATGAATAATACTTTTTTCTAAAGAAGTTAGATTTCAGTTTCAGTTACTCTGGCTCCATAATTCTTCTTTCCTCTGCCAATATATTTTACATTGTGATACACATCTCTTTATGGAGCCAACAAAACCCTGTCAGAGCTCTCCTTTGCCCTGGATCATGGATCATCTGGTTTGCAGTTTCTGGGCACTCTTGGATTCCTGAGGAGGAAGGGAAAGCCTTCCCCAGGATATCAAAAAAACTAGTTGAGGTACATGGCCCTAGCTCATACCAGAAAATGGGTGCAGTTTGAACAAAAGGTTACAGGAAAGTTGGGCTTGGTGAGAGTGTCCTTTAATGATATTAAAGGCAGGAAGTGTAGAGCCTATTCTGGTGTGATTGGATCCAAGGGTATTTTCCATGGAGATAGAGACATTTCCCTGGTGGTAATGGTTGCAGGGTCACCTGGAGGTCTCTGAAACCACAGTGCAGATGGAGGAAGCTTGGGGGATTGAACTTATCTAAGGCACATTTGCTTTGTGATTGTGGGTAATAATGTATTCATTATTTCAATCCTAGAATGTACTAGCAAGTTCAAAATTCTGCCAAAAATTTATAATATTGTATGTTTAGTTAAGAATCAGTTAGATATGTATAGCCTAACAGTTGTTTATTGTAAATATAATCCAAATATTAAATTATAGTAGAACTTTTCCTCTATCCTAATGTGCCCTAAAGTTGCATCTTTTAATTGTAAAATCTATTTATGCAAGATGTTTTATATATAAATAGTTTTAAAGAAAACATTTTAAGATAATAATATTTGTGGAACATTTTACACTATGTAGTTTGGGATGATAATACTCTGAGTGAATATCAGAAAATTAGCAAAATTTCTCTAATGACTTTTGGTATTTGTGCCTTTTATATTCTCAAGATAGATTATCTGTGTACACAGCACACATGTGCACACACACACACACATACACTCCAACTGATGCATCTATAGTTTATTATTTCAAAACAGTAAATAGTTCTGCCATTTATTAGTCATCTTCATCTATAGATCAGATATTATGGGACCCATCACTGTTGTAAACTTGTGTGTTAACTTGTAGAGATTGAAATAAACTCTCAAATATTATCTCCAGTTGCTTTTATCATGAACCATATTGATACTTCATCTAATATGTTTCCTTACATTCATCAGGAGTCACTTTTTAGGATTCCAAGATTATTTCACCTA
>JANHMN010000030.1:327458-411506 GCA_030674055.1 Rhabdomys pumilio | reverse complement strand
ACATTCATCAGGAGTCACTTTTTAGGATTCCAAGATTATTTCACCTATTTAGTTGGTGGCAAGTTGTGGCTGTCAAGGGATGCATTTCAGTGAATCTCAAAGGACAGAGGTCAAATCAGGATCCACAAGAGAACAAGAGCCAGTGGTTAAGTGCCAGGAGATGCTCCTGATGCAAAGGGATGGGGAGATGAGAGGGCATGAAGGCTGTGAGGCCTGTGTAAAACTGCCCCTCAACAAGATGAAGTGTAGACTGGGGAACAACAGCTTGAGAGACCATAGCCAGAGCAGCCTCCAGCAGAGACACTGCTTATTTCTGTGTTTTCTTTTTAGGACATCCTGGCACATTAACCATGGATTTCTAGCATTAAGACAAGTAGAAGCATTCATGTGAAAAAGAAAGAGGAGTGTGGTGAAGGGTGCTTTTGACAGTTTCTGTGCCCAAGGCCTTTGTTTAGAGCCTCAGATGCTGTGTGGTCTCTGGAGTGCTCCAGTCCTTGAGAACATGTGGGCTGCAGGCCTCCTGAAATTTCCTGCATGATAATCTAAGCTGGATGCAGTGGAGGGTTGTTCTATTGTCTTTTGTTTTTTGTTTTGTTTCTAAGAATGTTAGCATTTAATTGACCTACCTGGTGGCTTCAAAGTACTAAGACACAGGGCACCACCAAATCTCTTCAGGTCTTCTGCTAAAGAATTGCCTTTCATGACCACAGGCTGCTTGAGAACTTTTTAGCTTGATAGCACCACATGGGTGACAGGGGCATCTATAGTCTTGTTTTTTTTTGTAGTACTGACCCTGTCTGCTCACTGAACAGTGTCCACAGTTTATTTGGGTTGACAGTTGGCCAGAAGCCCTGTCTCCTCTCTAAGTGGTCAGCCTCAGTCCAGCTGTCCCAGACTCACCTGGATTGTATTTGTGGAAGCTGATCTGCGGTAATGCATGCCTCTAGCCTTCCTGCAGCCTGCTGGGTGCTTTCAGTGCTCATCAAGGGGGTTGTGGTTGTGAATGAGATTGCCCCAGAGTTTCTGGGTCTTTCTAACAGAAATAAGACCCATTATTTTCTTTAGTGATATATACTAGCATGGAGATCTGAAATTCCACAAGGGTTGGGTCAATATTTCCCTTTCTTAAAAATATAAATAAATAAATAATAAGAGAAAGAGATAGGTTTGCAATTCACAAGCGATTCTGCATCTCTTTTGCTTAAAGAGAAGGAAAACAATGCTTGTTCCACAGTGTCAACAGGGTAGATTTTTTGAGAGGGAAGTAAAGTGCATTTCTCCCCTCTAAACATACTCTGAAATTTCAGGTCTAGCAAACACAGAAGATTATAATCAAATTGTTTCAAACAAGGAAACATTTTTTTTTTAATATGGCCATATCAACATTCTGCAAGTGAGAACTTACATAGACATAAGTCACCTTTCTTTTCTTTTCTTTTTTTTTTTTAATTTTGCAAATGCTTTTGGCTGGTCTTTTGGTTAACTTCTCTCTGCATTGCTCTGTCTTCTGGAAAACATTTTACATATTTAAAGAGCCAGCTTCTCTCTCTCTCTCTCTCTCTCTCTCTTTAATGAGTATTTTCCAAATGGGATTCAGCTGACCTAAATCCTGAAGTGTAGAATTTATAGCACAGTTCTTGGGAAACAAGCTTAAGAGGAGACAGTTCCACATTACTTTTTTGTGAATGAGTTGTTCACTATTCATTCACTAAGTATTTATCAAGCACTTAGAAGTTCCATGACTTTCTCTAGACACTCAAGAGATTTTAAGTACTTGCTTTGGTTGTCACATTGTTCTAGAGAACAAGACTTACAATAAACGTAAGTGTTACTATGAGTAGATACATTAGTACACTTTGTTACATGGTGATAATTAGAGGAAAAAAGAGGAGAAAGATAGACTCAACTAAGGGAGTTTGGGTGTGGAGGAGATGGACAGGTGTCTGCAGTTTCAGAGAGTACAGGATGGCATTGGAGTTGAAGCTTGAAGGCAGTGAGGGAATTGGTCCTTCAGTTTTTGGAAGGAAAGACTACAGGGTGATGGAAATGGCTGATACCACTGGTTCTGAGCCAGACACAGAGCCAGGATGGAGAAACAGCAGAGACAAGAAAGCATTGGAGGAGATCGAGGAAGATCGGACTTTGCCATGTGGGCCAGCGATGCAAAGGCTGACTTTGACCAAACTGAGAGCAAAACTGTCAGGAAGCACAGCCTGATCCAGCAGGAGTGGGCTGCAAAGGAATCCCACTGGTTTATATTAGAAATGGGCTCCAGAGATGATGGTAGAAAGAAGAAGGCCAGATTAGTAAAATAATGAAACAATCCCTGGAAGAGACAATGGTCACTCAAAGCAGTGTGGCCAGATTTGGAATGTGATCTAAAACCGAGCAGGCAGGATTGGTGGTGGACTGTGTGAGTGGGCTATGAGAGGAGCATGATTCCAAGAGTGTTTTAGGTCTGAATGGCCAGAAGACTGATTTTGCCAACATCTGAGTTGTTGGAGGAAGTAGGTGTTGACTGTCGGTTCCATGGACAGCAAGATTTTGAGATGTCTCTTGGATATCCAAGTGGGGATGTCAAGCAGCAGATTGTTGTGTATCTAGAATTGGGAAAGAGCCATGAACTGGAGATAACACTTTGACAGTTAACTGCTTCTGGATCTGTATTTAAAGCTAAGGGATTGTGTTTCTTAGTAACTCTGTTTTATCCACTCAGTGTTTAGAAATGATGTCTCACATTTAAACACACCCAGGGGTGCCAAATAATGGGAATTGGACCTGGCTGCATTGGCAAGGGAAAGAAGGACAAGATAGTTGGGTAGCCTGGGCTTTTGGATGGAGAACCCACAGCACTCTGGAGACTCGATGTATTCTATACAGATGAACAGGAAGGCTGGAATAGTTTATACAGATGGACATGGAGTTACTGTACAGAGAGAAACAAGGAGGGCAAGGGGTCCACTGGATCAAGAAGGCAGGCTTAGCTAACCTAAAGAGGCACAGTCTTCAGGCTAGAAATATCCTGGGGGAGAAAGTGATGGTGGACATTTTCTGCTCACACTGTCAACATGTGTACTTGACTCCTGTAGAAAGTGTGCAAAGGCATGCTTCTCAGCCTCACCTCAGGAATACTTTTCTCCATGGGTCGGTGACAAGACTTTACCTGTGTGAACAACATATATCCACTTAGGGTTTCACTCACTTAGGACTGTTTCCACTCCCCACAGGTATGCTGATCTCTATCAGGGAAATAGGACCAAATAGAAAAACACATCCAATCCGATATAGTAAATTAGTGTTTGTACTTGAGAGAAAGAGTAAGCCCCTTACTGTCTTCAATAAACCTTGCTGTATTAGCACCCAAGAATCTGAGCAATACAAAGAACTGAGTTCAAAGGGGCCTTCGAATATATTTAAAAGTCAGAACATTCAAGAGAGGTACTCTATGGCCTGGTGAGAGGGACATATGGCACAGGGGTTAGTGACCTTGATGGCAATCTGAAAGAATTGGCAGACCTTGACCTCAGCACCCAAATAAATCACAAACTTTCCAGGCAGTTCAAAGATGCAGACCTCTCAGGCTGTAAAGAACTAAGCAACACTGGAGGCTATATCAGTGACTTGGATTTATCTTTGGCATCGTGCGGAGGGTCTTTTGTTCTGTTGGGTGGGCCCACCCATCTGGGACCAGTGCTGCATTTCTGAGGACAATAGAGTAAGGGACTGTCACCTATGGTTCTTTTACTCAGCCTTTCTCCAAGAGTGTCTGCATTTGCTTACAAAAGCATTGAGTGAACACTGAAAGCCTTATGGAGGGAGTGGGGGAGGAAGGGCAGACACATAAACTGAAGATGTGTGCCTGTCTTGAGTTCACTTGCTTACCGCTCTGACTTGGTGGGAGTGTTCAGAGATGGGGTAGCTGTGGTGCAGAGGAGGGGGCATATAAAAGGTCCTTGCACTTTGATGAAGACTATCTAGGAACTAGATGTGCATAGGCTTCTGGAAAGATAGGTGCCCAGGCGCTTTGTACAGGATTTTGTTCTCAGGGAGAAAGAGCAAGACTGTGTTCAGAGATTAGAAGATAGGAACTGATTATTTACTGCTGCATAGTACTGTGTTTAGAAGATAGACCACCATAGTAGATACAGTGGCTTTTAATTTTTCAATATATTTCACAGTGTCTTTTCTTTCATAAATAAGGAATGTAAGACACCACTCTCTTACTGATAAGTGCAGAGAGAGCTGAAGCTCAACTTCAGGTTGCCTCTGATAGCAGATACCCTCACAGGCTCAGTGTCTTGATTACTAGAACCAGAGACAAAGTAATCAAGGAATACAGAAGAGCCCACAGCATTCAGGCCATGTGCATTAGAACATAATTATTGCCTCTTTACTGACTACAGTGATGTGGAGACCCAGGAGTCACTGCAGGTTACATGTCACTTGCTGTGAAGAATCACAACACAACTATAAAATCTGATGGTGAATAAGGGTATCCTAACAGGAAGGTACTTCCTCCCCCCTCCCCCACCAACCTCATAAAGCCAGGGGACACAGAAGCAATTGAGCAAAAAATTAATCTTAGTTGAGACAGTCAGGCCTATAATCTCAGCTCTGTGGGAAGATGAAGTAGGCACATCACAAATTCAAGGATAGTCTGGGAAACTTAATGAAATCCTTTCTCAGAATATAAACAGAGGATGGGGTAAAACACCCAACATGCTTGGGGTGGGGCTAGTCTTAATCCCCTGTCTGCCTGCCTGTCTGCCTGTCTGCCTGCCTGTCTGCCTGCCTGTCTGCCTGCCTGCCTGCCTGTCTGTCTGTCTGTCTGCCTGCCTTCCTACCTGCCTGCCTGTTTGTCTGTTTGTCTTTCTTTGTCTTCTGTCTCTGTGTCTCTGCCTTTGTCTCTCTCTGAACTCACTGATACAAGGGAAATCAGCTTCAGCAGAACCAAGCATGGGACTTTGGACTGAGCAAAAGAAACTCAGAGACCCTGGGGTTAGGATATTATTCCACAGGTAAAGGATTCAGACTCAGAGATGAAGTGGGTCTTCTAAGCCTGTGTAGGTCCCAGTGGAGGGCAAGATACTCAGCCCACCTAACTCTTCCCAGGCGCCATCGCTTGGATGCCTTCTCCTCTCTCACTAATTACTGACTGCTGAGGTCATTTACTTTGTTGTTCCTTAATTGTCTTCAAGTGATAACCTGGTAAAAGAGCTATAAGATATTAGCCAGTACTTTGTGATCTGAGGAAAACAGAAGGGGCAGGGAACGGGAGAGAAACCAAATAAACAGTGTTGTGTTAATTTCAACTCTCAATAGGGCCTAGAATCATGTGGGAAGAAAATCTCAATTGAAGAATTATTTGTGTCAAGTTGGCCTGTGGGCATTTCTCTGGGGGTTGTCTTGATAGTTAATCAATGTGATCCAGTGTGTGTGGTGTCTTGAATTGTACAAGACTGAAGAACTCTGGTTGAGCAGAGGCATAGACAGGCAAGTACCGTAGGTGCATTAGGTACACTTTTTGTTCCCGACTGTGGATGTGATGTGACTAACTACTTGAATTTCTGCCTTGCCTAACTCAAAATGATTGGCTGTATCTTGGAGTTGAAAGCCACATGTATTCTTGCTTTCCTGTGTTCCTGCTCATTAGGCTATCCTGTCACGATGGTAGAAGTAAAAATGGAGTGAGAATCACAAACATTTAGCATTGGTTCTGTAACCTATATTGCTCATTCTTATGCTGGGATAACAACAGTGCTCCCCTCACAAGCAGGCTTTGACAGTTGAATGAGATGCGTGGAGACTGCAGAACCCGGAGCCCAGATAAGTGATTTGGATTCCAACACTAAACTGCACTATTACTTTTATCAGGAGAGGGAAAACTCATTTGAACACCCAGTACGGTTCAGAATATTTTGCGACGTGAAGCTATGTATCTTGTTTGATGTATGATGAGAATGTTTCAGACCATTTATTTCTACTCACTGGATGTCCTGAAATGTTTCATTTAAACCGTCTCATCAGAGTTAATGTGACTGACCATTCTCCTTACTGCCATCAAGTAGGACAGCAGCCTCAAACTGTCAACATAATATCATTACCTTCCTTTGCCCCCTCCTCCAAATGGCGTCATCTCTGTCTTATCAAAGCTAGGTAAAGCAGCACCATCATAGCAAGGAGGAAATCACGATCTGATTTTAGGGTGGGGACCGAGTGACATACAGATTGATTTAATATAGCCTTCTTCTTTAGAAGAACCACGTAGACCCCTGGTGAAGACTTTGTTCTGAAACATAAAGCACACAGTGGTATTCTTTTTTAATCCCAAGAGGAGCAGGCTGACTGTTCATGCAGAATACTGTGAAGTGTGGTCCCATGACAAGCATCACAGGACATTTCTCTGCTTTTTATTAAGCTAACTTGTGATTGTTTCCCACAGTATGGAATAATGTTTTTAAAAGTGTTTTATCATGATGCTAGAAACTCTAGACATACTTTGATGGCCTCCAGGGGTAGGATTGGAGATGAGGGAAGCAAGCTATCCAGTGGTAAATTTAATTTCCGATTTTTAATGTAGCTTGCAAATATGTAAATAGATGTAAAAAGGTAAGAATATGTACTAAATTTAGTACTAGCAATTATGAAATTATACACATTGAATTCTTGAGATTTTTGTCTCCTCTGTAATTTTGTATATGTGTGCGTGTGTGCGAGTGTGCATAAACGTACATGTACACTACAGTTAGGGCAGAAATAATGGTTAATCAATTAATGACTAATACTCCAGAGTGTACCTGTTCACTCTCACTGTATTAGCTGAAGCTTCTTTTCCCCTTCTGTATTTCAGTTACAATTTCAACAAGCACCTTCTTTGATGGCTTGCTGGTGACGGGACTGTACACCTCAACAAGCATCCAGTCTTCTCAGAGCATTGGAGGCTCCAGTGCCTTTGGATTTGGTAAGCTATCTTGTTCGCAGGTACCAGGAATTGTCAAGATTTTATACAGTTATGTCATCTGTTTTGTTTTGGAAATAGTTTTAAAAGTATTCAGCTTTTGCTATTAAAAGGGAAAATAATATAAAATCATTTGTGCATGTTTGTGCTTGAAATCAGGTGGATTGAAATGCTGTATAAATGCTCAGCTAACTACGGTCTTGGTAGGCAATTCTTACCCTCTTTTGCTCTCTCCCCTCCCTTTCCGTCCCTCCCTCCTTCCCTCCCTCCCTTCCTTCCTCCTTCCCTCCCTCCCTTCCTGCCTCTCTCCTTTCCTGCCTCCCTCCTTTCCTGCCTCCCTCCCTTCCTGCCTCCCTCCCTTCTACCCTCTTTCCTTTTCTTCCTCCCTGACCTCTTTAGCATACATGGCTTCTTGACCTGTATTCACTATATTATTCCTATCCTCCTCCCTCACTATCCTCCCTTGTGCCCTCTGGTGTTCTGAGATTCCCCCCTCCCCTATTTATTCTCCATCTGCCTTCTTACATGTACATTCCATGAGTGTCTAGTCTCCTGCTTCTGTCAAGGTGTCTTCCTCCTCCCTCCTGATCTGCTGTCTACTTTCATGGCATGTAAATAAACCCACAGTTTTAAGTCTAGGTTTTGCATATCTGAGGAAACATAATTATTGTTTTTTGAACCTAGCTTGTTTCACTAAACATAATACTTTTTAGTTGCATCCATTTTCCCAGGTAGGTCATAATTTCTCTTTACAGCTTGCATAAAACCCCATTATGTATATGTGCCTTTTTTTTTCATTTCACTGTTGGTGGGCATCTAGGCTGGCTCTGTTTCCTGTGTTGTGACTAATGAAGACATCACTGTGGGTGCCCACATATCTCTGTGGTGTGCTGACCCAGAGCTATTCTGGTATATATGGAGGAGTGAATATATGACAGTTCTGTTTCAGGGTTTCCAGGAACTACCATACTGATGTCTGCAGTGGCTTCATGTGTTGACATTCCCATCAACATCAAATGATAGTTATGCTTTCTTGGCATCCTTTCTGTCTGTCTTCTGTCCCTTTGTCTGTCTACTGCCATGGTTATTAGACTAGGTTCTGTGGGGATTGTGTAAACTTCTGAACTTTTTACTCAATTTGATAGACTTTGACATTGTGCAGCATTCAGTTTTCACAAATAGCTATTCCAGTCCTGAGGTGAATGAAAAGTTTTAACAAGGAAGCATTGCAGAGTGAGCCAGTAGTAGTTGTTAAAATAATTTAATTCTATAGGTAGTTATAAAAGCGTGCCACTTAATACTTAAATTACTCAAGTGAAGTGTTTTTCCTTAACCAGAGACCTGAAAGAATACTTATGTGGAGAGGCAGAAGGCTACATGAGGGTCACTAATCCCTGAGGATTCCCAATATGGAAATCTGTGTTACCCATATGCTGCATTCACATCAACATGGAATTAAATAGAGTATTCAGAATCAAAATGCAAATTTAATATCTGTTTATGTAAGACCTAAAATCATTGGTCTTATGCTAAATTCATAAAACTATAAAGTGCTTTCTTTGCTGGGGGGAGGGCAAAGATAGAATCGCATTATTCAAAGCCACCTGTGCTCATGTTATTTATTATGTAAGTATTTCCCTCTGCAGAAGCCTGTGTCCAGAGCACCAGGGCTGAAACTCCATCACTACTCTGCTTACCCAAGAGAAGGTACTTGGCCTTCGGGTTTAAAGGAACCCAGAAGGCACTTCATTGTCATGCTAGATTTAATACTGGGAATGTGATCAATAAAAAAAATCCCAGGCAAAATTTTAATCTGCTGACATCTACTGTTTTAAGAATTGATTATTTGGGAATCTCACATCATGCATTTAGATCAAGGTTACCTCCTACTGTGTATCATCTCCCCCCTAAAAAAAAACCCCACAAGTTCATTTTGTGTTAATCATGTACTCACTGGGGCATGGTCAAACTCCTAGTGGACCATGGACTCCTAGGCCCCCAAGGGAAGATGGGTATTTCTCCACTTGCACTTCCACCAGAAGCCATCAACAGTGGAGAGCAGGTCAGCTTGCCCATGCCCATGTTACCATAGGTGCTGCTGCTGAGGGTCAGGGCCAGCTCTTCTGTGCCCACAGACTTCAACATGCCTTCAATGAACAGCACAGACCATGTGGCAACATGGGCCACAGAAATCAACATGGCACTTTGGCTGTATTAGGACCATCCACCCACTTACAGCCCTCAGAGGCTACATGGGCCATGGGATTTATTGTGGCCTTCGGTATTTAGACATGCCACTCATATCCAGATGGCTCCCTGAGGCAGCAAAGCCTGAGGAAATCACTGAGACATCAGGCAGTGGCATAGAATGCAGACATCCATGTGAATCTCAGGATTCCTCATGGCCTGGGGCATGGACCGAAGATACCAACATGGCCTCTAGTGGCCTCACAGACCACAATGGTTCTTCAAAGAGGTTTAATCCAGAAAGTGAACCTTTCTTCATCTAGGTCCTCATTACTGCAGTGTTGGAACAGCACCACGGTGTGGTTGATGTGTTCAGAGTCTGCATCTGCATCTGCATAATCTCAAGGCTGCTGCTGCCACTTCACCGACACCATGCTCAGTTTTCCTACTGTCTCCTTCTCTCCATCATGCATTCATTCATTGTAATTGTGCCCACAGCCTGCACTGTGAAGGCAGGTAGCCTGGTTAGCTTCTGCTGCCAGTGTTGTGAAGGCAGCAACCTCTGATACCTACTTTTAGGGTTACTTTTAAGGCTATACATGGGTAGAAATACTCTTCTTAAGTATAAATAGTTCACTAATTAGTCCCAGCCTTTTTGTGGTATGCAGAGATGAAGGGTCTACTTATAATTGCATCTATAATTTGTACATAAATGTTACCATTTTATTATAGCAGAACTCATAAGCGTGGCTGCCAAATTGAGCTGATAAAAATTTAAGACATCCAGTTCAATGAATTTTAGAATAATATTTATTTTAAGTATGCAATCTTTGCATTCTAGGTTCTACCTTAGTACAGGCCTGGAGTTGTGGTTTGTAACTTTTAAAGCTCCTTAGATGATTCTTCTTAATTTTTAAGTTAATTAAAAATGTTTCTGTAGTTACAGTTAGCTTTCTTAGTTACTTTCACTTTCACTGTGATAAAAAACAAAAAAACAAAGGAACAAACAAACAAACCAACCCACCCATTATGGAAGCAACTCAAGAGAGGAAGAGTTTCTTTGGGGTTATGATATGGAGGAAGTCCTGGAGAAGGACTCTAAGGTATGCAGATGTTGTATCAGTAGTGAGGAAGCGGGTAAGGACAAGTGTTGTCTTCACCATGCTTTCTCTGTCTAGTGTCATCTAAGACCCAACACCATGGGATAATTCAGTCTGTCTAAGACCCAATCCCATAGGATGATGCGGTCCACTTTTAGGGTGGCCCCTCTACCTCAGTTTACCTAATTAACAGTTCCTCACAAGTATGCCCAGAAGCTTGCCTTCCATGTGATGCTAGGTTCCATCAAGTTGACAGTATTAAACATCACAGTCATCCAGGTTTTTCTTGACTCCTGGCAATGCTCTTATCTTAGCATCCCAAGCACTGGGAGTTTAGTATGAGGGGTCAAGCTGGAATGACACATTGCTGGACCCCCCCACACACACTTACATATACCATATATGTGTGTGTTATATGCGTGTATGTATATTACAAACACACACGCACATATACATATGATACAGCACACATCTGCATGGTTCTAGGATTGCTCCAGATGGGGTGTAACAGAAACTGGGATGGGGTGGAGTAGGGATAGTCATTTTTCAAAAACAAATGTCCTGAGTAAATTTATTGACTATTTCCACTAATCTAGGGGATAGACAGCAGTTAAGTGACCAATAAAAATATAAGAGCAAGTACAGGGAATTTATAGAATATGAAATATAAGAGAATTTCTGTTTTGGAGTAGCTGAGGAATTGTGGCAGGATGAGGCTGAAATAATATGGTATTCTTTGATGGAGAACAAAAGAGTAAGAAATTATACTGAATGCATAATTTGTCATTAGTCTCTGACTGTTTTGATGGAATGATAAGTGTGGTTTGCTTTGCATTTTCAACGTATCCTAGGATTAGCCTTGGATATGTTTAACTAGCTGTGACAAATAAGGCAAAGCATATAGCTGAGTTTAAATGGATATTCAGGCAGTCTTTTCTCTACTTAGAGCTAATTTTAATTGTATTAATTACACTAAAGTTCCAGCTACTCTCTTGAATATCAAATGCACATCAGAACAGTCCAAATCAGGCCATAATTATTCTTCAGATACTGTTGTAGAAACATAATTCTTCTAACATAACTACAGCCTTTTATGCAAAACCAGGATTCTTTAAATAAAATGCATGCCTCACTGACCAAAAATAGACAAATGCCTAATAACCAGAAATACATTAAAACAATAGCCATGCAGAGACGCAGTAGCACAGTGGTGCCTGGTTTGAAATGCCTCCTTTTGCTTGTCAGTCAAAGAAAGCACACTGCCCTGGGGAAGTGTGATGCTTAATTATGGATTTCTCTTTGTGTATCCCAGAAAAAAAATAAGAAAAGCATTTCCCTCTTGTCTTTGGCTTTGAATTCCAGTGCAATCATGTAAATCTTCAAGTCTTATTGTAGTTGCTCAATGAAGGGATATTTGAATATCCTTTCATGTAAAATTGTTCCTTTGCCAGAGCCAAAATTCATTTCACTCAATATTTAATATTCTGGTTCTAAAAGCTAGAGATTTTTCTCAATTTTTGATATTCTGGCTCTAGGATCAGAGAATCAGTCTGGCACATCTGACTCATAGTGACTACGCTTGTAGCTAAGCCTCTATAAATTTACCCTGCTCAGCCAAAACATCTGACATGTCAGCAGTTGTTCTGTTAAATGTTTAGAGTTCCTAGTATCTTGTATTACTCTCTGGTTTTGGGGGTACTAATTAGTCATCTAATCATTTAAGTTATAAAACTTTTAAAATGGTAAGATTTGATGAAATCCAAGTTTGGGGGCTAAGGGCTATAGTGAACAGATTTTGAAGTATCTTCTTAGTTTTTTTCTTTCAAAAATTTTTCGATCAATTTAATGGATATTAATTGATGATTATAATACTACCTTTAAAATATTAGCACTGGTAAAGCCCAGGCATGCCAGGAAGCACTGAAACATCACTGGGTCTACCACTCAAGCCAGGCAGGGTGGTTCAGGAAGCAAGCAAGTAGGTGGTGGGTAAGGGAGAAAAAAATGAGCAGATAGATGGTGGAGAGATGGAAGAGGAAGAGAAACCAAGCTGTCTGTGTGCTATGAAGAGAGATGGAACTATAAATGCTAAGGCTATTGCAGTTCTTGCTCCTTGGGAAATGGTCAGTTACAGTGTCCATCAACAGAGCCAGTAACAAACAGAAGTGCCTGTTGTCCCATGCCTTCTTCCTTTGAGAAAACCAATACTGTGTGAGTCGCTGTGCCTCCCAGAGCTGCATCGTCACCCAGGAAGAAGAACAGGACCTGCAGAGAGAAGACCACAGCTGACTGACAGCCCTGCTGTGTTTACTTTCCATCACTGGCCTATCTGCTCACCTCTCTAGTTGGCTGTGGTTCAACCATGAGACAGGACGGAGGACTCCATGTTAAATTACATGAGACTTGTTGAATCCTTTACTGTGTTTAACTTTGGCCAGAGATTTATTTTCTTTGGAATCTTTTTGTTGGACAAACGTTTAACCATCCACCTTTTAAAAGATGCTATCGCTGACATAGCACATGTAGGCACCACTGTGATGAGCAAGTATGAGACAGAGAGATGAGAGAGAGAGAGAAGTGGAATGATCTGTAAACTATGAAGAAAGGCAGAACTGGAGATGTGAGTTAAAGAACCGCCTGATGTGAGTACTCCAGGGCACATGAGGCCATGGAGAAGTCCCAACCCAGGCTGCTGCTGCCCAGGCCACTGTCTGGGTCCATGGTCCTGCAGTAAGAGGGTTCTGTGTCAATGTCTGTTACATGTTGCTCACCACCAAAGGACATACAGATGGCCATGTAGATGTCTAGGGGCTGAGCAGAGTTGGTTCCACCCCTTACCAGCAGTGGCACTCAGGTGAGCTGGCCCCACCCCTCACAAGGGACAGACAACCTTTGTGGACTGCCACAGACAGGAGTGTGGCCCTGCGCTTTGCCTGGGCAAAGTGGGAGTGTGGTCCTAGTTGCACAAGTATGGGAGAGCTGACAGGCAGACCAACTAAGCTACCATCTTGGCCCAGATCCAGGGCTTTGAGTTGTCCCACCCCAATATCTACCTCATCTGTGAATGGCTGGACCCTGTGAAGGGGCAGTTCCTGCGGAATTAAAGCTGCAGGATCTCAGTGACGCAGGGAAACAACAGAAAATCTGAGAACAGTCCCAGTGAGGATCCAGTATTGATAGTGTAACAGAAGCCAGATGCCTCGAACCAGACCCAGGACTCATTGCAACGAACATTTGTGTGTGAAGGTGTTTGAACAGCGGGGTGTACTGTGTGCAGTGTGACATACTACAGCTTCCGGGAGGAGGTTTTTGTTTTGATTCGTTTTCTTTAGGGAGAAGGTCATAAGGATGCAGGGTAAATATGGAGGAACAAGGAAATGACTGATCCTAGGGTCCATGATGTGAAATATGGAGGAACAAGGAAATGACTGATACTAGGGTCCATGATGTGAAATATGGAGGAACAAGGAAATGACTGAGACTAGGGTCCATGATGTGAAATATGGAGGAACAAGGAAATGACTGAGACTAGGGTCCATGATGTGAAACTCGCAGAGAATCAAAAAGTATTAAAATATTAGGTTAAATGTTCTTAGTTTTAGCCTGGCAGTGATGGTGCACTCTGTTAATCTCAGTCCTCAGGAGGCAGAGGCAGGCAGATCACCAAGTTTGAGGCCAATCTGGTCTATAATGTGAGTTCCAGGATGGCTGGGACTATACAGAGACCCTATCTTAAAAAACAAAAAACAACAACAACAACAAAACAACAACAACAACAAAAAAACTTCATTGCTTAACTTTTGAAAAAATATGATGTGATACTAAGTTATATTTACAAAACAAAATATCTGTTTTAAGACAGCCTTTGGATCTAACACATCCATCTCTGGTTAATATAAATATGTGCTTCACTGGTGGATTTAGATTTAATGCCATGGTTTGTTGCTACAATGCAAACTGTTTCTACTGTTAAAGACAGAAGGCTGTGTTAAGCGACTTATGGTCCTATTTCATAAGAGGAAGAAGGAGAACTCTGTTACAACTTTACAAATATCCCCATGGAAGCCCTTCTTCCACCAACCATTAGATCAAATCAGTCAGGTCTAGCTGTTTTGTCTGGGTCTGTGAACTACACACATTCTGGAAACGGACAGACAGATATTCAGGGTCTATTATTTATCTATACAAACAAAACAGACACTAGCGATTTTATTAGGTAGGGTCCTGTGTGATGGGCATATTCATTTGCTAGCCAAAACTAAGGTAATACTTTACTCAGAAAGATTTGGTTAAGTTTAGTTTGTCTGTGTAATTATAAAGTGATACAAAATAAATGTAATGTAAGTATCATTGTGTAATTCAAAGGCATGACTTTTTATTGGGTATAGTAAGTCATCTGTAATTAACAAGAAAACTCTAGGTTAATTAAACAAATTAGCCAGTGGGACAAGGAGCAGTACTGACAAGAGTCGGCACCACAATTAATTTTCCCTGCTTGCTGGGTATTAATCCAAGCATGGCTTTATTCATTACAGTTGACTATGGCAGGGGCTATTACCATCATTAAGGAAAGAAAAGAAAAAAAAACCTTATCTGGTTAGTATTTCACATATTTAAAGGAATTCAGAGACAATTCCCAAGTCCTACATAACTGGGAAATCATTTACTATAGGTAGATACGACAAATTTAAAGTGGAACAGTTAATCAACACTTTGCCAGTACAAATGAGGAAGGGCCTAAGAACTGAACTGATGTGGGTGAGTTGAGAAGAGTGCTTTCCTGTGGTAGCTTATTACGTGATCTCCAGTGTTGGCCACTCAGCTGCTCTACTGTTTATGTTCTTGTTTGTTTGTTTGTTTGTTTGCTAACTTAGGTGGCATGTCCACCTTCCACAGATTCTGGTGTTTGCTGCACTTGAAAAATTAGAATAACAGAGAGTTCCATGTAGGCTTGTATTTTTAAAAAGCTACTTTAATACAGGTTCTTAAATGCTTTAACTTCCTTCTCACCCACTGACCAAGGATAGGGGAAGATGATTAATAGGACAAGGGAGATATAAATGGACTTGTTTAGAAATAGTTCTTTGGGGCGACTCCAATCTTCCTGGTTAACAGTATAGTTCACAGGCAAAACACCAAACAAGAACTAGCAGTGGCCACTTGCTGGATCCAGAAGAAGCCATCACCAATTGACCTGCATGAGTTCACTGAAGCGGCAAGAAGTAGCCAGAACACCACCAGGTCTTCAGAGCATTTCTCTCTATGAAGTCACAACAGGCAACAATCAGTGAAGAAAGCAAGACAAACCAATGCCATATCATCATCAGTGAAGACCAGCAAGGCAACCCAACACCAGAGAGTCATTCACTGTCTGTTGGGTTATACTCTTTCCAAACATCATGTGTTCTCTCAAAGCATCTGCTCCAGCAAAACATCACGTGCCTTTTATCAGACAGCCTCCAGAAAAACACCACATCTGTTCTCAGCGAGACATCCTCTCATATGTCTGCTTCAGCAAAACATCCTCTCTTAAGACAGCTTCCAGAAAAACATCACATGACATAACTGAGTTTCCAATGAAACCAGAAATTCCCACTTTAGCCTCATAATTTACACGGTTATTGTATAGATTAAATGAGATTATCCACTCAAGTGCCTGGTATATATTCCATGCACAAAGTAGGAATTATTTAAAGACATTAGAAGTGAGAATTATTTCATTGAGAAAGGCAGCAGATGTTGACTGTAACTGCAAGTTTTCTTACCTGAAGAGTTTGGGGCAGGAGTGGACATCAGAGAGAGCCAGGCTCATCCAGCTGACATGTACATGTGAGGAAAGAAGGTGAGAAAGTCAAGTGGCATCTGTGACATGAGGCAGAGCAAGTGTGAGGTCTAAGGCCAGGTGTTCTGGCTTCAGTTCTCAGATGCTCTGAAAGAGTAGAATTCAGGAGCTGACAAGACGGTTCAGTGAGTGAAGGCTCCTGTCATTAACCCTGACAGCCTTAGTTCTATCTCCAGGACTCACATGTGGAGAGAACTGAGCTTTACAAATTGTCCTCTGAGTACCATATGCACAGTAGTACAGACCTGACATAAATAAGTAAACAAACAAACAAATAAATAAATAAATAAATGTGTTATAATGAAAACCAGAATCCACATACATAATTCCACATAAAATGATAAAAATATCATTTTAAAATATACATTTTTATTGCTTTCCAATGCTGTTACAAGATCTTTCAGTTGATATCACTATCTAGAGTCCTCCATAATAGTCCAAAAGAAAAAAATGTATCCACAGGAGTCACTCTCCATTTTCTTTAATAGGAATGCAAATGTTATGATGTCCTATGCAAATAGGAAGTAATTTAAATCCCAAAGACAAATTAAACACTGTCCCTTCTCCATAGGAATGAATGAGTCTATTACAGTCCCAAGGTCCAGTCATAACCACAGAGCCATTAGTAAAGATAGCAGGAGCTGGATCCATCCAATTTACAAGTTCAAGCAAAGGAGTTTGAGGAACATAACATGTTCAGAGGCATGCCCTGCACAGGTCAAAGCAAATAGCGTCTGTAAAAAGAGATTCTCAGGTGACATAGGCTCTGTGTGTTTCACACAGTATCTGCTCTCTTGCTGCATTGGGCCTTAACTTGGCCCCAGGCAGACAGACTTCACTTCTGATGATATATAGTCACTTCCTCCTTTTGCTCTTCAGCTGGAGGTTTGAGATCTTTCTGGTAACATCCAGTACCTTTTTGCCCTCTGCCATTGTCCTGGATGGCCTGGGGCCTGAGGAACTTAGGAGGAATCCATAATGTTTCAATGGCTCTATCTGCAATGATGGGTGCAAACCCCTTCCCAACCTTCCTCTGGAAAAGTAACCTGGCCAGCTAATGCGTCAGCATGCTTCCTTCCTCCTGCAACACAACCAGGGAGGAGGAGAGTGTGCATGAGCCTGTTGCTCGAAATGCTCCTACAACATAAGCAGAATCTGAAATTGTATTTAAGGGTTTATGAATTAACCATAATAGATGAATCAGTCAGTTGGGCTGAGGAAAAAGAAGTATTAATAAATTGATGAATATCTGGACTATGAATCCCTCCCATACCATCAGATAAATAAAGTGTCTTTCTGTGGGATGGGAGAAGACTGAGTAATTTTGTAATAACAAATTTAGTTCTACGAAAAAAATCCCATAGCTTACCAGTCTGAAAATGAAATTTGAAAATCGTGGAATTCTGTAATGTCCTTAAAAAATGATTGTTAGTTAAGGGTAATGTAATGCAGCAAGGATCAAACCTCATAGGTTGTTGGCATTGGGTCCTTCCTGGTTTACTAATTGAGCAAGAAGAGAAAGGTAAGCAGTTAGTATTTCCCGACCCTTATGGTATAAATAAGTCCATTCCAGAGGTTTGTCCTCTCATGTGTTATAGTGCTTGTATGAGACAGTTTAGTGAGGAAAATAAGGAAATTTGAAGACAGGGAAGGATCCACTCGATACACAAAGGCCTCCTTTAGTCTAAATTCAAATAATTACAGGTTTGGGGGATGGGAGGCTGCTGTTTTGGTTTGGATTTTCAAGCAGGGTTCCTCTATGTATCCCTGGTTATCCTGGGATCCATTCTGTAGCCCAAGCTGGTCCTGAGCTCAGAGATTCACCTGCTTCTGCTTCTCAAGTGCTGTGATTAAAGGCGTGCAACACCATTACCTGGCAATAAATCATTTCTTGCCTTCAGTATGCAATGACTGCCCAATGCACGCTTTCCTTCCAGAGTTTTAAATAAATTGGTTCATGCATAATTAAAGATCCCTCACCTTACGTTTCAGGATCATGTTCAGGTAATGGAGGATATGTATCTAAAGCAGGCTGCAGTAAGGAAGCTGAGGGAGTTGTCACTGACATAGTCATTAGTGTGTTTACTTGATTTTGTCTGAATGGGGGAAATCTCAAACAAACTCACTCCCTTCCCCCCACCTCTCTCTTCTTTCACCAATTTTAAGGTTTGGTCATTCAGTTTATATTCATTCCAGAAAATACCCACCCCTTCCTCATGACTAAAATCTTCCTTATCTTAATTAATTATTTTGATAATAGTCCAAAATAATGCACAAGTTAGCCAAACTTGAATGGGGTCTTTCCCCTTGTTTATATGCTTTTTAGTATTCCTTTGGATGCTCAGACTTCATATAAAGTTCCTTCTTCTGGAAACCAGAGATTATAACTATGTACAACTTTCAAGTAATCTAATAATTTTGATTCTACTATTGTGCTCTTAATTTCTTTAATAAATGACACACAAGCTAGACATAAGGCGAAGCCTTCCTTGGTTTCCGCGCCACTTTTCTCGTGCACTCCTCTGAGGTCCCCATGATCTCAGTTCACAGCTGACTTCATGTCCCTGTTCATGTGCCACTTGTTTACTGCTCCAGTTGGCAGTGGAACCTGGAAGAGTGGAGCCTAAAAATGAGGCAGACTAAAGGCTCATGTGCTAGCCATCTTTATTCAGAACACCAGACAATTTATACTCTGAGGGCTAAAAACAGTCCCATGAGTAATGTGTACAATCACAAGGACAAGCCACATGTAGCAAAAGCACATTTTTCCATAGGGGCATATTAACATTTAATTGAATCTGTTACATCTGGAAGGAGCATGACAACATATTTCATGTTTCAGGATTCTGTGTCTTGAAGAAACTGAGGTCACAAGACTCTTGTCTTGCTTTCTAGGTATTTTCTCACAAGTACTCAGAATTCTCACACGGGACTCCATTCTTGGACCATATTCTGACAGTAAATGACTTAAAGTATTCTTGGCTGAATTTGGCTACTTCTTTACTAGCAGTTGAATTTAAGAAAAGTAGATTTTATAATGCTATTAATTCCTACAAATAATTCTGGAATTATCTTTGAAATAAATATGAGTATGTGTAAAAGTAAAACCTTGGCACCAGCTAGAAAATATTTCTGGGTGCAATGCTAGGATTTGAAAATAGGGGCTTGCAATAAAGTCACCTCAGCAAATGGGTATCTGCCTCCTACCCTGTCACCCATTTTGCAGTTCCTATCCATCCCACTGTCGCTCATTTTTGCATTTAGCCAAACAGAATAGACATGTAGGCGAATACACAGCTAAATTACTGTTTTCAGGACTTGGATTGTCTGAGTGGAAAGATACTTGTTAATGTGGGAGTTGCCATTTTGGAAACAGAAAAGCAGAAATTGTTAATGTCTTGGTTGAAGTTCAGATGGTGCTGCCCCGCCCACTCCTCTTCCTACATGTTTTCATACATCAGAACCATACTGTTGCTGTTATCTCGTTAATTGTGTAATTCCTGGTTGTCTTGTAGCAGTATCTCTCTCCACACAAACTCTGGTAAACAGCAAATTAAAGGTGAAATAAATGTGGCATCTGGAAGGTGTCTCGTTGGACCTTCATCTTCATTATAAAATAGTTATTTGCATCATGGGAAGAATCTTTTGAATCGTGAATGACCCAATGGCATTTCTAACAGTAACAGCAAAAGTAGAAAAATATGTTCCTAATAGAAGAAGAATTCAGCTGGGTTTTTGGTTTTCTGTTTCTGGAGAAAAGGGCTGATGACCAGGTCCAGAAAAATTGTGAGGCTGATGAAGTTGACCCCCACTCCTCTAGCCTGGCCCTGTGTCTTTCTTCCTTCTTGTCTCCCTTTTTTGTTGTTGTTGTTTTGTTTTGTTTTGTTTTTTTTTTTTGAGACAGGGTTTCTCTGTGTAGCTCTGGCTGTCCTATGTCCTGGAACTCACTCTGTAGACCAGGCTGGTCTCGAACTCAGAAATCCGCCTGCCTCTGCCTCCCAAGTGCTGGGATTAAAGGCGTGTGCCACCACTGCCCGGCTCTTGTCTCCTTTTCAAGGACACACTTGCAGTCCATCATATCTTACAACAGACTTTAAAGTGATGTGTAAGCCGTATCTTTCCCTATACAGTGCTTCTTGCAACCATCAATGTCTTCTGATATATTCACAGGTTCTTTGAGGGAAGAAGGTGATTACTGCTTTCAAAATCTTGGGGTATTGTAAATTAATAACTTAACCAGGAATCCTTTATCATGTTTTTGCTTCAATAAATCATCTCATAAGGTAAAATGCACTGTTCTGTGTCGAATTCAGTGGTTTGTGATGAAGTCGTTGTTGTATAACTGTCTTCCCTAGTTTGAAAACATTACAGCCATTCTGGAAAGAAATCCTGTATTCCCTAACAGACAGTTCTTCAACAGCCCAACCCTCAGTCCTTGGCAGCCACTAATATCCTTTCGGTTTATGAATATGCTTTATCTGGACAGTCCTGTAAATTCATGCAAATGAGGTGTTTCAGAACTGACTGATTCATTCACATGTTTTCAAGGTTCGTCTACATTGATATTTAAGTACCTTATTTTTACTTATGACTGAATAATATTCTGTCCCTAGATATTCCTTATTTATTATTTATTTGTCTATCTAGTTTGTTGATGTACATTTTGACTAATGTGAATAACAATACTCCTATGAACCATCATGTACAAGCATTTGTGGTATGAACGTATGTTTTGAATGCTATTGGATGTATGGCTATGGCTGGGATTGAACTTCCAGGTCATACAGTAATTCTGTGTTATTTTAAAGCACTTTCCAGCTGTTTTCTATATCAACTATGTCTTCCTTTAAAAACAAACAAACAAAAAACAAAAACAAAAAACAAAAACCTGTCTAGCTGTCGCCTATAGCAACTGCATCTCTTTACCTTTCTATCAAAAGTGTGTGCATACAAGCTGCATTGTGCCTGTATCCTTGCCAGCACCTGCTATTTTCTGGGCTTTGGTTTGATTTGGTTTTTAGTCACCGAAGTTCTCATAGTTGTGGGATGGTATTGCGCTGTGGTTGGTTTCATTTTGTCAGTGATGTTAGGCTTAGCATCTCATCTGTATGTCTTTGGAGAAAAGTCTGTTCAGGTCCACAACCACTGTCTAATTGGTCCTTTTACTGATTTTTGCTAGCGTGAACTTCGTTTTACCTCCCCAAAGACATCTGTTTAGAACACACAGAACCACTTTTTCATGCAACATGTCAACTGTTGTTTTAAGGAGAGATAAGTTGTGGTGAATTGGTTAGTTTGTAACTAACTGGACTGTAAGGATGGCTCAATACTAGAAGGTTAATACTTTTCTTCTGTTTTCTGGGTTCTGAACAGTCAAGACTGTGGATACAGTTTAAGAAAATTATTCTCTATATAGGTGAAGAAAGTTCAAGGCTGGGCTGAAGAGGCTTTTACTCTCTTTTCCCCTTTACACAACCAAATGAGCAGCTAGGGCTCAGAGCAGCAGGAGAGTCTCAAAGGCACAGAATATAAGACAAACACCCAACACATAAGAACAAATATTCAAGTTTCCTAACAAAACTTAAAATAGTATTAGATATAATTTTAAAACTACTATAGATGAGTAAAATCGTGTGTATTTCACATGAATGCCAATGGTAGAAAACAGTTGTTTTTGCTTTTTTGCTGACCTGAGTATATTGGCTTTGTTATCTAAAAAAGAAATATAAAGATTTTAGATTTTAATTTGTGTGTGTGTGTGCGTGTGTGTGTGTGTGTCTGTGTGTGTCCATGTGTGTGTGCATTCACACAAACGAGTATAGGTGACCATGGAGACCAGAAGAGGGCCTCAGATCCTCTGGAGCTATCTGGTGCAATTGTTGGGAAATGAACTTTGGTCATTTTTAAGTGTAATTTCCCAGTCTTACCTACTGGAATGTTTCTTTAAAACCCACAGAAAAGCAATCTAGATCATGTAAATATGATGTTACAATGCTCAGTTACTATGACAGAGTTCTTTTTCCTTGGAGTATCTATTATAAATTTAAGTTAAACAAAACCATCAATGTTTTTATTGCTTGTCAAGGCATTATTATGGTATTTACGAAATTTAAAAGCACCATGACCAGGGGAAGAGTAAGTCATGGCAGTAAGTACACTGCCACGAACGTTTTGTTTTTTAATAACAGCTAATTGAATGAGGGAATGATTTAAAATATAACTGAAATCAAAATGCAAACACACAAGATTCCCAACTTGTCGAATGAATGACTGTTGGAAAGCCTGGAAGTATGAGTGTTATGGATGAGGTCCTTGGACAGTGTATACATGTGTTCAGTTATACTCAGTTATACTATGAAGACACCGTCTGAGTCAGGAAAACACCCAAAAGCGTGGAGTTCACCCCACTACACAAATGCTTGCAGACTTTCTCTGCATTCATCCACCACCAAAGAGCTAGAGAAAGCTTGTCTGATATGGCCATAACTGGTGTATCAGTCAATACAAACTGGATAAACATTCTTAGTGTCAATGTTTTTATAAGTAATTAAACATTGGTTTAATTCACTTGTTTAAAGCAATCAGTCCAGTAGGGTTAAGAGGGCTGGTGAGAACCTTCTGTCAGGTTTTTATAGTAAACAGGACTAGGTAATATATTTCAAATGTCAGTTTTCAAATGTCAGCCGAGAGTTCTTCAAACATGAGTGTTCTCAGTGGACTCCGTGCCTATTTTCTCCTGTTTTACTTAAGCCACACTTCAACTTCTGACTTCAACAGAACAAGAAGAATGTAATCAGACTTGTGAGGTCTGAAGTAGTGGATCTCAACCTCTTTAATGCTCTGATCCTTTAATACAGTTCCTCATGGTCTGGTGACCCCTAACCAGAAAATTATTTTCATTGCTACTTTATAACTGTAATTTTGCTGCTGTTATGAATTATAACATAAATATCTGACTTATAGGGTATCCTATATCCAACCTCTGTGGGGATTGAATCCCACAGGTTAGGAACTGCCTGAGTAAGGGATCTCAGACTTATGATTTTTATTTTTCAACATTTAACAGTTTCCTTTTCCATTGTACTTTAAAATCAGAATTTTGTGTGTGTGTGTTTTGCACGTATATCCTTGTTCATATGCAGTATATGTGCATATGTGTTCAGTTTTAGTTTCTTAAGCTTCCTTTCATCAAATGAGTCTGGAACATTCTGTTAGACAGTATGCAAACAAATACATGCATTTCCACCAGTTTATTCTCTGAAATTATGTTAGGGAAGAGTAAAACTTTTAAATTAAACAAGTAGATTTTAACTATGCAGGCACACAGACTCAGACCACTGGGCCACAAATTGAACACAAAGGCCTTGGGACCCATTCCTGGATACAAGGCTGATGAGACCAACTGAATGGGTAAAATAAATGCTGGGGTGGGTGTGGGGGTAGGGGTAGTCTAATGCATATGTATGAGTACTCATCTAAGGAATTGTTATTTTAAATTTTTTATTCAGTTTTACGAACATGGGTGTTTTGCCTGCTTGTGTGTTTGTGCACCACATGAATACCTGGTGACCACAGAGGACAGAAGAGAGCATTAGATCCCCTGGGACTGGGGCTACAGAAGGTTGTGAGCTATCATGTGGGTGTTTGGAATTGAACTTGGGTCCTCTGCAATAGAGTTAGCTAGTACTCTCAACTGATGGTTTATTTCTCTTTGTTTTTAAAAGTAATTTAAGATACTGAGCCCATGCCAGTTTACAATTTTGAAATTTTGTTATGAAAAGAATCACACTTCATAGTTAAATTTACAGCAAATAAACATGGTGTGGAGTTTATGTGCAGTGGTATAGATATGATGGATATGAGGTGTAACTGTGTAGACAAAAAGATAATGTGAATACCTATCAACATATGTATTAGCATAACCTCTAGAAAGTTCTTTTATGCCCCTCTTATATTGGGTTGCCACAACTCTTCCAAGAGTCAGTTGCTGTTTTGATCTTATTCTTTTGTAGATTAGTGTTTCTTTTGGAACTTTAAATAAGTTCATTCATTCAATATATACTATTTTACATATTTTACAAACAGTCATTTGCTTTTGTGATCGACCCATGTTGCATGTAGCAATAGCTTGTACTATTTTGCTGATGGGTAGTCTGTTGTTTGTTTTTATATTCTTGCATTACATACCTAGACCACTCTAGTTTTTAGTTGTTATACATACAGCTACTGTGAACCATCTTATATGTTTTTGGTGGATACTGGTTTAATTTTATTGACTATTTAGTAGGCATTGATAGACTGTTCTATAAGAAGCTATCAGACTTTTCCTCTGAAACAGCTGTGTCCACATTCAGCACCATGTTGTCAGAATTGTGCTTCTTCTACATTTGATATTGTCACTATTTGTTTTAATTTTGGTCACTTGGTGGGTAGATGTTGGTATCTCATTGTTGGGAGAATTTCTTCCTTGTCAGACTAACAGTCTACCTTTTCTATCCAAGGTCACAATGACAGTCCCAGATAGCCTAACTGGTAACCAGTGAGCTTCTGGGTCTTACATGAGGGGCTACTTACAGGGGCAAGGGAGATCCTAAAGCAACCTTAGCAGAAAGTCTTCTCGAGGTGTGGATGATGCCCTCTCTGTGGCCACATCGATGCTTTCCTCACTTTGTCCGCCTAGTCTGTGTACTCTCTGTACATGAACTGCATGCAGTTAGGCTTGAGGAGCAGCTGGAATCTCAGGTGATGTCTGATGACCCTCCCCTTTCACTCCCCCTTTGAAGGAAAATGAGCAGCCAATAGCTGGGATCTTGTTGGGCTCTTGCAAGCAGCTGTAGCTATAGCTGATCTGATGAAGGTGACCAACCTTTGCTACAACACTCATGGAGTTTTAATTCATGTTTTCCAACTGACTAAAGATGTTGAGCACCTTTTTAGGTGCTTGTTGGCAATGTCTGTTAAACGTCCACTTCTCGTGTCTTTGGATGGGTAGAGAATTAACAGAAAGTGCATTTATTTTCTGCAGTTGCTGACTGTCCCACATGGGTATTGGCATGGTCCTACTCAGCAAAAAAGGCTTGGGAAACCTTTTCCAGCTCCCTTCCTGGTCAATATTCTCGGTCAGCACTCCAGGCCATGCACCCTCAGACTATTTTTTTACACAAGTGTCTGTTTTTTACTGTCCTTTCCTTTAAAAATGACTCACAAAACACAATGAACTTCATTGGGACATTTTCATGTATAGTTAGAGCATATTCTGTTCATATTTGCCCTCCTTACTGTCTTGTGCTAGTCCCCTTCTTCCCAAATAATCTTCCTTCTACTTTCATGCACTTTAAAAGAAATACCAAAGCTTTAGATTCCATGTAGGAGAAAAATTGTGATGCTCTTCCTGAGGCTATTGTAGTTAAAATTGTCCAAATAGCCAAATTCATCTATTTTCTGCAAATGATATAGTTTAATTTTGCTTTATGGCTGTGTAATACTCCATTTTTTTTATTCATCCATCCATGACTGACACATAGTTCTACTTTTAAAAATAAGTGCTGTTTCTGACTATTTAGTTATGATATTTTAAATATATAACCTGATGTCTTATTTGGCTTCAGCAGTCAAACTTGACACAAACCCAGAGTCACCTGGTAACAGGGATTGTCTCAGCCAGCTTGGCCTATGTGTTTTCTTAATTGCTAATTGGTGTAGGAGGACCTAGGCCACCATGGGTGCTGTCAGCTCCAGCAGATGGGCCTGGTCTATGTAAGGAGCTGCACATTAGCCTGAAAGTAAGCCAGCAAGCATGTTCCTCCATGGTTTCTTCTCCAGCTTCCTGTCCTGGCTGTCCTAGATTATGGACTGTAATCTCCAACTCCATAAATTGTTTTTTGTTTTGTTTTGGTGTTTATTACCATGACAGAAATCAAACTATGACCCCTGGGTACTGGTCTAGCATGTGTTTAGTTTGGCAGTGAATTTTCCCATTTATGCATGCCTATTCTTTGTCTCAACAGTATCTTAAGATTCACAGGAGTTTTCATATTTTATAAATTCTAACCTAACAGTTTTTTTCAGAGTTATGTGTGTGTGTGTCTTCTTCATGACACCATGGCTTGTATCAATATAAATAATTGTTATTGATAACATGTGACCTGGATGGTGTGGTCTAACTGTTGAAATGTAGTTAACTTTAATTATCTGAACCTGTCGGGGAGTAAAACCCAGGGACTGAGCCTCACATGCAGTATTATTGTAGGCTTCCTTAAGCATTCTTGTCTCCGTAAACATACATAACCAGTGCCCTTTTCATCCTATGGCATTAGATGCTTACATGTAAAAGTTTTTCGTCCCACGTGTGTAAGCTTCTAACTTTACTGCCTGCCACTTTATGAACTGAAATTGCTTCAGACCCTAGAACTACTCTGTGGTGAGCCAAATGGGCTTCAGGACATTTGCTTCACACCAGAGCTACATGCCAGAAGCCAAACAGATGGTAAACTATGCAGAGATGACCCTTGGTGTTCTCATTAGAGCAGTTGGGGAGATTTTAATGGGTCTCCATTTGCCTTATGCTGTATTTAATGGCGTTGAACCACCACCTCCCCTCTCCTCCCCATTACAAGGCAACAGCCACCATGTATATTTGAGTAAGGATTATCAAACACGATTTGCCCAGAAGATGTACAAGCATCTAAAGCTAATTAGCCAAGTTTAAATAATCACAGAGTCCTGCTATAATTGGAAAGAAACACTGTTTTGCTTGCCAGTACATAATCACTAATTAACAAGACGATAAAACAACCATGCAGTAGTCATATCTAGAAGACTCTATTAGTTAATTAACAGATGAATTGGTGCCAAGTTGACATTGGTCTCAAAGTTCACAGATGAAGTTCTTTTGTCACATAAATATATAAATATGCGCAGTTTGTAGGATGATGCAGTTGAGCAGGAGCAGAGCATGGGTGGGGTGAGCCTTTGTGGTTTGGCTTAGCCTTCCTATGGTTAAGGTCATGGTCATTATATTAAAGAAACAGTGTTTCTTCGGGTCTGTGTACTTGAGACACCAACTACTGGTTGCTGCAGTGTTATTTGCACACAGCATTGGAAGCTTCGTTAATTTGCTTTTCTCTTGATCCTAATAATTGTCTGGGGCATCTTAGTCTTGAATTTTCCTCATAGAATTGGGCTGTGAGCTCTGCATTTCTCTTTTTATTAGAGTCAGGCTTGACTGCATAAAACAGGTAGCAAAAGAAAGATCACTAAGGAGACTGTGAAAGCTTGGTGGCCAGCTTTCCTTGCTTTTGTTAATTCAGGAGGGCAAGGGTTATTAAGGCCTTGTTTTTCACGAGTATTTGAAAACATGCATTAAGCCTTTGTGCAGGAGACAGAGAGATAGTCTCATGTAGCCCAGGCTGGCCTCACACTTGCTGTGAAGTTGAGGACTCCCTTAAGCTTCTGATCCCCTTACCTCCACCTCCCAAGAGCTGGGAGTACAAGTCTGTCCCACCATGCCCTGTACAAGACATTTTTGAAAGTTAATATTGTACCTAAAGTAGCAGACTTTTGTGTTTTTAATAAAATCCCTTTAACTTTCCATTTATGCTAATAGATGAATTTGATTTGTTATTCATTGTATGAATGAACATGTGAGAGTATTAAAAGTTACATTAGTTTAGGAAGTCTCTTACTGGCTGGGCAGAGACTTAAACTTCAATTGTTTTTATCCCATTTGTGTAAAATATTCACTGCAGTGAAGAATATGTTACAAATCAAAGACTGCTGTAGATTTAGATGCTTTTTGAATAAGAAGATACTAAGTTGCTCAGGAGAGAAGAGGAAGTGTACTCAGAATGGTGGCTGGAAAATGCACACACGCATCCTTTGTGAAATAAGGGTGATGCATAGGAAGAATTTGTAGTTGGAGCACTTTGTCAGTTATACACACAGTTAACACATGGAGAGTTCTGGAAGAATTATTGAAGTGGTGGTACTTAATCCACCATAATGAATTGTTTTATAGTCAGTTCTCAGCTATATCTGAGGGTGTTTTTTTTTTAATTATAGCATGAAAAACTGGAGTTACAGGAAGTTGGTTCTCTTCTATCAGGTGGGTGCAGGGGAACAAAGCTCCAGTTGACATGCTTAGCAGCGAGTTCCCTTTGGCCACTGAGCCACCTTATCAGCTCCTGTGTACAGTTTCTTCAAAGGATGAAGGAAGGAGAAACCTGCCATGTGAAAATTTCACTTCATGAGTTTACTCCTCAGATGGATGTTGGGAAACAGCCAAATGCACTGACACATTTATCCCTCTTTGTTTTAGGGACAGTGTACTGTTCTGTCATTTCCACTTAGACATGTCAACATGTCGGGCATTGTTTCATGAATTTGTCGCTCATATGAGTGTATATTTGTGGCTCTTGAGCACAAAGTAGTGGGATATGCTGTGCTCTGCATAGTGCCCTTAAACATCCTCCTCCTCAAGTCCATCCAGCACCGAGGATTTGCATACATTGGTGTGCATTTGTGTTCAGATAATCTGTGTGAATTAGATCTTAGTTATGTAAGGTTTCACCTTCCTCAAGAACGAAGCTATGCATTAATTTGTTTGGCCACAACACAGATAGGACAAAAGCATGCTTCCATCTCTGTGCCACAGTGCAGCCTTGTGTTCACTAGCGGATCCTGTTCATTGAGGTGAGGGCATGTGACACTTTTCTATGGAGGTGGCCAACTGGTAGATCTGGAGATAGACAAAGAAGGGTAAAGGGCCTTCAGCCTGGTGCTCAGGTTCCTGGAATTCTAACCCTGTGGTTTAACTTTAAGCAGTCTGTATGTTTTCAGAATCACACAGCAGACTCTTGCCAGCTGCATGTTGCACTCCTATATTCTACCTTCCTGTAGGGGAGGGCCATCTTTGCACTCAGCTTAAGGGAATAGAAAGTAGACTCCCTAATTGCTTCCTCTGCTCTCATAGCTGCATCTTTCTCCTCTCTCTGCCCATGAATAAGTTGTATACCAAGTTTCTTCCTGTCTGTCCCCTTTCTACAAAGGCAGTCACAGAAACCTGTCTCCAGCTCTCTTCCAAAATTCTTTTAATTAGGCTCAAAACTAAAGACATTTTTGGGTAATCTTTTCTTTCTTGTTACCTATCTAAATATAGGTTAATGACTGGTCACACGGCTATTTTGAAATGCGTTGTTTCCCTTGAACCTGCCTTTCTAGATATGCCGGTGCCATGGAAAAATGTAGTAATTTTAATTTTAAACTTCATACCTCTGCATTATCATGCCTGGGTATGCAAAAGAACAAGTTATGATACTTTGGGAGATTTGTCATTTTATTTATTTATTTTTTGAAGCAGAGTCTCACTGCATACCTATGCTGGCCTTGAACTCAGAGATAGCATAGAGATCCTTCTGCTTTTGCTTCCCAAATGCTGTGTCTGAACTACTCCTAAAGAGCTATGGAGTGAAACTATTCAAACAGTTGTATTACATTTGTTACTTGTTATTATTTGTGAGTATGAGTGTGTGTGTGTGTGTGTGTGTGTGTGTGTGTGCGCACATGCATGCTTGCATGTATATGTACCATGAATTTTGTGAGTCAATCAGTTAAATTTGTGGATGTTCCTTTTGCCATTCTACAAGGTTTCAAGATTAAGTTGAGGTCCTGAGGCTTGACTGGTAACAAATGCCTTTACCTGCTGAACCATCTTGCTAGCTCCTTGAAATTATTATTTTTTTAAATGTATTCTAACATAAACTTTTAAAAAGCTGTTTGGTTCCAGAAATCTAAAAATTCTAATATTAAATTCTTTCATGAATAACAGAAATACGTTAATGGACTTTTAATATAGAAAAGTAGATTATTTCTGAGGTGATTACATAGGCCTTTATTCACAGAGTCTGAGCATATGGATAGAGGAGACACTGGTCAGCAAGGAATGACAGGTGTAAGTGGCACTTAGTTCACAACGAAAGTAATGAGGGCATTTTGTGAATCTTTATGTTTATGTGTCTATTGGAGATTAATCTTCTGCCTCATGATGGACACTTGTAACAGACGCAATCAAGAAAAAAGAAAGGTATCAAAGACAGTGGGGGATGGGAAAGTCAGGGGAAGGCTAACTTGGAGGGCTGGAGGAAGGGAAAGGATGGAAGAGACATAATTATGCTTCAACTAAAAACATTAAAAGTTAAAATTTAAAAAGTATAATAAAGTATTTAGAAGAATATTTTAAATTATGGAATGAGACTTTATTCAACCTAGTTATAATTTTTCTTTTCAAATACTTTAAGATTATTAATTCCATTTTTAGAATTCAGAAATACATATATAATGTATAATTAAAAAATAATAACCTTAGCAGAAATTGGTTGTGATTTTATAAGTGTTATTCTGTTAGCCTCATATACATTTGGAAATTGAATCCATTATATTGATCCAGATACACAAATGTGGAAATACCATTTCTTATGGGTGTACAGGCTGAGGAAAAGTATTTATGAACTGCATGCTTTGCAAATAAGGTACTTTCTCCTCCATGATTTACCTAATTATCAACATAAACCTCTCATGAATAAATGAAAACAAGGACTCAGTGCATCCATATGGCAAGCCAGACATTTGTTGAATATATGTATAGGTATACATACATATATATGATGTATATGTATATATATATATATATATATATATATATATATATATGCATACATGATAGACAGGTACAATACACACTGTGGTATGATAGACAGTTAGGTATGATACACACTGTGGTGTAATAGACAGTAAGGTCCAGATCTTGAGGACTTGACAGATAGGAGCATTTGTTCAGAGTTGGGATGGAGGAGCTTCCAGTCATAAAACTCTCGGTGAAGAAATGGCCAGCCTTTCTTGTGAAGTGTTGATCGGGAGTTGGAGAAAAGGCAGCTGGAGGGTCTCTCATCTAAGTGTGAAGTGCACACAGGTGTGGGAGGAGTTGGCTGAGCCAATATGGTCTTTTTTTGTGCCCACTGGAGATTAGTCTTGTGCCTCATAAGGAACAGGAAAATACACAGTCAGCTTAGTAAGACAGGAAGCCTGCATTCTAAAGAGCACAGCTGTGGGATATGCTGTACTTTCCAAACCAGGGTCATGCACATAATCCCTCATAACCCAAGATGTAAACCATATAAATGGAACAGTGTTTTCATACAAAACGGGGGTGTGGGCTCTGCTTCAGGTATAATGGTTGAGGAAGACTCTGGAAAATAAATAAAGGGTGTTTCAGTTAGATATCAGCTCTTCGTTTCTTCTCTAGCAAATTGACTTTGAAGGAATTCTATGTGCAATTGCTACTCTCTACTTTTTGACTCAGAAACAATGGGACACAAGAGTCACATCGTGTTTTTTTTATTGTTCCATTCTCTAAATATAGATCTTGATTGCTCCTGTGCTATAAGAGCCTTGTTGTCTTCCCATGTCAGCATAGCATGATGTAGGACAGACCAAGGACAGCTATTTTCTGTTTGGTAGATGCACTATACTAGAGGCACAGAGAAAATGGTAGTCTTGCTTAACTACATAGGGCATTTAACATAATTATCAGAGCTGGAGAGATGGCTCTGTGGTTATGAACACTATTTGCCCTTGCAGATGACCCTGGTTCAATTTCTAGCACTCACATGGTGTCTTACAACCATCTGCAATTCCATTTTCAGGGGATCCCAAGTCTGTTCCCCAGGCATGCATGTGGTACACTTACATACAGGCCAACATTAATATACATAAAATAAAAAAATAAATCTAAAATAGTTCTTGGTACTTGAGCACAGCCAGGACATAGGTGTACTGTAGTACTCATGGGGACCTGAGGCATACAAGCAGTAGTGGATCATGTCAACAACATGTCACAGAACTGAAGACACAATTGCAGTAGCTACCAGCTTGGAGGAGACTGTTCCCCAGTGTTTGCAGTGCCTGCCCTTTATCAGAATCTTTGCTCTTCTCATTTGTACTTCACTGTCCCTCTCTCATTCCCTGATTCATGGAAAGAGTAATACAGTTCTGAGAGGATTTTCTGCCTCCACCCATGGCTGGTTCTGTTAGCAGTGACAGACATGAGAAGGGTCTTGTCTCTAGTCCTGCACCAATCTTTCTTCATTAAACCCTCTCTACTCTTAGAAGTGCAACATTTTACAGACCTTTTTGCACTTTCTAGGAGTCTTCAGCTCTCGCATTCTAATTACGTTCATGGTAGCATACTCAGACAAGGATGGCACAGCTCCAGCCTTCTGCTGGTGCTCTTATGAGTGGAATTGGCAGTGTTCTTTCTATGAGCATTCCCATGTAGATTAAGAGAAGCTGGCCAAGCTGATCTCCTCCTAAGATGTTAGATCAAACAGGGTTTTACTTGTCTGACCTCAGATAAAGATTGTCTTCACCTTCTAATGCTCTGTGGGACCTGAGTCTTCGAGCCGTTTAAAGATAGTGTGAACTGCTTGTGTCCTGACTTATCACCCAGGATAAGTAGGAATTTATATAATTGGCTGGTTCAACTTCTGTCTTTTCTCTCTTGTTGGAAACAGAGCTGGTGATAAGATATCAAAACAAGGGGGATGTAACTCCCTCATACTTGGTATGCAAGTGTCATGGGTTAAAGGTCTATGGCCAGCATGCCAAATGGAGACGTCAGGATTCTCCCAGGATCTGAGAGAGCCAGGATGAAGATGGTGGGTCAGTAGAACAAGTCACAGAGGCTGCAGAGCAGCACCCTGCTGCACAGATGCAAGTCCACAGAGAGCCTCATGGGAGTGCTACTGGAATCAGGTTCTGTTCTGGCCAACCAGCCCTGTGCTTTTGTTCATGACTGTGTTTGCTAGGAGAGTTCATGGATTTCTTAGCTCTGGGGTTACAAGGCTTCACCTTTCTGAGCTTAATGGCTCTACTGAAGCCAAGAATAGGATGGTAGGTAATTTTCAAAAAATTAACTATGTTGTAAGGCTATCTAAATGTTTTTAGATAGCGTTTTAAATGTACGCAACATGTTAAATAAATGGTCTTTAGAAAAACATGTTAAATATTAAATACAAAGATGGAATTAAGCAAAGCTGAATGTTTTCATAAGTATATGACCATCAAGAAATGCAAACTATAAGACAGTTTTGTTTCAGCTTTTGGGAATTTTTTTGTGGTTTTAGTAGCTAGTCTCGAGTTCTTGGTCTAAGCTCCATCAACAGAAAGAGGCTAATGAAAAATGTCTGGGGAGGCAAAAATCCTTATGGACCCCTTCTGCACATGTCTACCTTTAAGCGTGCGCATGTGCGTGTATGTTTGGGATGTGTGTATATAAGTGCATGCAGTGTATATTTCTTTGTATGTTATATGTCTGTTTATATATTGTATGTGTGTGCACATGCACATGAGTCTGGAGGTGACACTGAGAGTTTTCCTCAATTGCCCTCTATTGTTTTTTAAAATATATTTTACATGTATTTGCTTGTGTGTATATACCTGTTATGGTACACACAAGGAAGTCAGAGGACAGCTAGCAAAGTCAGTTCTTTCCTTCCTTCAGGTGGATCCCATGGAGTCAACACTGGTAGACAGGCTTGGTAGCAGGCATCCTGCTGGCCCAACTATATCACTGGGCCTGTTATATTTCGTTTTTTTGAGACAGAATCTCTCACTCACCTTGGAGCATGAAAATTTGTTAAGGTTAGCTAGCCAGTGAGCCCCTGATATTCTCCTGTTTCTACTTTCCTAACATTGGGATTATACCATAAAACCACACATGGCTTTTTGCTTTTTATGTGGGGTCTGGGGAATCCAGACTAAGGCTCTTATGCTTGTACTCCAAGGAAGCATTTTATCAACAGAGCAGTCTCCTTGGCGTATATCTGTATTCTTAAACGATCATGTAGAGGAGTTTTCTCATCAGCATTCCAGTTTTATGTAGTTTCAGGAAAGAACAGAGGTGAGGAACTGTCTCGATGCCCCTGATATCTGGATACAGTAGAAAAGCTATGGTACAGGAGGACTGAGGATGCAGGTAGTTGATTGCTAGCGACTGTCTCCTGGTGATGTCGGCATGTAAAAGCATAGTGATTCATGTACTTGAATCACTAGTGACTTGTACTTATGATCTATGTTTATGCCTATGTGTGATGAAGGGTAAATACAGTTTTCTTAGGATGCTGCTGAAGATGTCGAAATGGGGACAAGCTCTAGTGCTTGTCAGTAAGTTCAGCCAGAACTCATCTTTCTCTTCACTGAAGATACGACAATATATCCTATTGTTGTATATATAGAGAGAAAACAGACTGCCCCATCCCGAGCAACACTTCTTGAATGTCCTTGTCTAGACTGTGTTGATCTCATGTCTGACCACAGATGTCTCTTATTCAGCCAATATCCAGCAATATCCAGCTCTTACTTTCCCATCCCTCTGCCCATCCAGTCTGTCCAGCCAGAAGAAACCACAAAGCCTGAGGTGCTGTACCCACCATTCATTTTCATTTTCTATTTTTTTCCTTGGGAGTTTTGGTCTTCTCACAGCATTTTGAATGTTCATTATATATAATTCTGTGTGACTCCTTTCAGTTTGGTATCATGCATTGTACCAGGAACAGGCTACTTTATAAACCTTTTAGGCTGTCTCACTCTGAGTCATCTGACTAACACTCATCATGGTACAGGGATTGAACAAGAAAGACTTTTGTTTAGCTCATAGTTTTGGAGGCTGGGGTGCCCAGAGGTAGGCACTGACATCTTTTTAACTCTTGGCAAGAGTCTTAGGGTACTTCATTCACAACAGAAATCTGAAGAGCTGGGAGGTTGGGGGAAGAGATAATAAGAGAGAGCTGTGCATGGGGAGAGTCCTCAGAGGTGGCTGATTGTGAAGGGAACAGTTTTCACTTGGACGTGTCTTTCATCTTGCCCGCTTATTTCATGTTGATGTGGAGACAGCATGTTAGCGTGCAAGGAGCCCTGTATAACAGAGTCCTCTCACAGTAACCAATCAAGTTGGCAGGGAAGAGAGCTCACTTCCTCTCCAAGACTTCATCACATCTCAGTTCTGACACTGCAAACAAAATCCTGTCATGACTTTTGGTAGTGACAGGCTACATTAAAGCCATAGCACAACTGAAAGGTCCAGGTAGGCTGCCTCTCATCACAGGGTATTCACAAAGTCCCTACTTCTTGAGATTCATGTACATGGTTAGGTAGGGTGTAAATGCTCCAGGTAAAATGGAAGTAGATTCTGAATTCCATCCATTTCCATGCCAGCTCTTCAGCAGCTGCCTTGTGTTGATGGCCTGCTGTCTCTTTGACAGCTGAATTACTGAGTTTGACCCAGGAATGTGAATAGTGCAGCAGACTTTGGAGCTACTATTCTGTTAATTACTAAAGACTCCTAAGCTTTCCTCTGGGCACAAACATTTGAATGAAGTGGAAAGTCACCTCGGTTTTGTCCCTATATTTTCTTTTGAATGTTTTGCCTTTTATTTGAATGTTTTATTTGTATTCAGCTTCATGAATTTATTGGTTCCTATACTTAGACTTCCCTCTTTCCACTTTATATCTCCAATGGATTGCTAGAAGTTCAAAGATGGCACTGCCTAAAATTTTATTCTCCATAGCACCTAGTATGAAGGAAGCTGCATCATGAGTACAGAGTTATCAGCAGTACACATACATCTTTACAGAGCCTAGAAAATTATGATGTTTTACTGTAGACGGATAAGTCTCTGGTGACCTTAATTGTTACCACAATTGTTGGTTCACAAACAGCTATAGCTGATTGTAACATTATGGGGTTTGCTTAATTAGAATTACTTTTTCTGGTCTGAATATCAAAATGACTTTCATGATTCCACAAAACAAATAAGTCACCATAGCTTAAAATCAAGATGTGCATTAATTTGTACATGAAAGATAATCCCCCTGATTGAAAGAGGCTAATTGGGGTTAGCTTCTGTTAGTGCAGAATTATGAATGGCTTTGATAGATTTTTTTTAGCATATGGGTAAATCCCTTTTTCTAACTTCCCATGACGAAGACTGTCTGTAGTTGATATCCTTTCAAGAATTTAACGAATAGCAGAGAAATCTTATCAGACCTAAATGTTTGTTCATTCCCTCTTGATAGGGATAATGAATTTCCTCCATCATTAAAGAAGGGTGGACACATGCACACTACAGGAACAGTTTAGAGCTGCTGTTTCTCCCCTTTCTCCTCTTTCCACTGATTTTCTTTTGCCTTTAAGAGTGGTGACACAAACAAAGGACATTGCTTTGTAACTGTAGTCATTGTCTTCTATTTATTCTTTTGCTGCTGCTCATGAATAAAATCCATCAAGTAAAACACTCTAATATTGTTGGAAAGAAGAATCAGTCTTTCCCTTTTCATTAAAGGCCTGGCTAGTGTGATGTTGAATATTGTATACAAAGAATTTAATGCGTTTGGGTTGGACACATTGTAATGTGGATATGTAACCATATTTTCTTAAAGCTGCATTTTTATCTGACAGAAAGCTGCAACAATACAGAAGTGAGAGTAACAAAAGAGGAATTAAGGTGAGGAGAGGAGAGTGTGGGAGTTGGAGGTGTGGTCAGGATAACAGAGAAGATTTTTAGGATGGCTGCTGATGTTCACGCAGTCACAGTGACCATGCTTGGCTCAGAGCTTTGTAGATGTGCAATTGGGGAGAGGAGAAGTGGACACATTTAAAAGAAAACTATTTGTAGGATGGAAAGACAAGACCTTGGCAGACAGATCAGAAGTAAAGCTGTAGGCTGTGAGGTCCTCTGGGGCATAGACTGCACAGATAGGCCTTTCTATGTAGGCTTCCCTTGCTTCCGTTTTTGAGATTCTCTATATTTTGGTTTATGTAAAAATATTTAATTAAAATAAAATAAAATGTTTATTTAGAGAGCCATGATTGATGGCCTGGATGACTGGCTGGTTTATCATTGGTTCATTCATGAGATTTTGACAAGGGAATGCTCTGAATACAGTATTCTATGAAACATGGTTCTGACTTTGCAAAGTCCAGTGTCTAGTGTATCAGAGAGTGTTTAATGTATCAGTCCAGCTTCTAGTGTATCAGAGTGTACTTAGCATGCCTGTTGCTATCTACAAATCACTGAACAGTTGTTCACCACAGTACTGGTTGCTTATGTGACCATGGGTCTATAATTTGCCACAGTTTCATGAGAAATCTTATCTAAGAGGACTTCATCACTCATAAATCCATGCCTCTTCTGGGATAGCTGGGGCATAGCTGATGCTCGAATTGACTTCTGAAGGACAAATATGAATGGCAAGTAGGTAGGGGAGGAAAAGGAACATAGATGAGGAGGCGAAAGGCCAAGACACAGGATACCATAGGATACATTCCAGGGACTTGCAGTAGGCCAGCAACATTTGGGAAAAGGGAGTGAGGAGCAGAAATAGATGTGGTTAATTGCAGGAATGATGTTTATAGAAATAAGCAAGTGCCAGATCACGAAGGGTCATGTTTATTGATCCAGAAAATACCCAAAGCCTTTTCTCTTTTGAATAAGATACCAACAGCTAATGATATTGAGAAGGAACGTTTACAGGAATCGAGAAACATCAGATAAAACAATGCAAATCAGAAGAGGGGGCTTCCCCAGCAATCACAGTTGTGGAGCTGCTTCTGAGCAGCACGCAACCAACAGGGTCCAATAGTTTATTGAGGTAAGGAAAGGTAAGGAAAGAAAGGGGCCCATTAGGTTCAGCTGTGAGAACAGATGGCTAATGACCTTGGTAAGACCTGTGTGAGTAGAAGCAGGGACCGGATAATGGTGGACTAGTTACAACAGAAGTGATGCATTAGAAGAGAAAGGAAAGGGAACAATCAGGAGGAAACTGAGGCAAACTCGCCAATCTATTCATGGTGGAGGAACCTTGGCATAGTTAAAATAGCCAGTCCACATGGTCTGAATACTGAGGACTACTAAATATCTGGAATGGTAGACATACCAGTTACCCTGATATGATCATTACACATCATACATATATTAGCATATCACACTGTCCTCCATAAATGGATAAGCCACAGTTTATTATAAATATAAATACAGTCTGGTAACTTTTGTCTCAGGAGGACTGGAAGTTAAGGGTCATTCTTGGGTAAACAGGAAGTGTAAGGTCAGCCAGAGAGACATGGAATCCTATATCAAAATAAGTAAAGAAATAATAACGTTTTAACAGTAACTGATAAGCAGTGAGCAAGACATAGTCATCATGTATTACATTCCAAGGTGAATACATTGGAACCTAAGAAGTTAGTATCTTATCTCAGGTCAATAGGTTTGAACAGGAAGGAATGAAGCCTTAGACTCAATTAGTTCCACATCCGCAGAACTTATGCTTTCTCTTGACCACTCTGTGTGTGATGCTAGTGCTGACCATGATGAGCAAGAGAGCATTTCCCAATGAAATGGACACGAGGTATCTATAGCCTGTGATTACGTCACCCTACTTTTACTACATTGTGGCAGTGAGTCATAATTTGTATCACAGATGAGCTATGAATAAAACATAGCTAAAATAGCTTTACAAATGAGAGTTGGAGGGACAGCACCCAGAGGGTCTCCCCTTTCTCAGAGGAGAAGGGAAGGTGAGAATGGGGGATCTGTGTGAGGGGGAACTGGGAGGAGATGGGTGGCTGACAATTGGGATGTAAAGTGAATAAATAAATTAACAAATATTTGAGTTCCTTTTCATGTTTAAAGGTCTGGTCAATGTTTTAAACCTACAGTTACTCACAAATTACACCTAAATTTCCTCCCAGAATGTGTTAATGCCCCCTCTCTGATGTGTGGGCCTACGGTATAATCACCTACTTCTTAGGCTAACTGTCTGTGATCTAGTAGAAACACAGATGGAGACAAAGGGTCTCAGCATTGGTTACTATTAGGAAAAAGTATCTTTATATTTCTGTAGGTTTTTACTTTAGTGGGAGCAGGGTGAGGGGAGGTCTCATTTAAACAAGCTATTGTGTTGGATTCAGCTTGTGGAAAGTGTGCACAAAGCAATTTTAGGTTCTTTCTTTTTCTTTTTAAAAACATTTCGATGATACATAGGTGAGAAAAGTGGCTCAAGGGAAAGGGGGTTAATGGCTCAGCTGGAGCCATTATATGTGGAGAAGATCAGGTTTTAGAAAGATGTTTCATTTTTCCTACCAATGTCCTTGGTTGTCAAACACCGAACATCAGAAACACATCCAAACTAAATTGGCCTGTGGGAAAGACAGCAGTCAAGGTTATGAAAACATCAGAAAACAGTGAGTTATCCCACCCTGTTGCAGCACCTATGAGAAGCTGCAAAGGGATGAAAGCATCCATGTTGCCAGCTGGGCCATCTGTTCAAGTTGCTGCCAGCCCGGTCAGTGTGGGGAGGGAGACACCTGTCGTATGCATTCACATGTTGCAGGAAGCATAGTTGTTGGTGTTTGGCAGGTCAGGCCCTTCTCAGAATCAGAATGAGACAAGCGCTTTGGCACTGGATGGCTGCATATGGTACACCATCCTTCCAGGGGGCAGTAGACATGTGGTTGGGATCTCTCACTGTGGTGGACAGTGTCAACGACCCTTGAAACATCACACCATAAAGACCTAAGTGATGCTGTTCCCACCTTTTCTAACAGTTGGAGCTTCCTGGTGTGGAAAACATGAGTGAAAGGGCTAGTACCAATAGCACTGGAGGGAGATAATGTTGACCTGTTTTTAGGTACTTGCATGTGTTGTCTCTATTCTATAAATCATACTTTGAAAGAGAAACAATCTATGGAAATTAAAACTAGAATTATTTGAGTGACTTACTCTATATCTCAAAGGCAGTAAACTAACATCAGATCTGTAGCTCTTAATCTCATGGTCCCAAGAGTGCCATCTTCACTCCAGAGAGGATGTAGTTGGCGGCATTTTGTACATTCCTTAAGTTCAAGGTTATTTAGACATTATTAACCACTGTGAGTGAACATTAAGATCTCAGCCGCACATATATTTGGTTATTAAAAGCCTGCGTTTTGTCTGGATTTCAAATCTAGTGTCTGTAAATAGAAACAAGCCCTGGATCATTTGTCTGTTTGCTTGGAAAGAAAAATAATAGAAGATCAATCTCAGATTGATTCGCAGTCAGAAGCATAGATTATGTTTGGGAGACAAAACTGACATATTTTTTAAGAAGGCTTGGGAATTTACCTTGCTTGAAGACAAGAAAGCAAATTTGATATCATTTATTTATTGAATGCTAGTATTTAAATACTCCATCCTGGGTAGAAATGTCTGTATTGTTTTGATATATGTGTTATAACTGACCTTTTTCTTCTTTTGGAGTTGGGGATGGAATTGAGACTGATTTGCTGTATAGCCTAGGTTTGCCTCAAAGTGGTAAACTTTAGCTGCCCAGCTCTTGGGATTATAGATAGGCAGGCGTCACAATACCCAAAGAGCCAGCATTTTAAAGTGAGGCATGATATGTAGTCTACAGGGTGTTCCAAAGTGGGAGGTGCTCCTTGCACCCACATCTAGTTAAAGCCACTTAGGCAGTGACTCTGTTGTATTACAGGGTGGCACTTCTCAGGAGCAAGTATGAGATATGCATACCTGGAAGTCAGGAGAAGGGGTCAACACCCCTCCCTCATTTGATATATACATACAGGTTTTTAAATTTATCAAAGCAGATAACAAAGATACAATGTTGAAGAAATCTTATTTACAAAGATCAGGGTAACTATAAATGCCAGGGACACATAAGAGAGGGCTAGGGTTTGTAAGCTAAGTCAGGAAGGATGCTGATTTTATAATAATGAAATTTGGGGTCCAGGAAATAAAAGTACCAACACGTGGCAGGGCTGGGGTGCAGAGGAAAGTGTGGCCTTTTTCAGTAAGTAAAAGACATTTAATGTGGCCAGAGAAGAAACCAAATATGAGATATGAAGCAGAGGGCTGGGCTCAAATCTGAGCTCACAGACTGTGATGGGAGCTGAATTTGAAATTATTTTAATTGGTAAGTCATACAATCAAACTATAATTATAATGACCCTTCTGGACTCTGAGCATAGGGAAGGGAGGAGACTTGGATAGAGGAGATTAAGAATGGAGGAAGAAGACCAGGTCATAATCCAGGGAGAAATGACAAAGCCTGAGCCAAGATGGTGACCAAAGGACTAGATGGGACTTCACATTTACAAGTGATCAATTGTGATTCAGGCCAGATGACCCTGAAAGATAATGCTTAGTTCTCTGAGCTGCGTGTACAGCCCTCACTCTAAGAGGGAAGACATTGGGAAGAACAATGATTCAGACAAGACAGGTTAGGATCTTCATGTGGAAGTGTGAACTATACAACAGAAGTAGCTCCAAAAGCTTGTCATTTAGGGATGATCTACTGAAGCTGCAGAGAGTAAATGAGATCCTTTTCAGGGAAAAGGGAGAAGAGGATTGTGGGAAACTGGGGCTTCCTGATATCCAGGGAACAGCAGATGGATTAGCAAACGACCTCTGAAAAAGGCAAGGGAAAGGTGTGGTGGGGGGGGCAGGGAGGGCATTTGGTGGAAGGACCTCAAAGGGCAAGCGAGAACAGCTCCAAAAAGGGCAGAGTTAACAGGTTGAAGTGTACAGAAGTCTAAACAAAGTCTGAGAAGCACTTGTTGGACTTAGCAACCTCGAGGCTGCTGGACTCCTAGTTATATAATCCAACTCTAAAACAATAAGTGGAAACGACTAATTTTAAAATTAAAATTTAAAGCTTGAAAGAATTGGTTTTAACTAAAATTATTGCATGAGTTCCAATATGTGATTTGATTATTTTTCATATTTCGAGCCAATTTTCAAAAGGCATTAGGATCTGATGGTATGTATTTGAGAAGTGTTTCTAGTTGAACATTTTAGATGAAGATTAGTAGGTCACATATTCACACAGTAGAAATAAAACCAGCCATGCATCAGGCTTTATCCTATTAACACTCCATGTAATTATAATATGAAGGATTGCTAGTGTCAATAGAAGGAACAAAAGTAGTAAGACCTTAATGAAGTAATCATTTATATTTCATAGCATTCTGTACTTCCATGTACAAAGACGAGCAAACCAACACAGTCGGTAAGTACTTTTGGAGAGAGAGGTAGTGACTGATGAAAGAAAGCAACACTGTATATACTTGGTGTTCAGTGCTTACAATAGTCCATCCACCAATTAATACTCTATGACTTTATCCTTTCTGACTTCTCCCTGTCTAGAGCTTTTCACAGCTTTCAATAGTGACCTCCCCGCCCCCAATTCACAAACGTTTTTTTTTTTTTTTCTTGATGGTAAAGCAAACATATCTTTGGGAGCTTAAAATGACATAACAATCTATCTTAAATTGGCTCAGTGGATTGCATTTCTTCTCTCTGTATAAGTTAGTCTACGGAGATGTCTGTAATGGTCAGTTGCTAGGCAAAGTGAAGAGCTGAAGCCAGGGCCATCAGTCCCTTAGGATGAATAACAAACAGCACAATCTGACCCTGTCCCAGCAGCAGCATGACCACTGTGTGAATTAATTTGCTGTTTTCTTTTGAAAGCTGCCTCAAGAATATGTGCTGGAAAGTGGCTTTTATGTGATTCTGTGTTGACTCTTGGGGCTTGTCTCTCATATGTACTTAAAATATGAATTATGCCCCAAGTCTCTTGAATCTCTTCAGAATCATTCTACTCCAAGGAAATTTCATTTAGCAAGTCCCAGAGTGATTTCTGTTCATCAATTATGGAAGAGAGATTCAGGGTTTTGAGTTTTAACTGGTTGTAATTTTTGACATTTCCAGACTATGCTGGGCAAAAAAATTCCCAAGTCCTTGTATATTCTTTTCAAGGATGGTCAGCTACGAAGTTGGGGATTTTGTAACTTTAACAAGGCATTTTAAATTGCTTGAGAGATGATTAATATCTAACATCTTTTTGGAGTAACAACATTAAATCTTTGTTTTGTGTAGTTCTGCAACGATGTTTCAAAATATAGTCTGTGTCCACTTAGAATTGATTGCTAAAATACACTCCTGTGTGCCATGGCCAGAGGTTTAAGTGATATTGTGAGCAATTACTGGTACATGTTGCAAGTTTAATTTCTAATAATAGGAAAGTGGTTGCAACATTTCTGATACAGGCGCAGCATCTAAACTTCTGGTAGAAATGTTGTATACACCGGTGAGTAAAGTCAACTCCACACTGGAAATCTATTTCCTTCGCAAAAGGAGATGATACTGTGCTCTCTGTGACAGGGATTGCTAATGTGTTTGCCCTTTTCACTGTCTTCTTACTCATACCAATTCTGAGATTGATTGGCTTATGATTATGAGATCATTCCAGTGTCTGAATGCTTAGGTACCAAGAAATCCAGAAAGGCTTTTCCTTGGGAATAAAGACCCAACTTCGAAGCAGAGATATAGGATGATAGTTTGGATGTTGAGTCTGGCTGTATGCCACAGACCCATAACCTCACTGGCTATGTACAAATCTGTCCTAAAAGTTTTAGTTTTTTAAGACAAATGCTACAGAAGTTCAAGGTGATTAGCCACTAATTGAATTTCTTAGTAAGCAGAAAATAACCAAAACTCTCAGAGAAAAGTAAGACAAAGTATATTTCTGTATTTTAAAGTCAAGAACCATGACAAAAATACAGTGTAATGTGATTATATATATATATATATATATATATACATACATACATATATATAATATTATATATAAAAATTATATATATAAAATATATATATAAATTTAAATTTATATATAACATACACACACTATATATATATGTGTGTGTGTTATATATAAATTTATTTTTATATATATATTTATTTATATATATTCATATATATATAAATTATATATAAATTATATATATATATACATATATATATATATATATATACATATATATATATATATATGAATAGATGTTAGTTAACTATTCAGAGTTTACCACATAACACAAATATGTATATACATACATGGCTATGTATATCATATATGGTATATATACATATACCAATGTCTATATAAAAACAATAAAAATAAAATACAGGCTTAGAATATTTATTGTACCATGTCGTACCTAGCAGTTTACAATTCTTGCTTCAACACTTTAAGGTCTATACTCTATACATTGCAAAACGTATGTTATTTAGTACTTTCAAGCCTCTATACATTGAAAGGGCAAGTAAAAAAGTGGTTAACTTAAACCCAAACATATAAAATTACATTAAATATAAATACATTAAATACTCTTAAAAAGACAGACATTTAATAATTTAAAAAATGATCTAAAAATCAGGACCCAACTATATCCTGTCACACAGAAAAATACAGGTTATAAGTAAAGTGCTGGAAAATGATTTCCATGTAAATAACATGCTCAGGAACCTAATGAGCTTGTAATAATAAGCCTGTAATAAGCCAGAATGTCAAACAAAGATAATGATAGGAGTTAAAAGGAAAGTCAACCAAGCAGGACAGGGGCAAATCGGAGAGAGTAGTATCCATCATAAGAAACATGAAAGAACTATCCAGCAGAACCTGGAAATTCATGAAGACACAGAACAAATGAAATACTCAAAACCCAAACCAGAGATTTGAAATTGAACAGAGTTCCAACATATGCCAAGCAACATAGAAACAGCTGTTAATTATCTGTGTGGTCAGGATAGCTGTCAGATTTTATTTTTCTGAGAAAATATTCTGGGATGACATAGTGTAGATTCTTAAGCTACGCACAGTGACTTAGAAGCAGTCTGTAGTCTGGCTTCTATAAATTTTTTAATAACAAGATTTATTATAATTGGCTTGGTTTTTTTGATGTGAAGGTAGATTTAGGTAACATTATTTTGTCTTTTAAATCTTTTTGTATATACTCAAGTAGTTTGTGAATTGTAAAAGTACCAACATTGGCCTTAAATCTTTCTTTGCATGACCAATAATTCTACCAAACCTTTACTGTGAACAGTTTGAGGGTGACTTTTCAGTTGGTTACTGGCTTCTACTTGACTGATTAGAAAGAGCTCCGTGTGCTTAGGCTACAGATGCAGGTGGCATCTCCTGGTGAAGAAGTGGGCTCTGCTCCCTATTTGTGTCCCTGTGGGGCACATTCTCACTTATGCGTGAAGGTGGCCTTGGGGTGCCTTTAGGGAGGTCCTTTTTTCCCCCTCAAAACAGAGCTTTGAATTTTGTCAGGCACTTGGACAGAGCAGGAGGGCACTTGGCGCCAGGAGGAAAAAAAAAAGGCTTTGAAAGGGGAGGAGGGAGGACAGCAGATGGATTTGGCCGACTTCATGGCTTTGCCCAGGGTTGACTCTGGTTCGGAATATGAATTAGGCATCTGCTGATTGGTGCACATTGTTTTGTTACACAAAAAAAGGGAGTTTGGAAGATTGTTGTGTTTGTGTCTTGCTACTCTGTGGAATAAAATCAAGAATAAATATGCTTGTTTGATATGATAAACATATCGTAACTGCTCCACGCCAAGGCACAGACTGAATTCCTTGATGGCCCAGAGGAACTGTTACAACTTGGGAGCACCACCAGGGGCATTTGGTTTGTTGTTACTGTTTTTCGTTTGTTTGTTTATAACATTAAGAGGTAAGAATTGTAAGTCAGAAATGAACTTGGACATTGAAGTTGAAGATGCACTTTATAGGGTGTTTGGGTTTTCCTAGATGAATTTTTATTCTTTCCTTATTGAATTATAGTAGCTGCACAGTCAGCTCATACATAGGTCTTGCACATTTTAAATGGCTTATAATATATATTCAAAAATAAAAAAGTAGCGCGGAGTCACCATATTGTCTTACTCAGAGGACACATAACAAACCTGTGTGTGAGTTTGTTCATTTTCACCAAGACAATATAATGAACTAATCTTTCTCTTAAGGGCTGACATTTTGGAGGACTATTACCAAACTGGGAAATAGAAATGATCTGGCTTATCGAGTTTCTCTGTTCAAATGAAGGCAATGCCTCATCATTTAAAACCACTGTGTGCTACAACGAATGCCAATAAATAACATTTATTTTCTAACAAGATCCACACAGCAAGGTTCAGTTAAGCTGCTCCAGGTAAACATTAGCTGCCACGGCTTCAGTTACTGCCACATACTAAGGAGCGCCTACTCTGGCTGGGTCCTGAGTGCTCTCAGTTTGCCTTCTCAGGCCCATTGTCTAGAATACTGTGTTTTAGGCTAGTACATCTCATGTATGTCCTAGTGTTATTTGATTTATGACATTGATATACTAGGGCAAATTCTGCCTAGGCTAATAATTCCTTCTCTAAATAATTAAAGGCAGTCTCTAGTTCTTTTGCCTGAGAGGATATGTGTTAGGGATGGGACGAGGCTGTAAATGATAGACAGGAAAATGTGAAGGGTATTTACTTATATGTGTTTATTTTATCGCTATTGTGTCTTCTGTGGTTTCCACTGGAAGATGTATTTTATGTTTTGTGTAATGAGTGCACTCTCTTATAGAGTAATGAATGATACATGTACTGGGTTACATGCTTTGCTATTAGCTATGCTTGATCAGTGTATTTTCCAGTGCCTATGGAGCCTACAATTGTATTTACTTTTACTTAAAATATGAAAAATAAAATGAAGCCAACAGCTTAGTAAAATATTCATTTTGGTTATATAAAGGATTTAGCTGGGTCTGAATAATTTTAAGAATAGAATTGCAAGTTTTAAGAAAATATAATTTACACAGTAAATAAGTTGGGTTGTTACCAAAACTGTACCTGTCCTGACAGAGAAGCAAGATTGTATTTGCTGACAAATCTGCTAGTAAGCAGTTCTGTAACTACACCACAGCTGGGTTTGGGGAAGACACACAGAAAGGCAGATCTAGAATATTTTTTTTCTCAACCTTATCAGCGTGTTACTGTTTTAAACATGTAGTGCTCTCTTGAATGTGCTGAAATAGTACTCAACACATTAGGCAGAATAGGCTGACCTTATTCCACTCCCAGGACCAATTTCAAGAGAGAGATGTATTTTAAAACAACAGTGATTTTTTTGCATTGTTGTTGATTTCCGTTTATGAAGTATTTATTTTGAGTCCATAATTCATATAACATACTACCAGTCAAAATTGGTGATATTAATTGGCTTGCTCCACATGGCTTGCTTTTACAGAACCCAGGACCACAATGGGCCATAAGTCACTACTTAAGAAAATGCCCTACAGTTTTGCCTACAACCTGATTTTATGGAGACATTTTCTTGAGCTTCTCTCCTTTCAGATGACTTTACTGTGGATCAAGCTGACATAGAACTGCCCAGCAGAGTGTTTCAATGGACTGGTGGAACTCACCTGCGAAGCATCTGGATCTGAGCTGTGTTTTTAGATTGTCAATAACTGCTTCTTGCTTCCTTCCTTCCTGTTTTGTTTAAGTCACATATTTCTTCATGATTTGGAAGTGTGTGTGTGTGTGTGTGTGTGTGTGTGTGTGTGTGTGTGTCTGTGTGGGCATGCACATGTGTGTGCACTTTTAAGAATTCATTTGGTTTTGGTCATTCAATCAGGGTTAGTGTTCGATTTTTTGTTTGTTTGTTTGTTGGTGTTCGATTCTTCGTGAACAATCTCATCTTTTTATATATGTATATTCATAACAGACTTATTTGTGATAGCCAAAAACTAGGAACAACCCAGGTACTCCTCACCAGAGAATGTAAAATTTGGTTAATTTATACAGTGGAGTACTATTCAGTCAGCAAAACAAGGACATCATGAGTTTTGCAGGCAAATGGATGGAACTAGAAAATATTTTAAAGTTTCAACTCAGTTTTTGTTGACTTTTTTCTATTTTCTATTTTTGCTTTTATTTTCCTCTTCTTCCAGTTTTAGCTTGGTTGGTACTTTTGCTATTCTTTACTTAAAATAAGTAAGTAATTTACCTAAAGAAACTCTATGTCCTTCAATAGTACAGGTAAGCCTGAAGAACATTATGCTAAGCAGAATAAGTCAGTCTCGGAAGGGAGGGCAGTGTCCACGTAATTCCTAGTATATGCAGAATCTAAAATAGCAAAACTCACTGAGGCAGAGATCCAAGTGGTGGTTGTGCCAGGATGGGGGCGAATGGGTGTGAAGTTTTCAGAATGCAAGCTGATCTCTGGTAGCTTCTAGAGATCTGCTGTCCATCAGTGTGAGGCCTATAGGAAACAGTGCCACATCACATAATTAATAGTACTGTACCAGCCTTAGCTGCTTTTCAAAATAGTAATGTCATCATGGGTGTTCTTATTGTAGTATGAAGTAAGGCTTTTTTTCTGATGCCACATGAGTGTGGGCTTAAGATGTCAATAGAGTAAGACTGGACTAGTTGCTTTAAATTGTACCATATATGTGTTTAAATTATGAGAATTCAACTATGCTCAAGAGAGACAGAAGAATAAAATGAAGTAGTTCGAATGGTTCTTCCCATATATGCATCAGAGAGCATGTATGCGTACACACACACACACACACACACACACACACACACACACACACACACAAAACCACCCAACTGTGTGGAGAAGTAAATTTTGTGGCAAATAAATTATATTTTAATAAAGTTACTTAACTAAAGGAGAGCCAGTCAGACGGCTCAGTGAACGAAGGTATTTGGTACCAAGCCTGGTGACCAGAGTTCAATTCCAGGAACCACACAGCTGAAGGAGGGACTGAGTCTTGCATGCCATGGTATACAGGACTCATAAGTACATGAACAAATGAATGTCAAGATATTTTAAAGGCAGAAAATAGAAATGTGGAGGAAAGACATTTTGGATTTTAGGGAAACCTGTAGTGTGTGAGCACCTCAGCTTTAGTTTTACTTGTCATACTTGGCTGAGTTCAGTTCATTGCATGTTCTATAACATTTGTAGGAAATTGGCCCATAATGTAGATCAGAAGTAGAGTGCAAGGCCCTGTCCTTGTAACATGACATGGAGATATTTGTTCATAACACTACATTGTGTGCCCCGTATTTGCTTACCAAGTCTCTAATATTGGATCTCTGAGGTAGTTCTAGTTTGTTGTCTTCATTCTGTAAGTAAATAGCGTTTATAAAGGAGTTAGTAAATTTATCAAAACAGGCTGTTGAACTCCATCTGCTACTTCCGGTCCAGTGAATATTAGGTGTAACCATCCCTGTATCTAGTGGCAGATACTGAGAGCAGAGCTTTACGATCCAGATTTCCAGTAGGAAAACAAGCCCTGATCTGCAGTGTCTGCCAGCTTCTGTGGGGTGAGTCTTCCAATTGTGGCTGAATTCCAACTGCCAATATGATGCCACTAATTCAGACTGAGAGAGAGATGTGTGCTTGGCCCTCAGGACCGGCCAGCCCTCCAGTCCAGTGGAGCTGCTTCATAAAGTTGTTATGAAGATTTATTAGGGGGTAGGCAAAGTATAGGCCATAGACTATACCTCAAAACCAGTAGTCTTTATTGATTTTATTTCTCTGGGTCTCTCCCTCACCTAAGAGTTTCTTACGTTCTTCATTTGCCAGTATCTAAGCACTTAGACCTCAGTGCTATCAGCAGACGCATAAAACAGTGTGACTCTGTTCACTGCCTTAATCCACGTAATAACTGGCTGGCTACAAACTGTAATTAAATAAAACTTAAATACCTTGAGTCCCTAGGGAGCACAGTGTAGAAGTATTAACGTCTTTGCTTTTCACAGAATACATGATAGGATGAATGTTAACTGTTTTGCAAGTTCAGTATGAAGTTGTTTGGAGGCTTTCTCTAGTCTTGTAATCATTAATTGCCTACCACTATTGCTAGAAACATCTGGGTAATATTAAATTTTTCCATTTATAGTTATGATATAATGAATGACATATGCCCACTTCAGCTTATTACAGCTAGGCATGCATATTTAAAGCCAATAAGACAAGTGATTGCATGCATGCCTTTGGAGAACAGAGCTTAACCATTTATTTACATAGATTTGATATTTTGTTCATGGGAATTTGAGGAATATTTATTGCTGTCACTGTACACATTTAAAAACTTCAAGTACTCTTAGCTTCTTATGTTACCCCTGGGCCCTCAGTGTGATACTTGTATAATTTCTTTTTTTTTTTAGATCTTACATACCCCAGAAACTTCTTCTACTATGTTCTGTCTGCTCAAATTTGGAGACATTTCCTAAATATTTTATATATAATAGCACAGTTAGGAATATAACTTAGGTTTTGTTAATAATTCAAGTTGCTTCATTATGGAGAATGGAAAGAAATTAAATGTACTGTGTGCCAGTTGTTTAAAAAAAATACGCAGTCAGCTTGAGTTGTATTTAATCATGAGATCAAATGTAACACTTACATAGATTCCGGATGAGCAGAGAATCCTCATAAAGCAATGGGCAGCCTCACCAACCTCATCAACACCAGACCTGCAGTCAGTGTGCAAAGTGTGCACCATTGACTCATGAGAACAAAGCATTTAATTTCAGTTGTTTTTCTATACTTTCTTTTAAAAAAACCCTCCTTTATAAGGGAACAAAAATTTCCCATAGTTTTCAGTGGCTATCACACAGCCATGAAATGTTGAGACTATCAAATGGAGGCATTTCTTATAGTTACTTTTCTGTATTCTCTGAGTAAGCCTATGCTCAGCCCTTCATTGTAGACAGTAAAGTATACAAAGCTCCTTCCCCTCTAGGGCTAGCATTCATTGCTAAGGCTAGTTAGCTACCACATCATTATTCATTAGTAAATAAGGTGTTCAGCCCATTGCTGGCATCTGCTCTAATAAAGCATACTAGCTGCCGGGGTATTGCTCCCATAGTGTCTCATTTATTACAGTGGCAAATAAGCGTGGTGATTAAACAAGGTGTACCACCAACAGTTCTGATGTAGTTAGTTGTGGAAGAAAATGTCCTTATGACAAGCAGCCATCATTTACCAATATCATGAGAAGCCAGTTATCATATGCTGATGCTTAGAATTTGCAAGTAAAATTTGGTCCCCAACCAAAGCAAACTTTTGCAATACCCCTGTGAAAATGTTATAGGAAATACAGGCTTGTAGAATCTAAATAACCATGCCAAGGACACTCAGTCATGCAAAGAAGCAGAGATAGAGGCTACCAAGGTCCCATCACAGTAGCACATTCTGTAGTCATATTGAAAACTAACCAGGCCTACACACACATGTGTGTGTATGCGCAGACACACACACAACCAAGTTAATGACAGGTGACACAGAAAGATGTTTAAGGAATTCATAAAAGAAGAGAGTAGTTAGGTCAAATGTTACTGTGTTTTCAGTATGTTAGAAATATCGCTGAAGTTGCTAGAGATAAATGTAAAACATTAAATCAAAAGCTCACTGGAGCCCTGAAGAAGTAGCTTTTCCCTCTTTTGACCCTGGTGACTGGCCTTCCTGGAGCAGAAGAAATGGCTGCTGTATTTCTCCCTCTTGGTACTTCAAAACCTGTTTACCATCCCTGGATCTGCCTGATAGGGTGATATTTAGTGATCTGCTTGTAGGTTCTCTAAGGAACTCTTGACATCAGTCATAAATCCCTATTCAGTGTCCTGGCAATGTGGCCATACTTTCTATCTGTGCCACAGGTACAGACTAGCCTCATGGCTGACACATGCTCAGCCTCTGAGAACAGCTCCACAAACTAAGAACTGAAGTCCCAGCTCTCTGTAGAACTGGTTCTTCACTATTGGAATTAAGTTTGTTTGCAAATCTCTACACACTCTGGTAAGGCTGTTTTTACATGCTTGACCACTGGATGGAAAAAAAAGACAAATCTATTTAAAAGGCAATTTAACATTCTTTAGAAGCTGGATGACATGAATAAGCTACCCATCCAGACTTTCAGTGGAATGTCCCTCTTTCCCTTTAGGTAAAAATCTACATTCATATATTTAAATAGTGTCATCTCCTAGCTATGCATTTAAATTTTAGAAGGTCAACCTCTTGCACATAGTTATAAGACACACACACATAGTATAAATATACATATATAAAATATATGTCACATATATGATATATATATATATATATATATATATTCCATAATATAAGCCTAAGCATTTTTCTTATCAATAATTTGTTGCACAGAGGGGTATCACAGCTAATAGGGCTTCCAAATTACCAGTGAAAGTGACTCTCACTATTGATAGATAGTTCTAGGCACAGGAATTTCTTCCCATATTAAAATCGTGTGTGCCTATGGATACACATACATGTGGTAACAGGTGCCTGTGTGTGCATGTGCTAGCCAGATGTCATCCTTGGGTGTCATTTCTCAGGCACCATCTACCTTATGTGTTGAGATAATCCTACTCCTCTTTTCAAAACATCTCAAATTTCATCTAATAGTTTATTAAACCCACAAAATAGTGTATACTTCTTTCATGATGCTTTTGCTTTTTCAGTATCTGTGCATTAACTAGCTTCCCATTGTCTTAAGTCCCCTAAGACGTCATTAATACTTATTGGCAGAAACCCAGCATTCTGTCCAGCTAGACCAACCTGAAAGTCACTTGGCTAGACACCTGACACATTCTTTGACCCTCCCTGGATAGGTACAATGGAGAGCTGAGGCCATTAAACCTTTCATTCTCGGGTTATCATGGTTATTCTTACTGTCTTCTTACTGACCCTGGGGGATAAATTAAGGACCTGACAGTTGTGTGTCATGGAATCTCTTAATCCCATAATCCATCTCTGGCCTGCTAAAGACCCTCAGGTGTCTGTAACCACATTTTTTTCTTTAACTCTGTTCCTCTGTTAGTAACATTTCTTTTCAAAGAGCTTAGCAGGTTCTGTTTGTTTTTATTATTACTTTTGTTGTGACACTTGTAAAATTATGTTGTATTTTATTTTTCTAAACTAATAGATAAAAATATATGTATTAGATTTTCAGAGTGTGTACATGTTTATTTTTACTTTGCAAATTATATATACTAATATTCTAACATAGTACCTGTAAATTTGATATTAGAAATTAAATGTTCTAAAGGACTAAGAATAGCTCTTTTAAAAATGGGTTGATTGTCTTCTTAATTGCATACTGTAAAATAATTCCAAACCTATGCCTACATTTACTTTTCTTGAAGTATATGTAGAAATTATGCTAACATTATATCTTAGTTACTTCTTAATTGCTGTGACAAACACAATGAGCCCAGAAACTCCTAGAAGTGTTTATGGGGTTAGGGAGGATGAGGTCACAGTCATCATCACAGGGATCATGGTAGTAAGCAGGCAGGCATGGTGTTGGGGTGCTAGCATTGACCTTACATTCTGACACACTGGGAAAGGTTAGGAGTGCTAACTCAGAGTGACAAGTACTTTTGACACCTCAAAGCCTGCCCCCAGTGACACACATCCTCTAACAAGGCCATGCCTCTAAATCATTTGCAAACAGTTAGACCTACTAGGTACCAACTCCTTAAACATCCAAGTCTACGGGGTGCCCTTCTCATTGAAATCACCATGCTTTACCAATAACAAAAGAGGTGTGGTAGATGGTAATAAAATTACATTAAAGATAAAATGTTGATAATGCTTAAAAGAAGCCATGTTACAAAATATGATCATTTGAATTAATGCAAAGAATTGAGTCAGAAATAAGCTTCAAAAAAAAAAAAAGTCATTATTAAAAGTAACTGAGGTTTTTGTGACCTGACATGGATGCTGCAGTTTTGAACTAATATCGTCTGTGGTTACCTGTTCAAGACCTATACAAGATCATGCCAGCCAAAACTCTGACACAGAGAGGATAATCTCCAGGCCCTGCCCATTACAGGGAAACTGTTGTCAATGGATAGCTGTAGGTGGGAAGAAGAATCATTCTTTTTTTTCTTTTGGATTTAATGACTGTTTTCCCATGCTCCCGTGCACATCTGGGTAGGCAGCGCTAGCTGAGCTTAGTGGGTTACTAGAAAACATGAAGAAGGCAGGGAGCTGTTTGATAGAACATGGGAAGAATTAGAATGAAATTATGAATAGATGTGGTCATTTCTCATTACGTAGAGTATGGAATTTAAAAAAAAAACTTAAAGAAAATAAAATATAGTAGGTAGAAAAATTAAATTTACCTCTAACAAATAGTTTACCTGTAAAAATATGGAGGAATGGCTCTGGATTCCCAGGGGATGTGGTAGGAGACTGGAGGTTGGGAGGGGAAACTGTAATTGAGATGCATGGAAAAAATAATTAGCACTAGTCAGATGACTACCTAGTCAAATAACACCCAAAGCAGTTTAATTCAATTCATTATTCTCTGCGTAACTTCAGCTTGTAGAGTACTACAGTTTTAAAAAGATATATACTCCATTCCTAATTTTTTAATCTATCTTACATCTGAAAACTAAAAATATATGTGCAATCGTTTAGATTCAAATGGAAAAATATATATTTTTGAGATTTACTATTCTAATTATTGACATAGTGGAGCATGAATTTTAATAAAACTTAAATGAAAATAGTTAAAAGTGTTTTTCATGTGAAAAGCATTTTTTCCTTAAAGTGGTATTGTCTTACTCAGGAAATACTTAGGTACTGAGGGTCTGGAAAACATAAAAAATGAAAAATGAATGGAATATATTTTTTTAATAAATCTTCATTCATTGTTACTGCTTTCTTTCTCAGTTCTGGGATTGAATCCAGGGTTACCTGTCTATATATTCAAGTGCTCAACCACTGACCTCCATTCCCAGCCCTGCTAATACATTCTTTTCATTCATAATCTGCTACCATGATGTATAATATTTTAAGCTATACTTCTTAGTGTTGTGTGTGATTTAATGTGCTAATCTAATATTTTTAATGTGTCCATAATTCTATATGAAAGCAAATATGAGGTATTGAATGAATGTTTTCACCAAAAAAATAAGATCTCCTAAGTCATTAAGAAATTGATAGAAATGGGTTCCTAATAAGAATTTTTAATGATGTAGTAATTACCCAATATTTTTGTAGTGCTTAATGCATGCTGGGCATTGTTCTAAACATTTTATATATGTTAACTTTGTAACCCAACTAAGGAGGTACTGTTACTCTACATCGACCTTTTCTGAAACACATAATTATCGTGTAATTTAGCAGAGACATGGTGTATAGAAGAACAGAAATGCAAACTCAGGATGTTTGGCTTTAGAATCTTGTTACTGATTAGTTATGCACAGTCTAACCTTATTACAGTTTTGCTTTGACTGCTCTAAAGTATATGGGTCTTTCTGAAAATACATAGCATTATACAGAATACAAAAACAGGCTACAGGGTTTGGTTATTCACTTACCAAATGATGATTTTAGAGGTGGTATTCAAAATTAGTAAGATCAAATCATTTGTCTTAAGAACTAACATAGCAAGAAAATGAACTATGGTAGGAATTCATATTTAAAAGATGCTGTAGCAAGTTAAGTCTGACTTTGTTGTTGGAGCAAATTAACTTGAATCATATCATGATTTTAAGGCCACGTGAACCAGATGGCACTAGGTGGGTGGTTCTTCATGCTGCTCCTCAGCAGTGGAGGCTGTTTTCAAGCTTCTCTCAGGATTGTCTTGAAATCAAGAGAAGAAAGGAACATATACACACCTTTTTCCATTGCTTCATGTATGTAGGAAATAGTACATTGCAGCTCTTTTCATATTCTATTGATGAATGTTTACGACAGCAAAGAAACAGAAATTGTAGAGAACATATTAATCGAGCTATAATGCCTTTAGTAAAGGCAGGTACATTCTGGGTACCCAGCAGGAATGAGCTTCAGTACCACGGACAGCTCCCACCATTAAATTACCTCGACAGTGTGTGATGTAAGTCCTAATACTTTCTTAGAAGTGACTTATCTCAAAAATATATTATATTCTTATAATAGATTTTTGTGGGCAGAAGAATTCAGAACACATAATTAATGGCGGAAAACAATTACCTGTTATGTGAAGAGTAGATTCAAAGGCTTTTGGAGGTGATTTATGGTTTTTTATGTATAGTATTTGTGTTCTCTTGCATTTAAGTTTATCTGGCCCTTCCAGACCAGCCGTATTTTGTTTATATGATTTTTTTCAATTAGATTGAATTCTGTGGTTCATAAGTGAGGACAGCAGCAGAGTGTATCCAGGATTTTGTTTAGATAACATTATATTTTATATGACTTCTTTTTCTTTTTTATCTAAAAAAAAATTTAATCTTTTTTTTTACACTCCAGATTTTACTCCCCTCCCAGTCCATCCCTCTGACTGTTCCACATCCCATCTCTCTTGCTCCCGCTACCCTGTCTCCACAAGTATATCTCCACTCCCCCCCCCTTTCCCACCAGACCTCTCCACTCCCTGGGGCCTCCAGTTTCTTGAGGGTTCATTACATCTTTTCTGACTGAACCCAGACTCAGCAGTCCTCTGCTGTATAAGTGTTTGGGGACTCATGTCAGCTGGTGTATGCTGCCTAGTTGGTGGTTCTGTGTCTGAGAGAGCCTAGGGGTCCAGGTTAATTGAGACTGCTGATCCTCCTATAGGGTCGCCCTAATTCAACCACAGGGTCAGCAGCTTCTGTCCATTGGTTGGGTGAAAATATCTGCAACTGGCTCTCAGCTGTTTGTTGGGTCTTTTGGAGGACAGTCATGATAGGTCCCTTTTTGAGCACTCTATAGCATCAGTAATACTGTCAGGTCTTGAGGCCTTCCCTTGAACTGAATCCCACTTTGGGCCTGTAGCTCTTCTCCATTTTTGTCCCTGAAGTTATTTTAGACAGGAACACAGGGTCAGAATTTTTGACTGTGGGATGGCAACCCCATTTCTTATTTGATGCCCTGTCTTTTTGCTGGAGGTTGGCTCTCCAAGAAGGCAACAGAGATGAGCATTAGTAAAGCGGCTCAGCATCAGTAAAGACAGTGCACACACCACTTGATCTTTGAAAAGGATGCTGGTCTGTAAACTCAGCAGCTATAAACATCTACGTGTAACTGGTTGGTTTTGCTGGACAGGGGAGCAACTGTGTCTGAAAGCTGTCAGAACTGGGATCTCTCTCAGAATGAGGCATTACCATATAAGCATGCAGGAAGGAAACCAACAGACAGTGCAAGACAGAAGGTAAACCAACCTTCAGATACTATCTACCAGCTCTACTGTGATTGACAAGTCACTGACACTGTGTCTTGATTTCTGAGTCTCTAAGATGGAAATTATAAGAACAGCTAGCACACATAGCACCATGAACTATCCAGTCATTTTGCCTTCACAGCCACCCAGTTATTCTCCTCCCTGTTTTCTTGATAAAGAACTGAGTGACGCTCAAGCATCCATGGTTTCTTGGCAGTGGAGCACAGGTCTGTACAGGAGCAGCTTGCCTCCAGAGTCAGTGTTCTCAGTTTGACCTTTTCCATACTGCCTCTCAAGTAAAAATAAGGTAATAATATTTGTCAAAAGACACAGAGAAGGCAGTTAGGGACTGACAGTGTTAGGAGGAGCAGAGATTCAGCTTGGTTACCCTCATAAGTGAGGAAAGGACCAAGTTGATTTAGAATAAGCTCTATTTACATAATTGATGAAGGGTGTGGAAGCAATGTACTTCCCCAGGCAACTTCACCAATCCCATCATCATACAGTTCCAGAATGATTTTATTATAGTTTCTAATGCTTTTACTTCTTAGGCTGAAATCTGAAAGCAAACGCCTTCGGTGCTTTAGAAAATAAGTGTGCAGTGCATACCTTTTGAGTCTGTGTGTACTGTCTGCTTCCCCTTGCGGCCTGCTACTTCACAGATACATGGCAACAATGGGTGCTTCAGTGAGGTTTTTTTTTATTACTTTTCAGTGTATGAAATCATGTCTGACTTTGTTGAAGTGCTTTGTATATTGAGCCAGTAAATATTGCAGGTAAGCCAGTCTGTAAGTAGCCAGTGTTGAGCTTTGAATTATTAGGCTATACAATGACTGGAGGGAACTACGTAATTCATTTTTCTCCTCTTCTTTAAAGTGTAGGACCAACTTCCCAAACTAGGTTTTCAGAACACCGTATTTACTTAACCAGTGAATTCTTTTACAGAGTGAGCACAGGATGGAAACAGAGAAGTAGAAATGATAGTTTACGTCCTCAGATAGTCGAGTCTTAAACTTCTTAAGTAGCTGTAAGGCAGTAACTTTTCTGACTTTCTAGGAAACATTCTATCAACTACTCTTCAGGTCTTCAAAATGGTAAATAACACTCTCAGAATTTTATCAGTTTGATTGGCAGCGACAGTTTTCATATAAGACTCTGAAGGATTAATACACTTGCTCTGTGTTTCTTCATGTGCATGCACAGTTTTCATCTGAAATGTGCAAAAAACCAAACCAGTACATGTTCCTGGCTCCTGATACTAACCGTGGAAAATCACAAACTAAACAGACTCAAGTAAACCATTTTTTTAATCCACAAAGCCTGGCATGAGTATAATTTCCTCACAAGATTGTTATTTTGGGTTCTAAAATTTTCAGTGTGGTTTTTAAGAAGTACATAAGCTATGTCCTATGAGACTATTGGCATCCTATTTTAGGCAGGGGAAGTCTTAGAACTCCTGGTTACAGCTTTGAGAACCCCACAGTGTGCACACTCTAAGATAGAGAAGCACTCCTCATGGGAAATGGGTTCATACAAGGTTTAGTCACAAACTTAAAATAACTGAAGACTTGTCAGGGAAAATGACATCCTGGAAGGCACAGAAATGTGTGTCATTGCCTTAAAAAGGGATCATGGAGGCACGTTTAGAATAATTAGAGACATTATGATATGAACCTTGCAGAGGTGTGATATGGATAATGGAAACTGCTCTTGGTTCCTCTCATACCACAGCTTTCTGAAGACAAATATTGGAGAGTAATAAATTAGTAATCTATTGGTTTGTATGGCAATGAACTTGAAACATTGGATTTCATAAAAGGAATGTGTATATTAAAGTTCTACTGATTGCTGATATGGAAATTATATATAGTCCAGGAATATTTTGTTTTTCAGATATTCATATAAAACATCCAAAAGAAAAGTGTTTTAAGTGACATGGAAAAATCATAACCACTATGTCACTTTGTAGAACCTCAGAATTTATATAGTTTAGTTTCCTGTCCCATGTCAGATCAGGAGATCCACACATGTTTACTTTTGCTGAGAGCCAGGTTCTCTTCCAAATGTTTCCTCGAGGAAATAAGTTCCATGTAAAATGTTTTTCATGACAGTTTCCATATAGCCACAATAGTGAACATAGAAGTGCATGACACACGTGTAAATGCATGACACACGTGTACACTCTATGTTTACTTGTTTTCTTCAGAAGCAGCTTAATTAGACCCATTTGTTTTAGTTCTTTTCTTTTTACAAGCATGATTAAAACTCAATATGTCTTGTTTCCCTGCATGGCCATAGTCAGATTTTAGATCCTTAAGAATACGATTCTAAGTCTCATGCAGGAATCATGTCTGTCATGACATGGGCATTGAGGAGTTGGTGGTGACTGCAGTAACCTGTGTCCTGTGGGACAACAGAAGCCGTTCTGGCTGCTGTCATTCACTTTCTGTCACCTTCTGGGTGCACCCTGATCATGATGTCTGTGTCTGTGCAAAATCCTCTTTTCATTTGGTTTACTCAGATAGTGCTCAGAACGCTCTGGAGCTGAAGGCTCTTGGTGCTCAGGACCAGTATTTCCCAGATATCAGAATAAGGCTGGATAGGGACGAAGCTCACAATGGCTACACATCTGTGTTTGAAAAGCTGAGGGGACTGTTTCATGTCCTTGATGCTTCATGTAAAAAAGGGGAAACTGTAACTTTCCTATCAAGTACAACTGTTTCCAACTCAGTACAACTGTTCTGGCTGCTCACCAAATGCCCTGGTTAGAATCTAGCCTCCATTGCGTACTGCCTTTTGACTGTGAGCAAATTTTTTTATTGTTGTTCATTTTCTTGATATCCCAACTGGCATCAGAATCATAGTTCCAGGTCATAGGAAGTGTTTCTGTTGACAATCATTTTCACTGTTGTATTTGTACATATGAATTGCTTTCATAGTTTTAATGTGCATTTTTATCAGTAACATCCAGTTAGCACATACTTATTTTCTAGATAATTTATTTATAAGGTTAGTTTATTCCCCACTCAAGTCATTTTGGGTAGAGTCTGTCATTTATTTTATGTGCAAAATAAGGTTTCTGTGAATACCAGATTATTCCCCTCTGGTTTCTGTTTAAGTAAATACATTTCTGATGGTTGTAGCTCTGTGCAGTGCTAGAGAAATATATACAGGAGGAACCCTGGTCTTTGCTAGCTAGCTAGTCTAGCTGGACTCAAAGGAGGTGGACAGCCTTCAGGAGGAATGATACCCAAGGCTTTCCTCTTGCCTTCATATGCATCATATGGACCCCATCATTCCTCCTGAATAAAAATATGTATTTGTTTTTAATCTCAAGAACCAAGAAACCTTTTAAAGCATGACTAAGTAAATTAAATATTGACTATGCATACCATGACAGGTGACAGAAGGATATCTGATTTCCTAAGAAATGGAGGATATAGGGAAGGATAAGAAGCAGAACTTTCCAGATGCCTTCTAGTATTCTGGGATTAAGTGATAGGCTCAGCAGAAGCCTGGAGACGAACATTGAGTTTTCTTGGAGGTGAAAAGATGATAGTAAATCCTGAAGTAGGATTTGTGAGGTGACGGAGAACAGTTGGAAACTGTATTTTAATTTAATTGTTTAATTAGAGGGCATCATTTGTGTTAACACACCAGAGGGACTCACTTGATATTTGAGGTGTACAGTGTGGAAGGGCATGGGAAAGACTTACAGGCCAACAGTGCTGAAGCTGAAGCTAAAATAAGATCAGTGGTGAATCCAGAGAGGCTGAGTTTTGCTTTGTGCATTGGCCATCTAATAGGGATCTCTACCTCGGAAGGAAGCGGTCCGTGTCTGCTGCCGAATGCATGCTGACCGGCAGCTGCGTCCTTAGCACGTGTACTATGATTAGTGCAGCTGAAGAACTGAGTTTTTGATTTTTCTGTGAATTTAAACTTGTCTCAAATAAAAACACATAGTAACTAAAAAGCTAAAACATTGCCAAGAATAGGAAAATAAGTTTCAAAACTCTCATTTATTAAAGCTATAGTTTTGAGCAAATAAAAGTAAATATTTCTACTTTTAATCAAATTATATTTAAGTAGCCACTTTAGATTGCACAGGTATAGACAATGTGAATGAACTGAGGGTTTGTGTGGAAACACTTAGAATTAGACAGGAAGAAAATCAGCATTTATCATGGACAATCAGGTAGATGCATCATGGCATACTGTCTTATGTGTTGTTTGTTATGAGAATCAAGCACTCATGTTTTACATGTGAAATCTAAATTTTTGTGTCCGTTCACCAAAGTAGTAGTGGATTCACCCCTAGAGACTGAGCTCCCTAAACATGGATCCTTAGCTGCACTTGTAGTACCAAATACGTTTTCTCCGGTCTCACAACAAATCAGTGTATTTTAGATAAAGGGGGCACAGGATTTCCTTTTCTTTATTTGAGAGAGTATAAAGCATTTTCTCAGAACCACAACTTCAATAAATGAGAGAATTTTGAAACTGAGTTTCCTATTCCTGGGAATGTTTTAATTTTTTTAGTTAATATGTGGGGTTTTTTTAAACAAGTTTAAATTCACAGCAAAATTGAGTTTAAAAGTTACCCATATAGCCCTTGCCTCTACACACTGAGGAAAAAAGAGCAAAAAAACCACCTCTGTAGCTGACATCCTGTCCACAGTGGCACATTTGTCAAGATTAGTGACCCTGCACTTGACACATCATTGTCACCCAGAGCACATAGCTTCTATTAGGCACTACTCTGAGTATTTCATGTCCTATGAGGTTTGAGCATTTACATAATGACTCTGGTCCATTATTGAAGCCCTGTATAGAATAGCCCCTCTGCCCTCAGACCCTTTCCTCAGCCTCTTCCCTTCTCCCTCGCCAGGCCCCAGTGAGCACTCATCTTTGAATTGATTCTCTAGTTTTCCCTTTTTAAAGTGTGATATCTAGCTGGAACCAGGCATCCTGTAGCTTTCGAGATTGGCTACTGTTACACGGTACTACACGTATTTACAAGGCTTTCCTTGCATCCCTACATAGCTTGTTCATTATTTTTCCATTTTAGCTAATGGCTCCATTGCCTGGATAGATCACAGTTAATTTATTCACCCTTCTCCTGAAAGACCTTCCAGTTACTCCTGAGTGTTAGAAACAATTGACAAATCTACTTTAAACGTGTGTGTGTGTGTGTGTGTGTGTGTGTGTGTGTGTGTGTGTATCTGTGTGTGTAAGTTTTTATTTCATATGAGTCCATGGCAAGGATAACTATTGCTATATGTTATGGTAAAAATATTTTTAGTCTTATAAGAAAATTGTCTTCCAAAGGGGCTGAAGAGTTTTGTGAACTCAGTATATATGTGCACCAGAAGGTGGTATTGTCTGTGTTTGGGATTTGGGCTGTTCTGATAGACAGATGTTTAATTTGCTGCTTGGAGTAGTGTATATTGTTGAACACTTTTGTATCTTATTTGCCATATATACTTTCTTTGACACAAAATCTCTCAAGGTATTTTGTTTATTTTCGAAATAGGTTTTTTTTTCTTTATTGTTCAGTTTTTCATTCTCCTCTGTGTTAAAATTAAGAGAACTGCTCTATTAAATGGATCAGAGGCATCTCCTGATACTCCAGTAGGTGCTGACGCACCCGCGGATATGCCATAGTGTTCTCATATTGAACATAAGCAAGGTCACAAGAACAGAGGCAAGTCCATCTAAGGGTGATGTCACTCTGGATATTCCCAAACATACACAAAAGCTGGCACATGGCACAAACTACAAAATGACCAGCACTCTTCTTTCTGTTAACACAATTTCTGTTATACCAACCAAGTCACTAACTTACACCCACTCTGTCCTTATACTGCCAACATGAAAATTAAGACAGAAATACCATTATCTCCAATTTTTGAAACCTGTATTCTAGAAGTCAAACCATGTTTTTCTGAGAGTGAACTAGAGTACTGCTCCCTAGGTTGTAAGATCTCCAGTACAAAAAATGGTGGCAGTGGCAGGCAAACCTGATCTCCTCTGAATTAGCCCAATAGAAGTCCCAGTTCTGCATTTATCTCCAAGAGCATCTCTGTGCGAGCATCCCTCCCAGTCTACTGTGCTGTGTAGTCTCCCATGTCACTGAGAGCTCCAAGAAATCCAGACTTGTTGGTTCATGCTCCTCTGAGGGGACTTGGGGATAAACCTACAAAGGCAAAGCACATTCTCTAGTGATGGCTTTTGTAGGTCATTTCATGATAATGATATTTTAAATGATCAATTTACCTCTACCAAGGAAAAGAGAAAATTGCATAACTTATGGGAAGCCATTTAGCTTAATGAACATTGGTATAAAGTAAAAATGTTTATAAAACATCAGCGTGCCTTGGTGGGTAGGAGTTGATTTTGTTTTCTTTGTAACACCCCTCCTTTCCTGTCTCACAGGGATCATGTCCGACTACCAGTTTGGGAATCAGTTCATGTGCAGCGTGGTTGCCTCTCATGTGAGTCACCTGCCTACAACCAACCTTAGCTTTGTCTGGATTGCTCCACCAGCTGGCACAGGCTGTGTGAATTTCATGTAAGTACCAACTATGTGCGTGACAAATGTGGGATGCAAATACTGCCTTTCGTGGGGTTACACAGAGTGACTACTTAAGTGTATTATGTCAGTAGGTGTGACTTTAATTGAAACCTGTAACTGCAGTGTTAAAAGAAGTCAAAGGTGGCTCTTAAAGGAGTCGCTTTTCAGTCAGAATTTAATTTTGCATCTTTATGTTTAAGCACCATATTTGTAAACTAAATTCCAGCTGACAACAATTACACCCAATTCCAGCTGGTGTAAAGGGGAGAGGGGAGAGATGTCTCACTGAAGGTTGCATTGAAGAAGGGTGTTCTATCTTTCAGTGTTGCAACAGTGTAAACACCCCAGAGAATGTGGTTCCTTGGTCTTCAGGGAGTTGAGTCCAAAGCTGGTTGCTCTGTGTTTGAGTGGAGCATCATGGTTGCAGGAACAGGTAGCGCAGAAGATTGTACGACTTGTTGAGGGGTGTGGTAAGGGGAGAGAGTGTAGGGGATAATGAGAATATGGGAGTGAATGGATGTGCTTCAAAGTCATGGCCCCAGTAACCCACTGTCTTTAGCTGGCTTCTACTCTCTTGATTTTCTACAATCTCCCTAAGTGTGTGATTTTATATGTAGTTAATACCACTTATTCATTCTGTAATATAATCAAATAGCAAAACAGAATTGTACCCCAACATATATACAATACCTATTAAGCAATTTAGAAACAAAGACAAGAGAGTGCTGCTTTAGGTGCAGGAATTGTGCTGCAGATGCATCTACTGGGTCAGGTTCCTCATGGTCAGCTGACCTTTACAGTTTGGCCAGTTTTAGCTTTATGTAAGTTTCATCTACTGCTAAGGGAGGCATATTTGATAAGAGTGTTTCACTATCAGTGAGTACGAGTTTTGGCATGCAGTCTGGAATTATGATGGCTTAGTAAAGCAGCAGTGGTATGATCTCCTGTAAGGTCTATAGCCTCATTATCCCTGGTTGATGGCTAGGTTTACAGTACCGGGCATGGCTTCCTTCTGCTTAGTGGGCTTTAAGTCTGATTTGACATCTGCTGGTGGCAGCTGAGATAGGAGTACCACTATTGCAGCCTTTAGGCATATCTTGCCATGCTGATCATTGCTGTGGTCCATTACAGCTAGATAATACTATTGATTGCTTTCTTCCCTTCACTATTTACATAGGGTTGTAGATGGGGAGGAAAGATTGTGTGAGGCAGAGTAACAGGAGGTCTACTGTGAGGTTGTCTCCTAAAAATGACGAGCAAGCTTAACCCAAGATACCTCAACAGTATGGCTAGCTAAATAAGATCTGAACAATGGCAACATGGATATATATGCTAAAATGGAAGGAAGGAATCTCATAGGGCCCTGTCCATAGACAATTATCGATCAATGACTGCTGAGAGGGAGAATTAATCATTCTCAGGGATGAGCCAACTTCTTAGTTATCCAATACCAAGTAGTCAGCTCTAAAATCATATACACACAAGCAACACTAAATGGATTTAGCTGGTTGTACATATGTGTATGTCTCTGTGTGTCTCAGTGTGTGTGTGTGTGAGAGAGAGAGAGAGAGAGAGAGAGAGAGAGAGAGAGAGAGAAAGAGAGAGAGAGATGTGTGTGTGTGAGAGAGAGAAAGAGAGAGAGGGAAAGAGAGAGAGAGAGAGAGAGAGAGAGAGAGAGAGAGAGAGAGAGAGAGAGAAGTGGCCATGACTTTGAGAGGGAGGGAGGAAGAATGGAAAGGAAAGGGGAAATAGAGCAATTATATATATTTTTTTCATATTTCTAAGAACTGTATTTTTTTAGAATACAAAGTATCAGTCAAGTGTGAGAAAATAAAAATAATTTCTGATGGGCAAGATCAGGAACAAGATTAAGTTCTGTGATAGTAAATCTAAGTTGTCAACTTGATGAGATCTAGAATCATCTGGCAGATGGATTTCTTGCAATACCTTTGCTGGATTATCTTGGTCACCTTAATTCGAGTAGGACTGGATTCATGCTCTGGAGTGGAATCCTGGACTATGTAAAAAGGAGAATGCGAACTGAACACAAGTACTAGTTCTCTGCTTTTAATTGTAGATACAATATGACCAACTGCCAGGAACCACCCACCATTTTGGACTTGAATGTTTGTTTTTGTCAGGGCATTTTGAAAGTCTCCCCACCCCCAGAGGTAAGCTACTAGAGCAATTATATTTAAATTAAAAATAAAAAGTACTAAATGAATAGTCCCGTCCGAGCAACAGGAAAGGGATGTTATAAACTAAAACAAAAGCGATCTTTCAGGGCTTCACACAGCACTTGGAAGATGATCACCAATTTAGCTTTAAGCTCTTCATCCAAAAATGTATGTTTAAAATCTGCTAAGTAAACTAACTACTTTTGTGTAGCTATGGCCAGAACATCTGAGAGAACAATTAATACAAGGAGAAATGTGTGTAGCTCACCAGGAGGGGAAGAAGAAGGAAATGGGATCATCAGCTGATTTGTGGCAGTACAGGGTCTAGGACAGTTCAGAACCTAAGATTCTCTTCTGAGCTCAGAAAGAGGAGACTGGGAGGTCCAGTGCATGTTCTTCAACAGGGCAAATACCACACTGGTTCAAAGGCCTTGACATCTCTCAACACTGACTGCAGCTCCCCCTCCCCCTCCTCCTCCTCCTTACCTAGCTTTTACTCATGGCCCTCACTGCAGTTGTCTTTATCTCTAACATGTTCTTGTTCATTTCATTACTTTTAGTGATTTGCCCCAAGAGTTCTTGGCACAGTGGCTGCTCACTGAATATCTGTCAAGTGTAATAACTCACAGTTAGAAACAGCTGCTCAGTAGACAGTTAGGCAAAACAGAGGTAGAGGATGTCATTAATATTTCTGTTCTAATCTCATGCTCAGGCAACAAAATGCATATAACTGATATATACCAAAGTTTATCACTAACTCTCTAGCCCTGACAGGGTCAGGGTTTCCTATGGCCACCGCCAGGCACTGACGGCACACACTTCCTGCCTGTCTGTGTTCTGTGTGACTCAGCTGATAGCACCATACTCATCCCATAGAGCTGGTCAACATTTAACCTCATTGCCTTCTTTCTGGGAAAGTTTCTGTATCTGAGACATTTTCTGCAGGACCACTGTTGAAGTTTTCCACTTCTCCCCTCTCTGTCCTATCCGTGATGCCCAGCTAATTTTCTTAGGCACAATGAGCATTCACTTAGAATTGGGAGAAGCCTGACTGCTCTCTTGAAGCCAGGCATTTGGCAAGGATCTCTAGTCTAGGCTAGCTAATGGATAAGCCCTAGGGAACCATCTTGTTGAATGCATATTTTCCCTCCTAGCCCCAAGCTCCTGGAATAATGACTCTGAGAATCAAATATATTTACAAATACCTAGGTCATATGTTTTGACTGTTCCTTGATAAGATCATAGCTTAATATCCTGTTTATTCTAAGTTCTGCCACATGGATGGTTACCTTTATTCAGCTTCATGTTACAGACCTCCTCCATGTTCCTGGGTGAAATCTCCTAAGCTTGTCTCTGTCCCAGAATCTCTGCTTCCTACTGGAATTCCCACCTTTTATTTCCTGCCTCAGCTACAGGCTAATTAACTTTATTTGACAAGTGAAGTGTTCAAACAGACATAGGAGATTCCTTCTACATCACCTGTTCTTGCCTTTCCAGAGGTGGGATTACAAACCATCATGCCCATGCCTTAGTTTTTACAACTCTACATGGATGGTGGGGAGACGAACATAAGTCCTAGTGCTAGTGTGGTGAACACTTTCCCAACTGAGCTTTCTCCCCAGCCCTGTTTCTGACTTCTTTTAATTTGTTTTTATTAGTCAACTATATAACCTTGCTAGACAGGTTTGAGGGATTTTTAAAATATATTTTTAAATATTTTAATGTATTTATTATTTTTTCTTTATGTAAATTCAGTGAGGTTTTTATTGCCAACTATCTCAAAGCAGACCAAGGATAAGATTTAAGAACAATTATGCTAATTTTTTCCTGCAAATTCCTCGAGGAATTGTGACACAAGATTAATTATGCATTAGAATTAAATATATATAGTTATAAAATAAAATATTAATTTTTAATTTTTTTTGCTTTTTCTTTATTGGATATTTTACTTATTTACAGTACATATGTCATCCCCGTTCCCCATTTTCCCTCCCTAGAATCCCCTATCCCATACCCTTTCTTCGTTTATGCTTTTATACCATTTTGATTACATGTATGTATTAAGGTCAGTTCTAGGTTGAGGGTCTAGCAATACAATAGATGCAAATAGTTGAGGAACAAGCAATACAATCAATACAAATAGTCAAAGAACAAGCAAGGCATTAAACCCAGTTACGTGAACACTCCCAAGATCACTGTTTCTAAAGGCTTATCAGGATGACCAAAGTATCTGAGCCTACTTCCCTGTCCTAGCCCAAGGTCATTTTCATGTCTGAAGTCTACTTTCTTGTTCTAGCCTAAAATTTAGATTCCTGTCTGAAATTACTTCTTTGTTCTGGACTAATATTTAGATTCCTGCCTGAGATTACTTCTTTGTTGAAGCCTATGATTTAGACTCCTACCTGACATTACTTCTTTGTTCTAGTCTAATGTCAAATTCCTGCTTGAAGCCTACTTCCTTGTCCTTGGGCAATGTCATATTCCTGCCAAGCAGCCCCTTTCCTTGTCCTTGGCCCATGTCAGCTTCTTGCCAATCAGCCCCAAAGGCTCTCCACCTCTCCTCATTTTTTATTTCATTAACAAGACTGAGCCTGTCTTAGGTCATTCTGACAAGAATGCCTTCCATACCCGTCATGGAATATGCATTATCAAAGGCAGTGTACTTCTGTCTTAGGTTGGTAAGGCTCTGTGCAGAATCTTACCCGTCCTTGCCTTGCCAGCCTGTCAATTTAATAACTCTGTCGGGGGGGGGGGTCCATTTTCAGGTTTAAGCCATGTATTTTGGCTGCCAACATGTTGATGTTGTTAAAGATAAGCTTTAACATGATGAGCAGGAATAAAAGTATTCCTAGGACAAGAAGGGCTAGCCTGATCAAGCTGTATATGCCATTCCTGAGAATTGACCAAAATGGAAATACTGACCTTGGGCCATAGATAATTTTATCATCATTATCTGCAGCATCAAAGGTCAACAAAGCAGCATTCTTTAAATTCATAATCTCACAATGCAAAGTTAACACACCTAGAGAGGTGTTAGGATTATGCCAAATATCCTACAGGTGTCTTTAAACTTTTTTCTAATTATAATGACAATCATTGTGAATTTCAAAAGTAACACTACTCCAATGACATTTGTCATGAAATTTGGTATGGCTCTTAACTCTTGGACCCTGAACCTCCTTCAGATAATTTGAATGGGTTATAAAGTATCAGTCATTGTTCCAGATACCTATATAAATTCTTTTGTATACTCAATAGTAACATTTTTTTTTTTTTGCTATATGGTTAACAAAAATAGTTGTCTTAACTCCTTGTATCAATGTGATTGCAGAAGCAGTGGTGCTAACAATTAATCGAATTAAATCTGTTATATCAGCAATAATCAAGCCTGCTTAAAGCCTAACTCATTTCTTCCAGCACTTTCAAGCTTTTCTCAGAGAATCAAGGTTTTCTAATACTCAGTGCTGTGAGACGAAAGCTGGTTGATAGACCCCCATAACAGATATGCCAGGTTTCAACACACTAACATAATTGGAAATTATACAGTCAATGCAACTTACAATAAATGCTGTAGAAGCGACAAAACCAATTTTAGCTTGACAATAAAAAGAGCCTTAAACATGTACTAACCCTTGTTTGAAATTCATATCCTGTCCCAACATTATCTCTTGCTATCCTAACATCATATCGAGCTACAGCTAGCTTCCAAATATGTCTCTGACAAAGTCCAGATCCAGTCTTCCATAAATAGACTGTTGTTTCCCGTATTGGATTGATTTCTAGACCAGTACATGATTGAGTCCTAATAGCTGGTCAACTTTAAGAAGAATACAAGAGACATAATTTCTCTTTTCTATTCTCTGTCCTGCAAGGTCTAAAAACTTCAAGCAAGGCAGCTTGTCTCATCTAGAATATAATCAGTCAGACAAAGGTGGGTCAGGAATATATGTCCAATACAACTCCCCAGTCATCCTTGTCAGGGCACTCAGCAAGCTACAGGTCAGCATCATTCTTTGTCTCAGCAACAGTATGTCTCATCAATCTTTTTAAAGTTCCATGGGCTTCTTCTACAATACCTTGTCCGTGAAGATTACATGAAATCCCTGTAATAAATTGTTGACAAAAAGTCTCTACTGCTCATCTACAATACCAGACCCATTATTTGTTTTTTTTTTATTGGATATTTTATTTATTTACCTTTCAATGTTATCTTCTCTCCCATTCCGCCCCCCCCCAAAAAAAACTCCTTATCTCATCCTACCTTCTCCTATTTCTATAAGGGTGTGCTCCCACCATCTTCCCGTTCTTGCCTCCCTACTCTTGAATTCCCCAACATTAGGGAATCCAAGCTTTCAGGCACCAAGGCCCTCCACTTCCACTGATGCCTGACAAGGCCCCCCACAATTACCTATACAGGTAAAGCCACGAGTCTCTCCCTTTGTATTCTCAGGCTAGAGGTTCTAGAATGGCTACTCCAGCTTGTTTCTTAGGACCTTTGCTTGAAAAGTTGTTTTCTAGCCTTTTACTTAAAGGTAGTGTCTGTCTTTGTCACTGAGGTAGGTTTCCTGTATGCATCATAATGCTAGGTCCTGTTTATGTATCCTGTCTGTTAGCCTATGTCTTTTTATTGGGGAATTGAGTCCATTGATGTTAAGAGATATTAAGGAGAGAAAATTGTTGCTTCCTTTTATTTTTGTTAGTAGCAGTGGTATTGTTTATGTGGCTATCTTCTTTCAGATTTGTTGGAAGATGATTACTTTCTTGCTCTTTCTAGGGTATAATTTCCCCCCTGTATTGGAGCTTTTCTACTATTATCCTTTGTACTGCTGGGTTTGTGGAAAGATAATGTGTAAATTTGATTTTGTTGTAGAATATCTTGGTTTCTCCATCTGTGGTAATTGAGAGTTTTACTGGGTATAGTAGCCTGGGCTGGCATTTGTGTTCTCTTAGGGTCTGTATGACATCTGCCCAGGATCTTCTGGCTTTTATAGTATCTGGTGAGAAGTCTGGTGTAATTCTTATAGGCCTTTATATGTTACTTGGCCTTTTTCCCTTAATGCTTTTAATATTTTTTCTTTGTTTTGTGCATTTGGTGTTTTGATTATTATGTGATGGGAGCTATTTCTTTTCTGTTCTAGTCTATTTGGTGTTCTATAGGCTTCTTGTATGTGTATGGGCATCTCGTTCTTTACATTAGGAAAGTTTTCTTCTATAATTTTGTTGAAGATATTTATTGACCCTTTAAGTTGGGAGTCTTCACTCTCTTCTATACCTATTATCCTTAGGTTTGGCCTTCTCATTGTGTTCTGTATTTTCTGGATGTTTTGTGTTAAGAACTTTTGCATTTTGTATTTTCTTTGGGAGTTGTGCCAATATTTTCTATGGTATCTTCTGCACCTGAGATTCTTCTATGTCTTGTATTCAGTTGGTGATGCTTGTGTCTATGACTCTTGATTTCCTTCCTAGGTTTTCTATCTTCAGGTTAGTCTCCCTTTGTAATTTTTTTTTATTGTTTCTACTTCCATTTTTTATGGCCTGGATAGTTTTGTTCAATTCCTTCACCTGTTTGTGTTCTCCTGTAATTCTTTAAGGGATTTTTGTGTTTCTTCTTTAAGGGCTTCTACCTGTTTACTTGTATTCTCCTTAATTTCTTTGAGAGTGTTATTTATGTCCTTCTTAAAGTCCTCTATTATCATCTTTAGAAGTGATTTTAAATCTGAATCTTGCTTTCCTGGTGATATATGGAATTCAGGACTTTCTAGCGTGGGAGAATTAGGTTATAATGATGCCAAGTACCCTGGGTTGCTAATGCTTATGTTCTTGCACTTGCCTTTTACCATCTGGATCTCCTTCGTGCTACCTGCCCTGTCTCTGACTGGAGCTTGTCTTTCCTATTATCTTGGTTGTATCAGAACTGTGTGGGGTGGTTCCTACTGGGGTTAGAGCTGAGGCCCAAGATCTGCTCAGTGCTTGGGGCTCAGACTGGAAGGATCTAGTGCTGCAAGCCAGGAGTGAATTCCTGGGTTCCAGTGGGTCCCAGTTACTCCCTGTCTATTGCGGGTGTTGCTGTCTCCTTACCTAAGATACTGCCTAGGTTAGAGCTCCTGGGAACCCTGCCTCCTCTGGGTTCTGTGAGATTGGGTGCAGAACTGCTGCCTAGGATCTGATCAATACTCAGGCCCAGGCCAGAAGGACTAAAATGTATATTTTTTAATTTTAAAATTATGTTTACTTACTTTTTGGAATGGTGGGGCATGTACATGCTACAATCCATGTATAGAAGGCAGAGAATAGTTTGTAGGAGGCATGTTACTGTCTACTATGTTAGTTTTGGAGTCAGAACTTAGATCATCATGCTTTGTGGCAAGTACTTTACTCGTTGAGTAATCTTGCCAGCCCTAAAAATACTTTTAGATAATTAAAGTCATAGGTTCTCATTCCACTTTCTCCATTTATTGATTTAATATATTACTTAATGTCTTATAAAATATGGTGTGCTAGCTTTGAAGAAGTCCAGTGACTAATATATAACATTAGCATGTGCATGGTGTATATAAGGCTGGCAATTAATTGATAGTACACTAAGCCTATTTTAATTCTCAGTATAGCCAATTCATTGTGAATTTTTTTGTAGTTCTAAATCAAGTTATGTACATTTGAGATTCCAGACAATTCTGTAATTCATTATATGCACCTTCTCAGTAAGGAATAAATGGCCTTCTGTCTGAAGGTCTGAATACTTACCAAATCATATGGGCTGCATTTACTATCTTCCTTGTTAAAATCCAAGTAGAAGATAGAGGCAAGGGCACTCTGAAGATGAAGGGTCTGCTGTCCTGATGCATAGGCAAGAAGGCTACAGTTACTTTAGGGTGGCTGTTTGTCCCATGTTGAAACATTATATAATGGTTGTTTGTTGCATGTTGAAACATTGTAAAAGTGGCATTGTCTCAGATCTTCCTCACATTCACGTTTTGTGCCTGTAGTGCCTATCTCTAGTTTTATATTGAATTATACTCTTCAGTGACTAGTAAGCCTCAAGTAAAAAGGGAGAAGAGAGGAGAGAAGGGCAAAGACAGGTATGGATAGAGAGGAAAAATGAAGGAGAAATCAAAGGATGACAGAAAGAAGACATAAGACCTTAAAGCCATTTTAACTCAGACATTATCAATAAAGGGGAAATAATAGTGCTTTTAAAACATTTACCTGCCATTTTTCTAAGTGGTTATTGTATTTTAATCTAACAATCCTCATAATAATGAGACCCACTTTGGATAATTGGTATCTGCATTCACAGGTAAGCAGGAACAGAGCTGTTAAATGACCAAAGTTACTCTGTAAGAAAAACAACAAAGGATAAATAGCCATGTTTCCTCACTTCTGCATTTAAATGATCACTTATATTTTATCATGAAAAATAATGATACTTATACCATTTAAGTCAGATAGAGTTTGTAATGTAGCATCAGAATCTTTGCCATGTGGCCAGCAGGCATTCCTACTGTGTTTGACATGCATGATGATATTAAGAGAAGCAAAATTATCCAGTTCATCCAAATACCAAGAGGCACAAAAACTGAAAGTAATATAAACAATGAGCTGATATATTTTCTATTTAAGAACGTGAGCACCGGAAGGAACAAAAATCCTTGGCCAGTAAATAGAAACCTGGGAGGGACCATTATTTGCACATTTGATACTCCAAAGGAAAACTTCTAGATGAGTTGTTTTTCTTTAAGTGCTCTAAACAAGAAGCAAAAAGATGGTTTGAAAAATTGAAGACACTAGCAGTTTCTGGACACCTGACAGGCTTGAAACAAAATGGATTCAGAGTTCTGAATTGCTGCCTGAGTGTATCCCTGGTGCTTTTAATTTTTGATGGGAGCCATTCCAGCTGCATGGAGAATCCCTTAAGAAAGATGGTAGTTGGTTGTTCATTTATTTCCACTCATCTAAAGGAGACCCCACAAATATATTTGCTTTGTGGAAACATCTGGAATACAATGGGACTCTGCATGTGTGGGTCTGCTGGGAGTTCATTGTGCCTAAAACCAGGGCATCGGCAGTTGACACATATGAATTCTTCTTGGATCTCAAGATTGCACACAGTTTGCTGCAAAAAAACAAAAACAAAAAACAAAAAACCTAAAAAAACAAAAACAAACAAACAAACAAAAACAAAACATAAATTACTTTTCCTGTAAGTTGGAACTGATTGTATCCCTACTGTGAGATAAAACTAGATATGCTGTTTTCTGAATAAGGAATTTCATCTGTAAATCACAATTCTCTTTTTCCTCCCTGATGGTCTGATTTTCTTTTTTTAAACACATCCTACAATTTGAGTCAATTATTTTAGTGCTGTTCAAAAAATGTGCCTGTGAATGACAAGATAAAAAGTATATTATTCATCCATAGAGGGAAATGTCGAAGCCCTGGCTGCTCGTTCTCACCTCCCGAAGGCCCCTGCTTTTTATCAGTTATACAGCCAATTAGGCTGGACTGGGTGACAGTCTAAGTTCAGGAACTAACATGTACTCTCACAGATCAGTGCCTTGGCAAATGAGGTCAGGATGCTTCTTGGGGATTTAATTTTTAATTGAGAGGAGAAAGGTTGGGATAAAATATATACATCAAACTCCAAGAAGGGTTGAAGTAACCATAATTTTTACGTTAATGACGTGATGTATTTTAAAAGTTTAACAAGTACTCAAAAGACAAAACAGCTATCTTTATTTTTCTCTTCTTCATTCCTGTATTTCTTCCTTCTTTCTTCCTCCAAAAAAAAAAAAAACAAAAAAAACAAAATAAAATCAGAAAATAAGCCTCATTGAGCCTATTGGGATCATCTGTTGGGGTCTCCACAGGACCTTTTTTGCATGGGCCATAAGATCATCAGAGAAGTATCGCTGTCTCTCAGTGCTGGAGACATAGATACTGCTGAAGAATTCTACCCCAGGGTGAATAGCTGCTCTAGTGAATTTGTTTTTTTGTTTTTTTGGTTTTTTTAAAGACCTGGTTTTCTGACGGTTCTTAGTTTATCCTGATAAATCTAAAAGAAAAGAAATCTGTGGAAAGCACTCTCATCCCTCTTGCTTAGTTTCCCTTGATGGATGAAAATCTGTGAGGAAGTCAGATCACTCAGAAGGGCCTAGTGTTTGGAGCCAGATCTGCTCTATTCTGCATGCCCTGTGGCGGAGGCAGAATGACACCTGCACTTGACATATCCTTTTTGGAACTTTTTGGAATGTTTGTGAAAGCAGAAAACCGAAGTCTGTGCACTACAGTCTGTGCTCCAATGAAATGCCTCAGACTCTAACAGAAACATGATGTTTATGGTTTCTCTTATTTTTAGAATTAATTTACCCAGTTTTAAAAGCCCCTAGTGAACTTTCAGCCCAGGGTTGTAACACATTTCAAATTAGAAGTGACAGGGATGTTGGAGAAGTGGATAAATACATTGTTTTCCAGGGCAGCAGCTACTCAATGGTTTGTCGGTGTCTGGTCACTTATTAAAGAATGATAGGAGTGCTGCAAAGTCCAACCCTAGTGAACTAGATGACCCAGTGACCTAGATCACGTTCTCTCTTCTAAACTTGACTCACCATAGCTTTGTTGAATTGGTGATATCCATCTCACCAATCAGGATGGTTTGGCCTGAAAAGCTTGTTACCTAATTACTCACTGTAAATTCATTTCTAGCGCAGCACTTTCTATGATCTTAAACATGGCTACATAATGCAGCCAGGTCTGAGGGGAGAGCACTGCCTTGGGCTGTCTTCTCTTGTCGTTTCTTGTTCCTGCTTTCTTTTTACTAATTCTCTGCCACATGTTTTAGGCACTGCACTTTGTAAAATGTGCTCTTGCCCATGAAAACTTACTCTCCTGTGCCTGGTATTTAAAATTAGCTCAACTGGAGGACAAATCATTATGAACACAAAAGCAGTAATGGGGTGTGGAATGCCATTGGATGGCAGTGGTAGTGATGAACAGTAGTATTGTATTACCAGTAAAAACATTCTCTTTCCTTTCCTGAGTATGTGCATGCCAGGCATCCTAACCTCCCATATGTTCCCCAAGCTAATAGGTCTGGAAGGGATAGCTTGAATAAAAATGACTCAAATTTGGTCCCTTTATCCATCGTCCTACACTACCGACCTATGGCACATTGAGAACAGGATCTGTGAAGATAACATAGTAACAGGAGGATGTTTGAAATGTGGACTGAAGAGAGCCTAGAAATATTGTCACTGTGATTAGTTTCAGATACATTAAAAATGTGTTTGTAGAGGACTTCTAGCTGAAGGAAACTTTGAGACCTGTGAGAACAGCAGCACCTGCTTCCAGCAGAAAAGAGGAAGACGGAGGTTGACTTAAGGGGCAGGAGCTAGGGCTGTCATGTCCAACATAGATTTCAACCCATACTTGGGCCCCAGGCTTGGCTTTCTAGCTCCTGTAGACTGGAGATAGGTGAGCTTCTTTAGAGATAGTAGGAGGTAAAAAAAAAATAAGGGAGAGCTGGAAATAGGTCCACCCTATGAAGCATCCATTTTCTGGAAATACAGAGGGAAAAAATAAAATTTGTTATCAGCTTGGCGTCATCCATAAGGATAAGTTATGTATGAGATGCTAAACCATCAACACGTGAAAAGCAGCTGTGATGGCTAATATTGACTGTCAACCTGACAGGATTTGCTATCACCTAAGAGACAAGCCTCTAGCCACGCATGGAAAAATTATTCTAAGGAGAAGATGGTACCATTACCTGATCTGGGTTTCTGGATTGCATAAAAAGAAAAAAAATAGTTGAACACCAACACTAGCATCCATTACTCTCTTCTTCCTGATGTGAATTGATGTGAAGTGATCTAATGCTGCAAGCTCCAGCATTGACTTTTCCACAACAATAGGCTGTGCCTTAAGTTGCTTTTTATAGTGTGTGAATATATATATATATATATATATATATATATATATATATATATATATATATTTGTGTGTGTGTGTGTGTGTGTGTGTGTGTGTGTGTGTGTGTGTGTGTGTTTTGCCTGCCATGTATATTTGTGTGCCATGTGCATATAACCCCCTTCAAGGCCAGAAGAGAATGCCAGGTCCCATAGAACTTGAGTTAGAAAAGGTTATGAGCTGCCATGTTGGGACTTGGGATTAAACCTGGGTCGTCTGGAAGAGCAGCCAGCATTATTAACTACCAAGTCATCTCTTCAGCCCCTTAGAGCAAAGTGACTAATACAACAGACAGTAGATTTGTATTGGTTGCATGCTACAAAACACAGTGTTAAGAAACTAGCCTCTAGTGTAAACTTTAGAAGGAGATAATACAAAAGATGAGAAGGGGTAAGTTTAGGGAGATAGTGGGGAGATGTGTTAGGAATAGAGGAAAGGTGATTGTCTTTTACACCTAAGCAAAATAAAATAAATTAGCAGTGATATAGCCAATAATAAGCCTTCAGAATATTACCACAGAAAATACCAAAGGCAACAAGAGGAAAGGTACATTACCTGGAAATCAGCTGAACAGTGGTCTTCTTATCTGAAGACAAAGGAAAAATATCTTCAATGAAGTGAAGGAAAACAACCATTATCCTGGGATTCCATTATACTTGGAGTATGACAAATGAGAAAGCAAGATAAATATATTTTCAAAACTATAGCTGAAGATTTTTACTACACAGACCATGTGGAAGCAAGACTTTTAGACAATGTGCATTAGTTTAAAAGATAAATCCAGAAGAGAGGTGGAAATACAAAACTTTCCAGGGCGTGATCCATTCATGAGGAGCAAAGCATGTGGTATCTAGAATTGTATGCATTGGATGTGTATGTAATTGATCAAGTGCACATCAACATCTGTTCTAAGATGGATTTTTAAAGCAATGAATAACTAAGCTATAGGGCAACACTGTGTTTGAATTTGAAGGAGGATAAAATGTTAAATGCCTTCAAAGTCACTTGAAAGACTGTAGCCTCAGTTAAAGATGATTGTTAAACCTATATTTGTTTAAAATGGACATGAAATTATAACTTTCAAAGCAGGAAGGGGATTAAGAAGGATTAAACGCAACGTAATTAATCCATTGCAATAAGTGAAAAAGGCAAGTTTAAAAATTATGGAAGCATAAAAGGTCGCAGGTCCGTTAACAAGACTGATTCCATCAATAATGACTACCACCATAAACAGGTGATAATTTCCATTTGAAAATAACCTGGAGAATGTCACTTCAAAATTGCAGCAATATATTGCTTCTGAAAGTCAAACCTAAGCACAACGCCACAAAAGCAAGGATAAAAGAAGGCCTGCCAGACTAACACTAGCCAAGAGTAATCAGGCATCACTACATTAGTCAGAAAAGAGGTAAAGTGTATAACTGAATTTAAAGATTACTGCTTAAAAATAAGGTAGTTTCATGTAAACAAAGCTGAGGGTAACATTTAAAATTGAAAAAGTGGCAGAGTACTGAATGTATTTCCAATATTTAAATTATTTATATTTTAATAATATTTAAATATTTATGTATTTCCAATATTTAAATTGCAAATACCATTATAAAACTAAAACATATGTGTTAAAAAGATGAAAGAAAAACTGCTGGAGAAGACACAGAGCAAAGAGAATCCTTACAAATGCCTGATGGGAATTTAATTAGTAACTATGGAGGAAAATATTTGGGGATCCCTAAAAGAGAAATCTTATGTGTAGAACTACCATATGCTCCTGTAGCCCTACCTGTGCTTGCACGACCACTGGTAATCAAGTCAATATGGTGAAGGGATGTTTCCATCCTCAGGTTTATTGCAGCATTATTCACCATAGGAAAATGTGGAAAGAACTTATATCCACCAACAGATAGATACTGTGTGAATGCATGCACAATGTGAAATGCATGCACATTGGAACGCGATCCAGTCTTAAAGAACAAAGGTGGTTATGTGTAATGGGAGTGAAATCTGGAAGAAATCATAATACAGGCGGTAAGTCCGGATCAGACCCAAGCAGCTCATGATGACCCTTGTATGTAGAATTGCTGAGTATATCAGGGAGGCTGAGAAGAGGAGGGAAGTGGGAGTGGGTGTGGAGGGGACAGAGAGTTGTTGATCAAACGACCTAACATTTCAGATAAAAGGAATAGGTTTTGTGATCTATTGTAGAGCAAGATGCATAAACACAGATAATATTATTATTACATATTTCAAAATAACTGAATTGCCAGTGCTTCACCGAAGAACAAAAGTAAGCAATTATTGATTTCACTTGATTTACTTATACAACATCATATATATACACCAAGACAATGCCAAACAAGTGGATACAATATAATTTATCAATCCAATATAATATTAATCAGAGAATGGTAAATATTTATTGAGTTGACTGTGAATGAGTGATATATCAGAAGATTATGCCCAAGATTTGGAGCCAATACTCCTAGTTTTTCCCTTCAGGCATGTACTGATAACAGTGGGCTGTGTAATACGTTAGTTGTCTTGGGAAATATCAATTTGGTCATTTAATAAAAATCTCTCAGCAGTTTAAATTTTATGATTTATGGGTTTTCCCCCTAACAATTCCAGGGATAATACATAAATTCTTTTAAGTATTAATTCTGATATTTAAACATCCTAGAGCACAAATATGTCGATGGTTTACTAAACTGAGCTGAACTTCTAGTTTTGATTGTTATTTAGACTAATGGAAATATAAAGGTTAATACTATTGACTGCTTTTAAATTAAATGGCCTAAGTCTATGGAAAGGATTGTATGGAATTTTATTGCTGATTGTTTTATTGTTTTTAGAATTATGAAGACCTACAACATATAAAGCATAATGTCTAGACATATAAGATATTCAGACAATTAAATCAGTATATTATTAAAGTCCTTTTGTTTATGAAATAAACATTAAGCAAAAGCACCAGCTTATACTGATCAGCCCTAAGCTGTCAAGTGTTAGCCAGTCCATTTTTCCTGTCAGTGCTCATGGTGGGATTATGATGACAGTAGCATTAGTAAATACTCTGGGCTGCATATTTCAAAGAGCAACATTCTGAGTTTTATAGAAAAGACAAACAGTGGAAAGGCTTCTAATTAAAAACATAGTTGTGAAGAAACTATGGTGGCAGCTCCCTTAATCAGACCTGTTTTAACTTAAGCAACTATGTTGCAAGAGTGTCTCTAAAGCTAAGCCACGTGAGCCTTTCTTCTAAATCCCTGCAGGCATTAATGCTCAACCTAGAGATGGCACCCTTATTTGCTAAGTGCAGAGATGGTTACAAAAGAGCTTTGCTCACTTTGAGGATAAAAGCTAGAGTATACTTTAATTTTGGTGACTGCCTGGCTCATCTTAGCACCATAATAGTGATTTGGCTCAAAACCAAAAGGAACAAGTCAGTACTTACATGTCTATGGATCAAAATTAGATGAAAAATTGCTGTTTCTCATCTCCAAAGCTATTTGCTGCACATTTTATAACCCTCAAGATGCCTTTTGTAATATGTGATAACAGAGCCAACTGCAGCATCTGCCTGGAGCAAGATTACTTTAATTATGGACTCAATGTCCTATTTTCTGCAAGTGATCCCCAGAGACGGACTTCCTGCGAAGGAGAGGTGCAAGGATGCACATTAAAGCCCAGCATCAGCCCGGAAGACGTGGGTAACCTGTGACAAGGGCAACCATAGACTGCCTGCATTGTCCTAGGCTGCACTGAGATGGAGGAGTCCAGAGTGATAGGTTTTTAATTATTCTAGCATCTGCTGTTATGACTCCACATGGTAAAAGCAAGATGAGCTTATCAGGGAACAAAACCTCAAGACAAGTCTGTACAGGAAACAGACTATATTAAATCAGTGTTGGCATTGTTCAAACTGTTATTTATGTGATTTTTCTTAACAAAAATGTTTTTCTAAGCATTCTTAAACCAAAATTATTGGATAAAACAGACTTTTTCACAAGATTAAAAATAAATATTTTGTTAGTTTACTTGAATATTGTTAGAACGCAAAGCTAAGTGCATTAGGCAGGTTCTGGGTAGCATTGGGTAACATCCTTATTAAGACTCCTGTGCCACCCAGAATGAGTTTCATTGAGAATCAATGTGGATAGCTTGTGTGGGTCCCCAGAAGTCTTCATAACATTATGAATGGCGGCTGATAGAAAATTGTTACCTTACTTTTATCCATTCCAGAAGAAGCAGGCTCCTTGGTGAGTATTTTCATGGGCAATCTTTTCAAAAGCATAGCCTGCACTCACACTTAGGTTACTTGAGATTCCATCTGACTACTCAAAGAAATATAACTTAAAAATGTATATAAGTGTATTTAACATTTTTTAAGGTTGATGATTATAGAAGACTAAGTATGAGAATTAAGTTTTAGCTTTACAAGAAGCATTTAAGAGGATTTGGCATGGAATGATTTTCTGAGAGGGAAGAAAAGTCCAATCCACCACCAACAAACAAATATATCTACCTACAATCACATTAGGTAAAAATGAAATACTGTTAATATTTATGCTTTAATAAGGAAAATGAAATCAATATAAGGAAATTTTAAAAATAGTCTAAAGCACTGAAATCAATATTTGGTACTTTCTTATCTGTAATATACACATACATTGGAGAAAAATTAAGTATGTTGAAATAGACAGAAACTTTGTTCTGCATGAATTTTGTCTATGGGCAGTTGAATCTGCATCTTCTCTATGTAACAGTGGAACTGCTAAGGAGAAAGGGCCAGCCCTTGTCTCTGTAAGTTCCTGTGTTAGGAAGGAAAACACTTTACATCTATTGGAAACAACCACACAAAGTCATCAGCCAAAGGAAGTAATCTGTAATTCTTTTGCTTTACTACTGACTGTGGAAATACATACTTCCTTACTTTATGCAATAGACCCCAGATTTGCTGTGCAGTTAAGTACTCCATGTCAAAGAGGGAGGCTTGCAACATCTTGCTGTCATTTCTTAAGGATCCAAGAAAATCCTTTTTCTCTGAATATCTGTTCTGTAATTTCAATTTTGTATTACATGTGATAGCTTCAAATTAAACTTTTAAGTTAAGTTTCTAATCAGGAGTTACATTTGTAATAAGCTCATTTTTCTTACTGCTGTTTCAGACATTGTGCCCGGGTATTTTTTTTAAACTATTAAGTTATTATTATTGTTTTTTTTGTCTTTTCTATTTGAGTTTAATAATAAAATATCTTGACTTTTTAATTTAAAAAGAATAGAAATAAGCAAATATTTTTCAAAAAACACTTTGTTTTGAACACGTATACACATGACACTGAATATCATTTCCTTACAAACATTCTAAGATATTTTTCTGATTATGAAAACAGTACTTGTATGTTTTAAAATATTACATAATCAGTTCTTTCTTGTATATAATCACACATGCCTACTTTTGAGAACCGGAATACACCTCAGGGTGTACATATGTGTTGTGTGTGAGTGTGTGTGTGTGTGTGTGTGTGATTGTAGTGAATTTGAGGTTCTAACATTCATTTTATTTTCAATATACCTTTTTTAAAAAACAGAAAGTAAAATTCACATTATGCATGTTTTCCCCAATAAACATCCAACTGCTTTATCATCCAGGTAGCATCCTGTTATGTATCTTTATTATCCTGTATTTAATCAATCTTCTATATGTAGACATTGTGTTTACTTCTGATGGCTCACTGTTTATGACAGACAACTTTGTAGTTAATAATTTTTGCATACTTCTACTTGTGAAGATATATTATTTTTTATATTGAACTTAACTATGAATTCATTCTGATAAAAAAGAGCTAAGATATTCATAAACCTATATTTTTATTGTTTGCTGACATACACAACGAATAATAATATTGATAATTACTTCCAAGATAAATGTTAGCATCCTTACTATAATGATGTAGTTATCACTTTAACATTTTATCATTTTATAATATTTTATGTTCCTTTATTATGCAAACACAAATTTACACACACATGCATCACACACAACATTCATAATACACACATGCACACACATACATGCATGCACACACCCACACATGCACAATCACGCACATGTGCACACACACGTTTAAATATTTGTTAGTTTATTATTTAATACAATATCCTTTTACATAATAAAATACAAATCTTCCAGTAAATGGGACTTGGCTTTATTATATTGTACAAATATTGACTTTCTAAATACTCATTTCTGAGTGAATGTACTCCCTTAGTAGAGCTTTTAAAATTGTCACTAACTTATTAATATTCTTTTATGACACCATAATTTTCATTTTTCTTTCCTTCTACATTGTATTTTTTTCTTCTCTGTCAAAGTAAAATTTTAATATCAATATCATTAAGCTTTTTCCAAAAAGTGGTGACTCTATTCTGGAACACTACAGTTATTATACAGACATGAATGTGACCACAGTTGATACCAACAATTTTTTTCTATTGCTAGGAATATTCATGCTGAACTTTCTCATCAGTGTGGTAGTCATTTCTATCTTCATCTCTGGTTTTGCTGAAGTCAACGTATATTATTCCTACAGGAAGAGCAGAAGGCTGCCTGTGTGTTTGCATCCTTGGGTATCTGACTGCCCTTGCTCTCAAGTCACTGGTCCATAAATGTCCCAGAAGCATGAATCCACAGAGAAATATTCAAGTGCATTAGTGTCTCTAGACTTTCTTGGGAATAAAATGCTAACTTGCTCTGAATACACGTAGGATTAGCTGTAGACATGGCTGAGCAGAGTGGCAAAATCAGGGTCTGTATGAAATGTAAGCAATGTAAGCCAGGAAAACAATCTGAGCCACATTAGACAGTAATGTGTCAGCTACTGCACCAACAGAATCAAAAATGATAAAGGGTTAAATCTTTGAGAAGAGAGTACCAGGTGGCTTACCCAGTGCCTGTTCTGACAGGATGGACAATGGTGACCTCACAGGCTACTGTCCTGTAATTAGGGATAATATTAGATAGAGATAATTTCTGTATAAGGTTTATATCCTATTATTGCTAAAGAAAACCTTTGGAAGTATACTTATCTGTGTCCATTCGTGTCTCTCTCTCTCTCTCTCTCTCTCTCTCTCTCTCTCTCTCTCTCTCT